>CM077518.1:58439206-58820060 GCA_039654895.1 Mongoloraphidia duomilia
TTTTCCATTATTATCGGTAATGTGAGGATTATAATATTTTAGGCCTTTTTCCATTATTATCGGTAATGTGAGGATTATATTTTAGGCCTTTTTCCATTATTATCGGTAATGTGAGGATTATATTTTAGGCCTTTTTCCATTATTATCGGTAATGTGAGGATTATAATATTTTAGGCCTTTTTCCATTATTATCGGTAATGTGAGGATTATATTTTAGGCCTTTTTCCATTATTATCGGTAATGAGAGGATTATATTTTAGGCCTTTTTCCATTATTATCGGTAATGTGAGGATTATATTTTAGGTCTTTTTCCATTATTTTCGGTAATGTGAGGATTATATTTTAGGCCTTTTTCCATTATTATCGGTAATGTGAGGATTATATTTTAGGCCTTTTTCCATTATTATTGGTAATGTGAGGATTATATTTTAGGCCTTTTTCCATTATTATTGGTAATGTGAGGATTATATTTTAGGCCTTTTTCCATTATTATTGGTAATGTGAGGATTATATTTTAGGCCTTTTTCCATTATTATTGGTAACTAGCCGTTACCCGTGGCTTCGCCCACGTATTTTACGATTACAATTTATTATCCCCCCCGCGAAAAATTCTCCTCCTGCGAAGCGAAGCCGGGTTGGTCGTGTTTATTCGCTCGAATTTTATGATACATAACTCATTCGCTTCGCTCGTTCGCTCGGATTTTATTAATACATTAGACACTTGCTTCGCGCGTTCGCTTGATTATTATTAATACATAACTCACTCGCTTTGCTCGTTCGCTCGAATTTTATTAATACATGACTCACTCGCTTCGCTCGTTCGTTTGAATATTAATAATACAATACTTACTTGCTTCGCTCGTTCGCTCGAATTTTATTAATACATTACTCACTCGCTTCGCTCGTTCGCTCGAATATTAATAATACATTACATTTGTTATCCCCTTGCGAGAATCTCCCCCCTAAATTTGTTATCCTCCGCGTGAATCTTCCCCCTAATTTGTTATCCCCCCGCGAGAATCTGCCCCCTACGTTGCTTTCTATTAGTGAAAGAATTTTTAAAATCGGTTTAGTAGTTCTAAAGATAAAACAAAAACAAATTTATCCCACGGGAACCGTACATTTTTCCGGGATAAAAAGTAGCCTATAACATTATCTGACCCCTAAACTACCACTATGCAAAAAATCATGTCGATCCCTTGCTCTGTGAAAAACAAAAACAAAACTATCCCACGGGAACCGTACATTTTTCCGGGATAAAAAGTAGCCTATAACATTCTCTGACCCCTAAACTACCACTATGCAAAAAATCATGTCGATCCCTTGCTCTGTGAAAAACAAAAACAAAACTATCCCACGGGAACCGTACATTTTTCCGGGATAAAAAGTAGCCTATAACATTATCTGACCCCTAAACTACCACTATGCAAAAAATCATGTCGATCCCTTGCTCTGTGAAAAACAAAAACAAAACTATCCCACGGGAACCGTACATTTTTCCGGGATAAAAAGTAGCCTATAACATTCTCTGACCACTAAACTACCACTATGCAAAAAACATGTCGATCCCTTGCTCTGTGAAAAACAAAAACAAAACTATCCTACGGGAACCGTACATTTTTCCGGGATAAAAAGTAGCCTATGTGCTATTCCAGACTATAATCTATCTCTGTGCCAAATTTCATCTAGATCCGTTCAAAAATGACGAATTTCCATACAAACTTTCATCCCCTATTTAGCCCCCTCGGGGGTTGAATTTCGAAAAATCCTTTTTTATTGCTCACCTACGTAATATAAGGAACTCCTGTGCAAAATGTCATGCTTCTAACTTCAAAAATGACGAACTTCCCTTCCAACTTTCATCCCCTTTTTAGCCCCCTTAAAGGATGAATTTAAAAAAAAAAATTTCTTAGAGCACACCTACGTTATATAAGAAACTTCTGTGCAAAATTTCATGCTTCTAACTTCAAAAATGACGAATTTCCATACAAATTTTCATCCCCTATTTAGCCCCCCTAGGGGATGAATTTTCAAAAATCCTTTCTTATTGCTTACCTACGTAATATAAGGAACTCCTATGCAAAATGTCATGCTTCTAACTTCAAAAATGACGAACTTCCATGCAAACTTTCATCCCCTTTTTAGTCCCCTTAGGGGATGAATTTTCAAAAGAAAATTTCTTAGTGCTCACCTACGTTATATAAGAAACTTTTGTGCAAAATTTCATGCTTCTAACTTAAAAAGTGATGAATTTCCATACAAACTTTCATCCCCTATTTAACCCCCTTAGGGGTTGAATTTCAAAAAATCCTTTCTTAGTGGGTGCCTACGTCACAAATGGAACCTACTGTCCAAATTTCAAGTTTATATCTTCAGCGGTTTGACCTGGGCGTTGTCTGTCAGTCAATCAGTCAGTCAGTCAGTCAGTCAGTCAGTCAGTAACGGAACTGTTTTATATATATAGATAATAATTAAATTAGATATTATACAGAAAAGTAATCATTTTAACCATTAAAACATAATTATTATTTATTTTTAACAATAATTAAAAAAAAAAAACGGCTGAACCGATTTTTATAAAATTTATTTCGGATCAAAATGACGTTAACACGCCTCGATTGACACCCTTACGAAGTCGATATAATTTTTTATTCGCAAGATATTGTGTAAAATCTACTTTTTTGGAGTCTATTTGGTTAAGAAAAAAGAACGGCTGAACCGATTTTGAAAAAATTTCTTTCAGATAATATTTACGTTAATACGCGTCGACTGGCACCCTAACGTAGTCGATATCATTTTTCATTCTCGAGATTTCGTCTTAGAAAAGAATGGACACATACGTACGTACTTACATACGTACACACACACACACACACACATACACACACAGACATCTTTCTAAAAATAGTGTAAAAATAGTGCAGTGACCTTGAAACATAAAATTTTTTTCTCCGTTTTGATTTCGATTTTCGGACCCATTACAATAACTTCCAGTGGGAAGTTAAAAATATTTCAAAATAAATTATGCACAAGTACAACAGAATGGAGGCAATTACAACTATTGTTCTATCAAAGCCTTCTATTTTTGAAGAAAGATTCTCTACTATTTCTAACAGTGAAATATATTTTTTGAACAGTCTGTATTTGTTATTAAGATGACGATAGACGTGTCTAACAGGAAGATTGATGATTTTTCATAAAACACAGTGTGACAACTTAACGGAAAGTGAAGTATTTGTTGCTACTTTTTATTATTATTTCGATACTTTCTCTGATCTCATGTAAAGTTTTTTCAACCGTAGCTGGTAGGTATAAGCAAGTTTGTTTTTTTTTCATTACAGAGCCGAATTGTTCAGAATAAGTATAATGTAAAAGCTTTTTAAAACTTTCTTCATTTAATAAAGCTTAAGAAATCTGAGCGTTTCTATATTAAGAAAACAAAACAAATTACGTGCTTAATGTGTTCTGAAATCCGCTTTTGTATTCCGGCGTCGTCAACAACAAATTGAATTCTACATTTTTTTGTATTCACAATAATTCAAACCACTTTTTGTATAAAGGTATATTTATTCAATCCTAAATGAAATGTAGACTGCAGTGGCAGAGGTAAATAGATAAATTATAGACGCTCGACAACTGAGTTCGTTAGCGTTTAGAGTCTAGACAGTGGCGCGTTTGAGTCTCAAAAACCAGAAAGGAAATATAATATTTTACTCGTCATACCCTTTCATTTGATACTCGAATATCAAGGGGGTTGTAAAGAAATAAGTAATCCGCCATTTTGTGTCGGCCGCCATATTGAATTTTGAATGACGTCACACAACTTATTGTCATACCCTTTTATTTGATACCCATGTTGAGGGGGTTGTAATAAATAAAGTAATCCGCCATTTTCTATAATAATAATATAATATTACACGCATCAAGAGCAATGGCGCTTCAGTTCGGCTGATGATAATTGTACTACCGATTTAGGTTCACTGGCGTATAACCATAGACAATAACAACAAGGCGTATATGTATTAGCCTAGCGGCACTGGCCAGAACTAATTGTGCCAACACGGCACACGGTGAATGATTTCCAGGCGGAAATGGAGGGGATTGGATTGGGGCATCCCGGCGAACGGCGACGCGCGTTCCACACGTGTAGCTAATAAAAGTGTATTTTTACGGACATAATTTAACGGTATAAATAATTTCCGTAACAATAAATTAATTTATTCACTTACCCGTCAATTTAAAAACTGCTCAATTTGCAAATTTCCCAGAATTGGTTTTAGCGTCGAACATCACTGCAACACAACTGTATATGTATAATAAATAAAACACAGGTAATCAACGAAATAATTCAACTTATATTTTCACTGTAAATTTCACTGAAGACGTCTCGATAATTTTAAACATAAATAATAAATAGATCTAAACACAAAGTCTATTTTATAAAAACTAAATTACTTGTTTAAAATATTTCTTTTGCAACATGGAATATTTTTTACTAATTTATGTAACAACTTTATTCTTTTATAATATTATTATTTGATTTGTCGTAAGTAGCAGAGGCAATTTGTGCCATTTGACTCATTACTAGGTTGCATAATGCATATCTCTGACCAGACGAAAAATTTGCTAACATATATTTTATCCAAGTGTACAAGCTTTCACGGCCGGCGTTGTTCCAAGTCTTCATGGTTTCCGGGCTTGTAGGCCGTGGTCCGGTGGTACTTCTACCTGACGTTTCGTCTACAACTGCGGCAGACATTCTCAAAGGCGACGTGGCAGCGGTCGAAGTGTCCTCCTTGGCTGCCACATCGCCTTTGAGAATGTCTACCGCAGTTGTAGACGAAACGTCAGGTAGAAATACCACTGGACCACGGCCTACAAGCCCGGAAACCATGAAGACTTGAAATAATAATATTTTATTTATTGTAAATAATTTATAGACGCGTCGACATCTTAGGTCATTAGCGTGTTCTAACATAATGTTGTAAATTTAAACTACATTTCGAAACGGCATTTTAAAGAGACAGCATTGCCGATAAATTATTTCGAGGTACCTTCCTACTAAATAAGCATTGTGTCAGGACAGCTTGGCGTAACGGTTAGCATGTTGACATTTGGATCAAGCTGTCGTTGGTTCGAGTTCTACCTCCGCTCATGGATGTTTTGTGATGTTGTTTTAAGTCCAGTTCGATGTAACTACACGCTATTATGGCCTTAGTTGTCGAGTGTCTATAATCTACAATAAATAAATAAGCATTGCCAAGGAATTTTATTCGACTTGTCGTTCCGCAATGCTCGTGTAGCAGAAAAATAATCGGCAATGCTGTCTATTTTTATTTCAGATAAAAAATGACATACGCCGTTTGCCTTATAACCACAGATATATTTACGACTCAAAGTTTACTATTCATTGAAATTGAAAAGATTCACTAAAATTATACAATTCTTATTTTGAACGCAAGTTTTGAATCGACTCCCATTTTTAATTTATTATTTTTGTGCATTAAATTTGAAAAAGACTGCCTGTAAGAATTTTGCTTGAATTTCGTGAAAGTCGGGCTCATAATTTCTACTGGTCTTTTTGAAACACATATTAATTAAACGGTCAGCTGCTGCTTTTAACATTGGAAATGTTTATGTTCGTATATGGGGGCAGAGTTACGAGTTTTCGTTCAAGGCCAAAAGACAACGGTGTCGCGATCAAGTGAGGAGCAATCATGCAAAATTGAACAAGCGCAATTTTTTCGAAATGTGTTTTATATCATGTCTAGTTAATTGATGGGTATTTGCGACGAAGACAATGGTGTCGCGATCAAGTGAGGAGCAATCATGCAAAATTGAACAAGTGCAATTTTTTCGAAATGTGTTTTATATCATGTCTAGTTAATTGAGAGGTATTTGCGACGATCTGCGGTATTATTTTTGAGCAAATGTTAATAAATACTGTAGAAAAATTCATTTAAAAGTTAAGTAATCAAGCAAAAGTGAACGCGTATATAACAGAAGAATAATAGGGTTATTCCTGACAAAACTAAACAGTGCATTGATAAATATTGTGTGTATAATAAACAGTTAATTCTGTTTCATATATGCTGTTATCATTTCCAATGTCCTCGATGGTTGCAAGGATTGCGAAATCTGTGAATATTTTTTGTAGACGAAGCCCTGCGCGGGTCTCGTTCAGTTTTAGAAAACACTGATTTTCTCTTTCTACTTACGACAAGAAATATGGTGAGTGGATATTTTGATCTCTAGGAAAGATGGGTAGTAATTAGGTATATTAAATTATTGTACAGCAATTTACAGAATATATTTTTTAACTTCAAACAGTGGGCTATGAGTGGTATTTTTAAGGGATATTTGGTGGACATTTAACGTGTTTATAGACAGTTTCAAATATTGTGACTATTTTCTAACAATTCTACTTTGATTTTTTTTTTGAAAATTGGCAGTAACGGTATAATTGACAAATCATTTTCATTAATTAACTGCAATATCTATTTATAAAATTAAATATTTCTCGTTCAAAATAACAGTTACTTACAGAAAAAATAATTTCAGACGAATTAAGGTACGTGCAGTACACAGCTGGGGTTCTAGATGGTAGCGTAGATCATAGCAGGGCTTGCTTAAATTAATGCATTGTTATATATGCGAGCGTACACAACAAAGCAGTGAGTGTAGCAGGTATAAGCGCTGTTACAAGAGCTGCTAGATTCAAGAATGTATCTCACCATTCTTTCAGCGCGCTGACTACTACAATCAACGTGTGACAACTGTCAAATGGCCGTTACAAGTTTCGCAATGGATGTGACTAGTTTAATAAAAGAAATTTTGCCAGTTTTTTTAAAATTTGTTTCCAGTTTTTTTCTAAGACGTATTTAAAAGTTCCATACGTAAATATTCAAAAAAACGGTTTGAGTAAAATTTTAATTCTTGATATAAATGATGAAATTCGCCATGTTTAGATCGTTTTCCATTAATAGGGTGGACATGATAGCTCCTACCCAAATTTGTATTTAAAATATACCACTTTGTAGCAGAAGAACACAAATATTCGTCTTTGCTATCTGACATTTCAAACGCTATATTTAAGCTTGTATCAATCTAGTATCAAAGCTTCGTTGTGCAAACCTATAAGCGCTTATAATTTCAGCCACCATCTACCATACATGCATGCTACCATTTAGAATCCCAGCTGCTTACTGCACGTACCTTAACTCATCGAAATTTAGAAATCACATTTTCTGAACATATTTTGGAAATAAATCGTTGGGATTAGGTTAATCGACAGTTTGCAATATATTATATTTTAAAAAGGGCATTTTTCATAATTTTTTCAACAATTTATTGTATTTTATCTAATAAATACTTACTAAGTGAACGGATATTCGTGTGAAAATTAAATATTACTTATTTACAAAAATTTTTTATCACAAATATTCATAATTATATTTTACCTATTAAAATCACTTGCTCCATTTTAATATTTAACGCAGAAAATTTTAAGAAAAATATTTCCACAAACAGTTATTTTTTTTTAAGTTTCCACTGCAATAATAATATGAAAGTTTTTTTAACAATTTAAACCAAGCTTTTTATAATTTTTAGCTTTTCTAGTTTGATTTTCGATCCAGGGGCGGACTTTGGGCTAGTTAGATTAAAATTGCCTTGGACCCATAATTTTTAGGGCCCGTTGAACAATTTAATTACATATAAGACCCGTAATAAGGTCCTTGCCTGGGGCCTTGATTTTTCTTAGTGGGCTACTAGCGCCTCTAACAATAAAAACTCAAAGTTCGAGAACCAGGCGTTCCGCCTGTACATAAAATATAAATTATTAGAGGCATTGAGTTTTTTCAGTTAATTATTAATTTTTCAAAAAATTATCTGCGTCTTACCTTCAGAAAAAACAAAGAACGTCCCTTTTAAGCACATCTCTTTTCATCTTCTAAATCTGAACTAAGAAAGAATAGAAATGTGTTTAAACCGAAAATTATTTGCATCTCAATTTTATCTTATTTTATGATTTAACAATATTGCTAACAAATCAAATCTTTGCATCGGAATGTAAAACATTTAAATGTTTTTTTAATTATTTACACATATTTAATTAGCAGTCTGTTTTTTATTAATTATTATTTATACTGTGAAAGTGAATCAATTCCTTCTTTTTGAGACTTAAGAGCGCTTTTTAAAGATGACAGCCTGGCGTAAAATATCTATTCTACATTATTTTTTATAAAAATCGGTTTTATTACGCAGTCTTAAAATAATAAAATACATTTTCGTTCTATTTACCTAAAATATTAAAAATTCGTAAATATATAGTTTTAAAAAAATGTTGTATATATTTCTAAAAGTTCGACGAAATAAATTTTAAACGCAAATATCTAAATTTTGTTTTTAAAATTTAATAAAAAAAAGATCATAATCAAAATTTATATTAGAATTATTCTGATATATTCTATAAACGACACCCTGAAAGATTTTTAACAAATCTGGAATTTAAAAAAATTAGTTGGATTTTAAAAATGCAGTTCTAATAATTATAAAAAAGCTAATCAATATCACGGTAAATAATAATAAATTAATAAATGTCGACGTTTCGGAAAACGACAGTTTCTTCATCAGAGTAAAAACGGGACAGGGTGTCCATTATTCGTTCTCGAATGCCTTCCAAAAAATGTTGGCACCCTTCAAGGGCGTCGCCAGCTTATGACTAAGGGGGGGGGGGGCAATGGGGCAATATTATGGAGGATAAAAAATATGAATGCCGAGAGCATGAAGTCTTTGCCTCGATGACGATTGTAACAAGAACGGTTCTAATATCAATGTATAAAACTTGACAAGCCCTCGACAGCACAATAACTAAATCAAACTTTTAAACACAGTAATAATTATTTATTTTAACAAAAATAATATTTAATTAAAACATAACCTGCGGGGATTTTTTGCAAAACTTTCAACCACTTTATCATTAAAATTATTTAGGTTTTTATTTATTATAGCTCTGTGTACACTCATCATGGCCAGACCATTAAGGTACATTTGATCTCTAGGGGGGGGGGCAACTGCCCCCCTGCCCCCCCTTGGCGACGCCCTTGGCACCCTTATTAATCAGTATTGAGGCACTATCAAATTAAATTGATCTAAAACTATACTTTTTTCAAAATAATTTTTGTTTTTTCTTCAAAAATATTTTAAATCATAGTTTGACGTATTTAAGAAAACTTTAAATTTGAGCGTAAAAATTAACAGTAAAATAAAGGCACAAGTAACAATTTTTATAACGAAATTCATCTAGAAAAGTACCTACTGTATTATAAAATTTATTTTTTCTCCATTAAAAAACCATGCGCCATTCGCCTAAATAACATACTTTTGCGTAATTGCAGTATTGTTATATTATCGACCATTTTGTAGCTATAATAATTTTATATGGCGTTGCATTGCCAATAACCTTTCGATCGTAGGTTCTAATTGCGCGATGTCACAAAAAATTCGCTGCTTTAGCGGCATACTTTCACGTGAAACTGTACACCAAACCGTCACCTCGAGTCAGCTGTTTAGTCGCGTTCAAGGTCGTCGTACGGCATTGTTTTTTTTTTATTTCTTAAACCGTACCCCTGTACCTGGATTCACTTCACAGTGCGCACTCCTATATGCTAGTCCTAGTGGGTCCGTTAACACTGACCCCACCGGCGACGTGCCATCATATGCTCGACCTGCACCCGGCGACCGCCGAGGTAGCTGTCGGCGGTGTAGCCGTTGTGGTCGGCGGACCGCCGCACGACACCCGCAGCTTGTTGGTAGGTGCGTGAGACCTGTGATGATGCGGACAGGAGACGCCGGACGCGCTGCACCAGGGCCACTGCATCGTCCGCACCAAAGTGTTGCGGAAGTCCTCGGAGAACAGGCAATAGATGTAGAATGTTAATGAATAGTTGGTTACTTCTAGAAGATTCGCCAGCGCACGAAACACCTTTAATTAATAAAATAAATTTTTGGAGCAAAATAATTTAAAAAATTTTTTTTTTTCAATCCACAGAAGAAACTGCTGCTAGTGATCAGTTCCTATATACAGAGTGGGTCAATCAAAACAATCCGCGCAAGTTTTGGCCACTTAACATCAGTTTTGCGAAAAAAGTTCGCACACGTCAATTTTAGAATCAAGGGGGACATCCAAATCGATTAGTATTATTTACGTAACTTCAACCCTGAGAGCAGGGTGAATTGCACGCCAAAAATTTTAAATGGAAAGGGGTGTCAAACGATTCACAGTTTGAAAGGCCTCTCAATTCTTTTTACAACAGACTTTTTGTTTTTCAAATCCGGTTATTAATTGCGGAGAAAATGACATTTTAATTTGTATCAAGTAGTCTTAAACAATTGAACATAGCAAACAAAAGCACGTCATCTATCAAGTAAACATACTGCAGACAAGAACACAAGCATCATTTTATTATGTGCTCAAAATGACCACCTCCAGCTTCCATACAATAATAAAGATTATCCTCAAAGCGTCGTCGTACGTTCTCCAACATTGCTGGAGTAATCTAAGATATCTGATACAAATTAAAATGTCATTTTCGGATTTGAAAAACAAAAAGATTGTTGTAAAAAGAATTGAGAGGCCTTTCGAACTGCGAATCGTTTGACACCCCTTTCCATTTAAAATTTTTGGCGTGCAATTCACCCTGCTCTCAGGGTTGAAGTTACGTAAATAATACTGATTTATTTAGATGTCCCCCTTGATTCTAAAATTGACGTGTGCGAGCTTTTTTCGCAAAACTGATGTTAAGTGGCCAAAACTTGCGCGGACTGTTTTCATTGGCCCACTCTGTATGTATTTTTAAGTTCATGATCAAATTCGGCATGTTGAAGCTACTGCTAGCATGATTTATTACTTATATGCTCGAAATTTTGTATCGTATAAAATATAAAAATAATAATAAATAGATATATAATATAAATTCATTTTAATATAGCACACTAAAAATAAGGTAAATCCGACAGCTTTGGGGAATCGAGGTTATACTATAAAGTAGCATAATACATCAATCATTGTCGTGGGGCAAAGTCCCGAGTCCCACGAGATGACAACTGGCGAGTGCAGAATTAAGGAGTATGAGCCTAATTTTCTACCTGTCGCTCTGAATCTCTCGTCTCTCTGCTGGGAATCCCCAAACTCTACACAGTCTTAGCTTCTAATTACTGCACAGGTAATTCCACGTATTCCTTAGAGTAAAGTTAATTTACATTCATTAACATTCCGTGGCATAATAATGCTTGCGGCCTCCAGGTAATAATATATTATATAACGTGATTTAAAATTAATTTAGCAGTCGTTAGGCAAAGAAATCAGAAGCAGTGCAAAAAATTACTTAAATCCCATATTTTAACATTGGAAATGTTTATGTTCGTATATGGGGGCAAAGTTACGAGTTTTCGTTCAAGGCCAAAAGACAACGGTGTCGCGATCAAGTGAGGAGCAATCATGCAAAATTGAACAAGTGCAATTTTTTCGAAATGTGTTTTATATCATGTCTAGTAAATTGACAGGTATTTGCGACGATCTGCGGTGTTATTTTTGAGCAAATGTTAATAAATACTGTAGAAAAATCCATTTAAAAGTTAAGTAATCAATCAAAAGTGAACGCGTATATAACAGAAGAATAATAGGGTTATTCCTGACAAAACTAAACAGTGCATTGATAAATATTGTGTGTATAATAAACAGTTAATTATGTTTCATATATGCTGTTATCATTTCCAATGTCCTCGATGGTTGCAAGGATTGCGAAATCTGTGAATTTTTTTTAACACGAATAGAGAATCGACAGGTTATTTTGAGCGAGGAATTTCTATCCATTTTTATTGCGAAGCTACTTGATTTCAATTAAAACTATGGAAATAATCAAGGTACCATTGGAAATATGTTTGTTTTTCTTTCCAAAGCTGTCCTGATTAATTCTCTATTTAAGGTCAAAATAACTAATTCATCCATAGAACTGTTTTGTTGAGAATGAAAAATTCTGACCTCTTCAGTCCCGATAAAGATAATGTTTTTCTCGTACCTGATAAGGATAATTGGCTAGATTATCCCTGCTCAAGGTGACATTCAGGATAACCATTGGCGATACACAGACCAGGAACAGTATCGACGTACTGCCCAGCAGGAAGACCAGTCGGCGTTCTTCGGCAAACTTTCGTGGATCTTCGTCACCGGAAGTAGTTCTACTCAGCGTCATTCGTCTACGCCGATCACATGACTGTCTATACACTATCATTATTCGTAGGTTAAGACCGGCTAATAATATCGTAGGCGCTACTTTAAAAACCAGCTCTAAGATTACTTTGTATATCTGCAAAAACAAAATGGCACCAATTAATTAAATTATTAATTATCAGAAATTAAATAAAATGCTTCAAACAAAGTATAAAAAATAAGCGTCATATTATTTTCAAGTGTAATATAATTTCAGTTAAAATTAAAAATGAATATCTCTTTTAAATGTGTCATAAATATAAATGTCACATAATCACATTTATTCGCTGTAGAGATGACATTTTCATAAACATTATATCATATTCATAATAACTACCTATCTACAGACAACTTCTACTTATACAAGGTGTAACTTAAAAGTGGTATTTTGATTGAACCATGAAACGGGGAAGAAAAAAAAGGGTGTGGGTCTCGGGACCCCCAACAGATGTGAAACATCAAAGAAAAAGTTATTGAACTCGGTGTTGTTCTCTATGTAGTAGTATATATTTTTCAAAAGCAGCAACTAACTGTTATGCTGACGTAATCCTATATAGTGCACTGTAACACACGCGGTTGCCCGAGCGCGCGGAAGCCATAGAGTGCCGCAGTGGTGGGGAGAACAGCAGCGAAGGAGCGGACCAAACATTTCGTTGCATATTTCCCCTCACGCGGCTGTTCACTGCCCGACATAAGATGTTTCACATCAAAAATGGAATATCTGGGAAAAAATACCAGAGTTGCATTATAGGTTATTATAATTTGAGTGAACATTTAGCATTTTGCACCCCCTTGGAAATAATCCTGCCGGCGCCAATGCTAACAACTGAAAATCCAAGGTAGTAACAATAATTATGCTGTAAAATTTTGTAGATGAATTTAGTTTTATTTAAAGTAGCAAACAATATTACTTGTTCTATCCCCAAAATATTGGTGTTATGCGCCTTGCATTAAGTAGCAAGGTACTAACCCACGAACCCTCTGATACAAGACTTATGGTGCTATTCTGTAACGTGTCAGTGTTAGAAATCACAGTGCTGTTAATTTTTTGTCACTTTCCAACAAATTTGACATTACATAAGGTAAAGTGAGACAGACATTTTACAGTGCTGTAGATTCTAACTTTAACGAAATAACATTGATCACACAGAATTTCATCAAAATTATTTTTTCTCTTGGGACTTGTGTCGAGTTTTTTTTAATTTAAATTTTATTTTTTGTTAGTTCTTGTTTCTTACTATAGACGAAACGTCGTACATTTAATTTAATAAATCAGATATTTTGTCCACTATCCTGCGATTTTTCTTAATCTTGTTTGTTTCATTTTCTGTTGCACCTTGTATAACGCAAAGCGGATTTAATATGATATTTGTTTTATGAGAAAATAAGTTTGTATGTTGTATGTTGAAAGGGGAATATAAACTGAATAATTATTAAAACAATGTATAAAGTGCATATTTCTACAGTAAAAATATTTGATAATCTTTTATTATGAACGTATTCTTTTATGTTTTGGAAGGTGCATTGAAATTTTAAATTAGACAAAGAAAATAAATCTAGGTGTGCAGGCTTTCACGGCCGGCATTGTTCCAAGTCTTCATGATTTCCGGGGTGGTCCGGTAGAAATACCACTGGACCACGGCCTACAAGCCCGGAAACCATGAAGACTTGAAAGAAAATAAAATTTACTTTACCACAATATATTATACTTAACCAAGGAAATTATTTAAGTAGAAAGTGAAAAAAAATAATTACCTAATATATTATGACTGTCTTCTATTAGAAATAATTGCCAGAAACACAAAGGCGTTCATTTGATTTCAGTATACGTATGAAGTATTTAAGGAGATACAAATTTTTGAACTTGAATAGCTGCTTAGGTACGTCACAACACCTGCGAGACCGATTGCATCGTTGCTATCAATCAACTATCAAAATGGGGCATATAATATGTGCTGCGGAGTTATAAGCCGTGGTATTATATTCAGGCCATGTGACGTCATCAGCTCGAAAGGAAAAATAAAGGTGTGGTCTATTTAAACCAACTTCAAAAATTTATTGTGAAGCCGTTTTAAGCGCTGGACAAAAAAATCTAACGGCATTACTTAAGTTAGACGGGACTCTTTCCAATTCGCTTACAGGCTAATTATTTTTGTTGAGTTAGGGAAATGTTTCGGTTCTTTGCGTAAAAAATAAAGTGATAAGTAATACTGATAAAATGTCCTTAAACACGTCATAATAAGACATTTCGAAAAAAATAAACATTTACCTATACTACCACTCCAAAGTAAATAATCATAATATACTCGGTTATCGAGCGTGTATAATTTACAATCAATCAATCTTGATGGTCTAGAAATTGCGCCTCGAAGAGTTTCATCGTTTATTTTTATTTTTCAAAAAAACTATTGAAAATTGATATTATTCGGGTATATTTAATTTTAGGATATTGTTACGGATCACCCTGTATATGAACGACAGGCAACAGTTCCGAGAAAGCGGTGTCTGTTTACCGAACAACTAGTAACCGCGCGAAGATACGAGTACCTGCCGGAATGTTCTGGAAAACGCTAGAAGCGCTGTGCTTAAGCCACGCAGCCTCTATATAAACGAGTGCATGAAGCGAACAGGCAGTCAACGGGAGTCAGTATATTGTCGAATACACAGTCCATGGTGAGGCGCGCAATCAAGTCAGTCTACGGTGATTCACGCAAGTAATCAAGTGCGTCTGATATAAATATTAGGCAGTCAATCAGTCAATACAGTGATATAAATAGTGGAGTGGATATAAATAAATAGTACTGAAATAACTGGGTAAATGATTGACTGAAAAAAATCTGAAATAAATACAGTGATGTAAATAGTCCTTGTATATAGTTAATTGTTACGAATTATTGTATATAGTTGTTGCATTCATTGTTATGTATTTTTTAATTATTGTAAATAAATTTTTATTCCGCCAACTCAGAAAACAGTTTTGTAATAATATCTTAACTTTGCAATGCCGATGCCGCATCGGACTCCTGCATTTTCTTAATAACGTCTTTTCGCGTTCGAGCGACACAAATCACAGCATAGCTACCATTTTACAAGACGTCTTATTAATATTAAATTACTTCATCTGATTCGAAATATCTCATAAAAATGCCGGCAACGTCTCATATATCTTATAATGTGATGCATCGCGTTGGAGGTTGCTTCATAAATAAATAATAGGTAGAGAATAGAAATAGAAACATCGTCATAATATAGCCATGGAGGATTGGGAGAAAGCCGATACAGTTTAAATAAAACTTGCACCTGAAAATGTTCCCAAAGGAAAAAATCACGCTGAATCGATTTCGACCACCCGCAACATTGCATCTCTTTTATTAAGAATCGCAATTCCCCCACACTAGATCGCATTTTCCCGATACTAGATCGCAGTTTCCCGACAATAATAAACCTCAAAAATCACTCAGATACTCAGAGACGAACTGGCGTATCGGGCGATTGCCCGATACGCTGAGTATCTGGAGAGATTTTGCAACGCATGTTAAAAAAGGTCCAGTTATCGAAATTATGTGTTTTAAAGATCACCAACAGCTAAGGTTATTTGGCCTAGCACCAATTCATATTTTCAATTCATTATTTTTTTTTTTAATAATAAATTGAAAATCCAATTGACACTTTTACCAGCTCTCGGGCTAGAACCCGGGAACTGGGGACTTGTAATAGAGGAACCATAGCAACGCCATGTAAACAACAGCACTGCTACACGCTCGGCTATTCTCAAGCCCTGGTCCAGTTATCGTTGGATTAAAATGAACTGGATGCAGTTAATTTTAACTTCTGTTTTTTTATTTATTGTGGATTATAGACGCGTCGACAACTTAGGTCATTAGCGTCTTAAATACAACAAATATCAAATATCACTTAAAACTAAATAACATCACAAAACATCCATGAGCAGAGGTGGGATTCGAACCCACGACAGTCTGATTCAGAGGCTGCGACGCTACCAACTGAGCCATACTGTCCTCTTTTAACTTCTGACGGGAAAACGGTTATTATATGGGAAAATGTTAAAAAGGATTAATTTAATAAATTATTGGGTAATAAGGACCAGTTAAATGTATAAATTATTTATTCTTTGCCAACGTTTCGTTGCGAATTTGCAACTTCTTCAGGGCTCTACAACAGTAAAGTACATACATCATTAATCTTTGAATTATAAAAGAAAACATTTTTTTAACCTTTAAAACGAAACGTTGGCAAAGAATAAATAATTTATACATTTAACTGGTCCTTATTACCCAATAATTTATTAAATTAATATAATAAGTGATGGACGTAAAAAACAGAGTTAAAAAGGATGTGATTTAAAAAAAGTGTTTTGAACGAACCGAATAAAAAACGGAATGTACAAAATCGAGATTCTCCCGTTTCTGGTAGATGAGCGGTCCGTTCTGCGACAGCATACACTGGACGATTTGATCTCTGAACACGTTCGGTAGATAAACCACGAATGTGGCGATGGGGATGAGCGCCACCGTGATGTGCGGCGGTCCCATCAGAGGCCGCGTGTACCCCGGGTGACACACGGAGACGTACCTTTCCACGGTCAACGCCAGCAGCATCATCACGCCGACCCCTGGACAACAAAAACAATTTTTCTTGTTTAATGGCATGTTTAATTAACTAGAATCTGATTATTATTATTTTCTTTTGAAAAAAGAAATACATTCTCCGTCTCTGTCATACAAAATGTTGGAAGTTTAGCCAGGTTTGCAAAGCATTATTGCCACTGGATTTTGAGGATGGTCTTTTATGAATCGAAACGTTGATCGCAATAACGAACTGATGGCTTTTTACTTCCCACCTCTACTATGGTAGGGAAGTAATGGATTTAGTCCGAAAAAAATATTTCGAGATTTTAACAGATCTTCACGTTTTGAGATCCTAGCAATCGTTTAAGATCATTTTCTGACTGATGTCTGTCTGTGTGTGTGTGTGTGTATGTGGTAAATTTTTCGCCTTCGATATCGTAAAAACGGAACAACATACGGCCATGCCGATTGTTCTATTGTGTTTATCAGCCTTTAACTTAGATTTGATTTGATTTTGAGTAAAATCGGTTCAGTGGATCCTTAGATATTAAAAAAAACGTTCTCACTGTCACGTATTAACATAGGTAAACATAGGGAATTCTAGATGTTATAATATGAAAACATTGTAAATATTTTTTTTCTCTAAAATGTATAGTTTTCGAGAGAAAAAATATTTTACTAAAAAAAAATAAAAATTGTACGTAAATCAAGGTAACCATGATTTTTGCTATGTTAAGCTAGCCATCAGTAGAACACTAAACAAAAAGAGGGCCATGCTTTTTTTCAAAGAATAAAAAAAGAGTGTTTATATTTTGCAAATATTTACTAGGTGGGAAGTATAGAACTCGTCATCAGTCGAATTTTTATTCCTGAAAACAATTATTGTTTTCAGTTGTGGTACTTCGACGATGATTCTATTTGAATTAATGGCATTTTAATTGTACAGATGGCTATGTAATTTTATACGCAATCATTGATAAAGAGATATTTATTGTCAATTTTGGTAATTTTAGTACGGAAACTAATTATGCAATAATTGTATAGCAATTAGTCACAGTTCATTTTTCTTTCAACACAAAACCAATTTTCATTCATTCTACTTTACATTTGAAATTAAATTCAGAATTGATTTTTTATTACGTATAGAAGCGGGGGAAAGTCCCCACAAGCTCGACTTTTCTCATGATTCATGACTTAAGGAAATAGCCGAGAGTGGCGTTTTCATAATTACAAGCCCCCAGTTCCCAGGTGCAATTTAAGTTTTCAATTTATTATTAAAAATATTAATTGATGCTAGGCCCAAATAATTCTAACTGTTGGTGACCTTAAAAAAATTAAAAATTTAATTTCGTACAATGTAACATCTTCGTGTCCAATTTTTTTATATTTTAACTTGAAAAACGTGAGAAGGTTGGACGATACAATAATTCAATTAAAACAAATTGATTAATTCGCTACATTTCGTTCAAATTATTTCCATATGTTTCAAGTTTATCTCGAGCTAGACAGTTTTGTTAGCAACGCGTCGATACTCTGTTTACATATTGTGCGAGAGTCCGTATCGCATAGTACAGTGTTATTGGAAAACCATTTCGCCTGCCCCACCGTATTGAACCTGTAGATGTTTTTGTTCCGCACCCACAGCTACCTGGATCAACCGACATAATATTGTAGAGTCAACACAAACGGCTGTGTAATTCTCTCTGTTCGAAGTGGATATTCCTTAATTACAATTCAATTAACAAATCCCCACATCCAAATATTGAATCTAGATTACCGACGCGAGATAATTGAGAATTCATTTAGCTTCTGTTTAAAGAATTTAACTCTTGAGTAAGTCGTTGCCTTATACTTAAACACATTGTTTACTAAATTATTTAGGCCCGTATTCACCAAAAACTGTTAAAGATAGAAGTTACTAACCTTAGAATAAATTTATTCCTTGAAATAAAATAAACTTTCAATTCACCAAGCAATTCATTCGATAGAATACTAACTGCAGGTAAAAATTTACTATATACTATACGCCTTGCAGATTTTGTCAAATAAAGCACGTTTACCAAAGATCCGACCGATGGCGCTCTATCGAAATTGTAAAATGGTGAATATTGACATATTTTACTGACAAAAACCTTTACCTGTAAGATATGAAATTAATATTTACCTGAAAAGGTCGCCAGGCCATAAAGTAATTTATGCATTTCGTGCACACCCTATTTAACTAGGCGGATAAATATTTATACCCTTGAAATTGAACAGAATAGCTATTCTTACGATTTATACCTGCAGTAAACTTAACTATGTTTGGTAATTTGAATTATCACTATTTATTCCGTGTGATAGTTACCAGGGGAATAAATCAACGGAATAAATAACTAACTAGGCTCGGTGAATACGGGCCTTAGCCATTTAAATATTTACAATGACGTATTTAGGGTACGGTAGTTGCGGGGAGGAGTGGAGGCAATTCAAAATCCTTTGAGAAATGAAAAATTCATCGTGAAAAAAATTCAATAGATATTTGTTTAACTAGGTAGGTATTTAAAAATTAAAAAAAATATTAAATCAAAATATTAGTTCAGGGCCGTAGTTAGAAGCAAATTTTAAGTAGGGCATCAAAATTTTAATTATAGCACAAAAGGCAGACAAAAATTACAAAAGGCCATATGTTTCTTTACCTATAATTTTGATTTTTGACGATAATTGAAAACTTGATTTGATTTTATTTGTTTAATTTATAAATTTTAATCATTACCTTGCAATGTACTAATTTACAAATTTAACAAAATAACTATAACATTTTGAGAACTTTCTTCGTGTATTTTAATCCAATAATATTTTTTACTTTTTAATATAATTTCAAAAATGTAGATAGAACAGACAGATGTGACATAGTTACATAACTATAGGTCAGACAAAAATTATGCAATCAGAACAATACAATAAATGATTGATTAATTAGAACTTTGGTTGCTGACTTACAGGCAATTAAATTTAAATACACAGAGAAAACTGAACATGAAAACTGAAAATTATTAGTTGGCGATTTTTAAGGTTAGGGCATTGGTATTTCAAGGTAGGGCGTGGCCCTCGTATCTACTGTCCTGTAGGCATCAGTTAACAAGACGTTAAATTCTATTTAAAAATTCAGAACTCGATCTGAAAAGTGTATAAAAACGTACCAATTTTGAATATGCATGCATGTATTATTGGGGAAATGTGTGTAAATAGCTCTTTGGATTATATTGATATAGAAGCTGTACTAAAATTTTACAGCTCTGTTTGATACCTTGATAACATATATTTTATCATTCACATGAAACCTTCTATGTCATCAAACTGAAATAAACGAATTTGGACTAATTATTTTCAGAAAATTATCTTGACTACAATATAATATAATAAGTTAATTAACCGACTTCAAAAAAAAGGAGGTGGTTCTCAATTCGGTTGTATTTTTTTTATTTTTTTTATTTTTTATGTTTGTTATCTTAGAACTCCGTCATTTATAAACCGATTTGATATACTTTCAGATTGGTCCCATAGAAATTTTATCAAAATCGGTTCAGTAGTTCGGCTGATTTTAATAAAAGTGAGTAACGGCGTGTGATTCTCTAAGGTAAATGTCATTTTTTGACATATCAGACAGCGTAAGAAAGTTTAATAAAAGTGAGTAACGGCGTGTGATTATTTTAAGGTAAATGTCACTTTTTGACACTAAAAAATAAAAAACTTTTTAACAAAAAAAAACCTCCTTCAAAAGCCACTAAAAAGAGGAAAATAATAAAATTTTGAGGTCTGCGCCAATTTAATAAATGAAATATGAAGTTAGTTAAAAAGAAGATATTAATCACTATACTAAACTTTTTAACCGACTTCATATTTTATTTATTAAATTGGCGCAGACCTCAAATTTCATTATTTTCCTCTTTTTAGTGGCTTTTTGAAGGAGGTTTTTTATTTTTTGTTAAAAAGTTTTTTTATAAATTAATAGATTTATACGGCTGAATTGCAATTGAAATTTTTTGTTTAATTAATTAATATTCTATCGACATTTCTGAACACCCGACTATCTGGTAAACCGATTTTTGAAAAAAAAAATCTTGAACCTCTAAGGAAAAATAATTTTAATCAAATACAGAGCACTATACCCGCATTGAAACTTTTTCTAGTATCTCGGAGATGCCTCAGCTGTACTGTTTAAGACGAAACAGTGTACCAGTTCACTGTTTGATTTAATTAATAAAATAAAAACACTAATAATTGCCTATTCGCAATTGAAAAGCGAATCTAGATGTCTGCACTTCAGACGTCTATGTGGGGTTTTATCGGTCGAATCACAAAGCGAATGTATAGATGTCACTACTTCGGACAAAATTATGGTTTGAATCACGGTTTTGTAACTAAAGTAAATTTTTAAGTTAATGCGATTAATTTGTATGTCAACAACGTCAGCTGATAAATTGTTAAAAAAATTGTGTTTTAAAGACCACCAACAGCTAAGGTTATTTGGGCCTAACACCAATTCATATTTTCAATTCATTATTTTTTTTAATAATAAATTAGAAATGCAATTGACACTTTGACCAGCTCTCGGGCTAGAACCCTGGAACTGGGGACTTGTAATAGAGGAACCATAGCAACGCCATGTAAACAACAGCATTGCTACACGCTCGGCCTTTCTCAAGCAGCTGATAGAGTTTTAAAATACATTGATATTTATAGGTATTGAGTCAAATAAGACATAATGACATTACGAGAGTTGCCATTTTTTCCCTTGTAGATCCCACATACGCGTGCAACTGTTTATACAAAGTTATAGGCAGGTCTGACGTCATAAGGGCCGAATAAACATGGCGGCCAAACACGGGATGGATTCGGAATATTATTCCCTTCTTCTTCTTCTTCTCACATATAAAATGATGGCCGAGTTACAATGGCGACTGACTTCACTAATTTTAAAAGCTTGTAACTTAGTGATTGCAAGTACAAAAATTCGACTGATGACCAGTCCTATACTTCCCACCTAGTAAATATTTGCAAAAAATAAACACTTTTTTTTTTTAATTCTTTGACTAGGCCCAAATAACCTTAGCTGTTGGTGGTCTTTAAAACACAATTTAATTTTTATTCTTTGAAAAAAGCATGGTCCTCTTTTTTGTTTGGTGATCTACTCATGGCTAACTTAATATAGCAAAAATCATGGTTACCTTGATTTACGTACAATTTTTATTTTTTTTAGTAAAATATTTTTTTTCTCGAAAACTACATTTTAGAGAGAAAAAATATTTACATTTTTTTCATATTATAACATCTAGAATTCATTTATATTTTGTTTACCTATGTTAATACGTGACATTGAGAACGTTTTCTTTAATATCTCATGATCCACTGAACCGATTTGACTCAAAATCTAATCAGATCTAAGTTAAAGGCTGATAAACACAATAGAACAATCGGCATGGCCGTATGTTGTTCCGTTTTTAAGATATCGAAGGCGAAAAATTGACCACATACACACACACTCACATACAGACATCAGTCAGAAAATGATCTTAAACGATTGCTAGGGTCTCAAAACGTGAAGATCTGTTAAAATCTCGAAATATTTTTTTCGGACTAAATCCATTACTTCCCTACCATAGTAGAGGTGGGAAGTAATAATGTGTGAATTTGGTTAATAAGCCATCTAAGTCAGCAAAATCTAAATCTAAATAAACAACACATGGGTATAACATACTTCAGTTCGAGATGCAACATGGAAAATATTGAAATTTATATCGGCTTATATTTCCCCTGGTAAATATCAAAACAGTTTTCAATTTTAGAATTGAAATTCTATACTTGTTAGCTTATTTGCATTAAACTGATCATTTTTCAAATGTCTGTTGTGTATCGATTTTTCTTACAATTTAATATAAAAATAAACAGTTTTCTGTGGAACTCAAACGTTCGGAAAAGTCGATTGAATATTTTTTTTAAGTTATACTTCTTTAGGCGTGTTATGAAAAAAAAGTGTTTAAAATATGAATTCCACGGTCTTATACCTAAGCAGCCATTTCCCAGGAAGAGTTCCAGGTGGGCGTGATAGAACGCCTGTGGGAAGTTGTTCCATCGACCGGTGTCCTTGTGAATCATCACCCGCAAGGCGAAAGGGATCGCAAACAGAATTGCCAACAAAGCAGCCGCTGAATACCCTGCAAGAAAAGAAAAACTTATTTTCTATGTTGTTATAATGTTATCCAATAGGGTTTTTTTGGAAAATTTTTTGCAGCCAATTTATTTATTTGAACGAGTTATATTTACATTAAACATTTAGCCTTTTTAGGCATCATCAGTAATATTCTGAAATTTTATACATATATACATTAAAATGAACAAGTTATAATACAGTATTTGAAAATAAAGATAAATGAATGAATTAGATTCAAAATACTTACACTTTATAGTGAAATTATGATTTATGAACATTATTTGAACGATGTTGTTACTAGCAAGGATTTTAGACAACTGTTTCTATTTTCAAAATGAAGGAAAGTTATATGAAAGCTATTGTAAATGTATTGTTGTATTTGTATGTAAATGTGTATACTTGTATTCAGGCGTACCAATTGTATAGATAAAGGAATAACTTTAGGAGGTGCCTGCAAAAAATTTTCCAAAAAAACCCTATAATATCCTTAGCCGTACTAAACTCACTACGCATGTTATCCAATGTTTCGATGAAAATTATTATAATAATTTTGAATGAAATGTCGAAAAAGTGTAAAGGTGGCCATTTTTCTTTAAGAATTTAAAATGACGCATAATTATTTGAAGGGGAAAAAAGAAACTAAAACATTTCATTTTTTGGAATTTAAATTCTCGCAAGTAATTCTTTCCAATAATGCTTGTAAAAAAACATAATGACAGAAAGAACTGTCTTTTTTTTGCGAGCAGACTTACACGAAAAGATTTGTTACACAAGTCTTACCAACTTAATTTTCTACAATGAACATTCTTCCTAAACGATTCAGCAAATTTATTTTCATCCAATTTCGTCTAACGAAAGTTACTTCGTTAAGTTTAACTGACAAAGTGGTTCGAAGGTTATAATAGAGTTTATTCACCCCTGTCATAAAAAAACCACATGTCAGCTCAGAGATGCATCTACCTTTTGTTTAAACGTGACTAACCGGAATTCCAGACGGAACATCGCCAAATGTTCTTTTTTATTAGCGTAAAAAAGTTTTTTTACCAAGATTTAATTTTACTAATTACTTGTAAGTTTTATTAAATAGCCCTGCTCAAGATTTTTAAACAAGCGTTTCATAGTAATTTTTTTTTATATTATTTGCATTAAATTGCATGTTTTTATCTGTGAAAATTTATCAAAATACACTCACCGACAAAAAAACCGGCCATTATTTTTTAAAAGCCCCCTAACCGCTAATTTTTTCATGTGAAACATCTTATGTCGGGCTGTGAACAGCCGCGTGAGGGGAAATATGCAACGAAATTTCTGGTCCGCTCCTTCGCTGCTGTTCTCCCCACCACTGCGGCACTCTCTCTCTCTCTCTCTCTCTCTCTACATAGAGAATACCACCGAGTTTAATAACGTTTTCTTTGATGTTTCACAACTGTCGGGGGTCCCGAGACCCACACCCTTTTTTTTCCAACAAAGGGAGATTAGCTATATTTTCTTCGTCAATAATGCTTTTAGATGTGTATTTACTATTTTCTAATTTTAAAACATTTCAGGTTATAAGTAGTCATAAATACTTAATCGATAAAATAAAATAGATATTAGAAAATATGAGACACAATATATCAAATCAAGTGATAAATATCTAATCACTAATATGTACCGCAAATTTCATTTTGTACACCGCGTCGTTCACAAAAATCATGTAGTGGGAAGATACATTAAAATTTATGTACCTATTTCCCTCAATTTAGAATTTGCGACCCCGATGTTTTTCACGCCTTCAGTTGAAAAAAACAATGTGTACTCATTGAGTTTAGGGTACCATTTTCTATAAGCATATACAGATTTTGAAAACGATCTGAAATATTTTTCAAAAAAGTAAAAAACAGCGTCGCTAAATTGGATCCAAGGCTTGCCTGCAGGTGTATTTAATTCGCTATTAATTTTTTGAGCGAATTTTTGGGTTTTTTGAGCGAATTTTTGGGTTTTTTGAGCGAATTTTTGGGTTTTTTGAGCGAATTTTTGGGTTTTTTGAGCGAATTTTTGGGTTTTTTGAGCGAATTTTTGGGTTTTTTAAGCGAATTTTTGGGTTTTTTGAGCGAATTTTTGGGTTTTTTGAGCGAATTTTTGGGTTTTTTGAGCGAATTTTTGGGTTTTTTGAGCGAATTTTTGGGTTTTTTAAGCGAATTTTTGGGTTTTTTGAGCGAATTTTTGGGTTTTTTGAGCGAATTTTTGGGTTTTTTGAGCGAATTTTTGGGTTTTTTGAGCGAATTTTTGGGTTTTTTGAGCGAATTTTTGGGTTTTTTGAGCGAATTTTTAGGTTTTTTGAGCAAATTTTTGGGTTTTTTGAGCGAATTTTTGGGTTTTTTGAGCGAATTTTTGGGTTTTTTGAGCGAATTTTTGGGTTTTTTGAGCAAATTTTTGGGTTTTTTGAGCGAATTTTTGGGTTTTTTGAGCGAATTTTTGGGTTTTTTGAGCGAAATTTTGGGTTTTTTGAGCGAATTTTTGGGTTTTTTGAGCGAATTTTTGGGTTTTTTGAGCGAATTTTTGGGTTTTTTGAGCGAATTTTTGGGTTTTTTGAGCGAATTTTTGGGTTTTTTGAGCGAATTTTTGGGTTTTTCGAGCGAATTTTTGGGTTTTTTGAGCGAATTTTTGGGTTTTTTGAGCGAATTTTTGGGTTTTTTGAGCGAATTAATATTTAATAAAATTTTCTAAAGCAACTTATTTTAAAAAAATTCTAGACATTTTTTAAGTGAAAATTTAAATATCCATGGACTAAGGCTATTTTGTTTGTCCTAAAAATATACTGAAATAAAACAAAGCGTAACATTTCAATATTTCTGTTTTGGCGTTCAGTGTGAGCGCAGCTTTAATAATTCCATTTCTCCGATGTCCCTTAGTCACTTCCTTTCAAAACCTACTCACCACTTCCGACGGCGATCTGTTGTACCTAATTTATCATAGTGTGCGGTGAGTTTGAAGCAGACATCAGCTGCAAGCCGGCCTTTTATTGAACAATTTCAGGGGCGTAATCAAAAAAGGGTTTATTCGAAATATATAGTTTATAAATTGCCTCCCAAATCTCTTCTTATTTATTTTTACTCTATTAAACATCTTTTTTGTACATTATTACGGTATTTCCTACTTTTAAACTGTCGTACATTAAATTTTTGGAAAAACTGATCAATACCAGAAGTCGTAGCATAATATCTTAAAATTAAAAAAAATACTTTTAGGCAAATTAAACATTTAAAAATTATAGCCAAAATAAAGTAGTAATCCAGGTGTGCAAGTTTTCACGGCCGGCATTGTTCCAAGTCTCCATGGTTTCCGGGCTTGTAGGCCGTGGTCCGGTGGTATTTCTACCTGACGTTTCGTCTACAACTACACTGACCTGTGAGCCGCCAAGGAGGACACTTCGACCGCTGCCACATTGCCTTTGAGAATGTCTACCGCAGTTGTAGACGAAACGTCAGGTAGAAATACCACCGGACCACGGCCTACAAGCCCGGAAACCATGAAGACTTTAAAGTAGCAATGTTGATTATTTTTTTACGTTTAGTTTTCGAAAGAAACAAAATGTTTTCCGTAAAATAACTTCGGTCGAATTAGGTACTCGAATTTTGGTCACAGAAAATGTTAGAAATTTCTTGTTCCGCCACTGACCTCTAATGGATAAAAGAAGGATCCTAACATGTAATAACACCGAAGGACTGTCATCACATTAAACTAGCATTTAATGAAAAAAATCGAGTCAACGTTATTGAATTCACATTACGCCATTGATGGCCATCGCCATTTTCCTTCAAACCTAGTTAAATATCAATTCTAATAGCATTTTAGGAAACCATTCATTTTGATAAAAATTGACACTGAAAGTTTCTCACTTTTTAACCGACTTCAAAAAAAGGAGGTAGTTCTCAATTAGGTTGTATTTTTTTTTTATGTTTGTTACCTCAAAACTCCGTCATTTATAAACCGATTTGAATTTTTTTTTATTTGAAAGGATATACTTTCAGATTGGTCCCATATAAATTTCATCAAAATCGGTTCATTAGTTCGGCTGATTTTAATAAAAGCTAGTAACGGCGTGTGATTCCTTAAGGTAAATGTCACTTTATGACACTAAAAAGTAAAAAATAAAAAACTTTTTAACAAAAAAAAACCTCCTTCAAAAAGCCACTAAAAAGAGGAAAATAATGAAATTTTGAGGTCTGCGCCAATATAAAATATGAAGTTGGTTAAAAAGAAGATATTAATCACTATACCTACTATACTTTTTAACCGACTTCATATTTTATTAAATTGGCGTAGACCTCAAAATTTCATTATTTTCCACTTTTTAGTGGCTTTTTGAAGGAGGTTTTTTTTTCTTATAAAAAAGAATGGATGCGTGTAATTTGTAGTTTGTACGCGCGCTAGAAGTTATACTTCTTTGGCGCGATTAAGAACTAATTTTTAATTTACATGCAAATAATTTATTGAAGTATAAAATAATAAAAGGACTGGAGTGAATTTATTTATATTTGTTTATATGGTAACTATGGAAAACATTAATGCTGCAACTTCATCCTGTTAAATTTTTGTGACGCGATGCGCGCGCATCATAAAAATTCACAGTCATCATTTTTTTATAACGCACCAAAAGAAGTATAACTTCAAAAAGTCATGAGGCGCCGTGGGACATCCGACAAAAGCTAAGCTTCTTACGCATTGTAAATATTTTTTGTTTTCTTATTATAAATATTACAATATAAACATTATTTGGCTGGCAACAATACGTGCTGCCCAGAATGAAGACTTGTGTTGCATCGTTTTGTGTTAGGTCCCCCATCCCAAACGTGCGTTAAGAAACATAGCTTCAAAAATTTATGTTAATTGACAGCTTTTGTCTACTAGCTATTTTTTCGTCATTAGGTAAAAAGGTCTTTAATAATATGCCCCCCCTGCAAAAGTCCATCACTGAACTTAAGCTAAGCTAAGAGTTGATTTTTCTCGCGTTTTCATCGAAATGTTTTAAATAAAACTATTTCTCTAACTGCTTTTTCAAGCAGAGACCAATTCGCTAAAAAAAAGGTAAAAATCTATATAATAATATACAATCGCATAAAAGTTTAGTTAAAATTTTCAGATTTATTCTTCAAAATTCAAGTTGTTTTAGAATCCGAATCACGTATTGCAACGGAAAGGTCACAAAAAAGTAAATAAAAAAAATAAAAATAAATCGACGATATAATTTAAGACGAGAGGAAGAAGAAAAACAAAGAAAGGAAGCAGTTGTCTGTGTGTTTAAGGAAGTTTACACTTGACTGCCTGTAAGTTCAGCTGCATTATGTATGTTGTACAGTGCGAGTCAAAAGTATTGCCACTTATCGAAATATTATATAAGATGAACCGATGGAGTTTTTAAAAAGAGCTTTTCAATCTGGATAAAACACTAAACCTTTAAATCATTCTATCGACTCATAACTGGTAACTTTAAATCAAACGACTAAGGTAGAGTGCCCGCGGTGAGAGATGAAGCCAGGCACGTCATCAATAATATGCTAGTGAACGCCTGCTTGCCCGCAGACAGTGCCGTGTACGCAAAACTGCACATTGGGTTTTATGACGTTAGGTTAGAAAACACTCGACGCTCATGGATCTCCAAAACAGCCAATAGCAAGCTAGAAGGCGGGCGCAATGCATTCACGTTACTATGACGCGGTGGCTTCATCTTTCGCCGCACGAGGTCTAAAAGAAATAATCCATTAGAACCTTAGAAAACACGCCGAAATCAACAAGTCTAGTTTGTGGCTTCTATATATACTACCTAAATTTCGTTGAACGATTTCGATCATATTTCATAAATCGAGGTGCCATTAATAACCCTGTATTATGCCACCATTCATTTGTCTCGGAAAAATTACAGAAAGAACATCCGAGGTCGTTGCAGTCAGAGATCTTATAATACACTAGCGACCCGTCCCGGCTTCGCCCGGGCGGTATGTAATTATGATTTAATAGCGGTCACCCATTGCTCCACTCACGTATATTTAGTATATTGTTAATTTGTTATCCCCCCGCGAGAATATCCCCCCCTGCGTAACTTTCTATTAGTGAAAGAATTTTTAGAATCGGTTTAGTAGTTGCAGAGATAGAATTTATGATTTATTACCCCCACCCCCTCTAATTTTTTTGAAAATAAAATACAGCCCATGTTACTCGCTGATAATGTAGCTTTCTATAGGTGAAAGAATTTTTGAAATCGGCACAGTAGTTTTTGAGTTTATTCATTACAAACATACACACACACAAAAATACAAATCTAGTATAGATAATAATTATAAATGCAGTTCTCCGTAATTTTGAAGCCAGGCATCAGACCGAGACCTGTCCCAACTGTCATTTTTGTCACAATCGTTTGTCGACCGTCGTTGCATACACATCTGTTACTTCTGACGGGCACTGTATATTGTCTATTCCGTACGAAGCAATATAGGCTTATGCAGCACAACGTGTAATGCAGCTCTATTGCAAAACCAGAACAGACTACGATCTCTATTTCTGAGATTCAATAACACTCGTGCCTTGACAAAGCAAGGAATTGAGTTTTACCTAGATTTTTTATTTTATTAAAATATTAAACCAATGTTCTAATAAATAGAAATAAAATGAAGCCTCGAAATATTATCAATTTAATACAATGTCGCCGGGGTTCAGCCGACATCATACTTCTGTGATGTTATTTATTTTTTCCTAAAAGATTTAAATATATATTGCTAATTTATTCAAAAGAATGGACGTGTGGCTTTAAGCAGTGGTTGCAAGACACTGTGTACTTTATTTTAAAAAAAGTCAAGAGGTGTCATGGGACACCCGACAGAAGCTATGCTTTTTGCGCATTGTATATAAAACCGAATTTATCAAAGCTATAGTAAATACAATTGAAAAGTTATTATTTGACCGCCATTTTGAAATCTAATGCAATTTTATTTTTTTGTGTCCTATAAAACTCTTAAATATCAATTTTCAAAAAGATCGGATAATTTTTACAAAAGTACATATGGCCGCCATTTTGAAATCTGACACCATTTTATTTTTTGTATAGATACTAATGTTGTACAACACGTTATCTTTATGTTGGTGCATATACGTGTACATAGGCCACTGCGCGTGCGCCAGTATATTACTTTCACAGATGGCTAAGCGCAATACCCATAAAGTATATCTATAGCTATGAGTGTAGCTATAGATATACTTTTAACATGAGCATGTCGGTGACGTGACGCGAACCCATAAGTTTTATCCCTCCCAGAAATCGTCTAACGCGCCTATAGAAGCATAGCTCCAAAAATCATCGTAACTTTTTTTCGCAGATCGTCTTCAAGCAAAAGCCACATCTAAATCGAATTTTTCAAAGCTCAGTTCCAATAAACTGAACTTGTTAGCATATTATAGGTTAGAGCTTAGGCAAAACAAAGAGCCGTAACGCAGAGCCGGTGATGCAGCAGGGGAATACCAGAATATACGTAGTGTGTTCGGGTGCAATAATGGAGTCCTCCCTCACTCTTAGGGCTTACGGAGTGTCTATTTTCATGCAAATGTATAATACTTTCTCTCCCATGTAACGGCGAAGAGGCAAGGATGTGAAATGTTGTTCGCCGACACAAACTTGTAATATATAGTTTTTCATTTACATTTATTTGGTAGGGCTTTGCATAATATTTTACGTTGCTTTTTTATGCGTTTCAAACAAAAGAAATCTGCCGACCAAAGCGGCAAGTTTTGTTGATACATCATTGATTTAAGTTTCTTTTCTAAATAATCCTACATATATCTAATAGACTTCAAACAGGTACTATAGTTGATAAGAGTTACCCCGTGCACTGTTCATCTCAAATTATTTCGTATGGTCCAGTGGTTAGCGTCGCGGCCTCTGGATCAGACTGTCGTGGGTTCGAATCCCACCTCCTGCACTCATGGATGTTTTTTAAGTTAATTGTTATTTAATGTATTTATAAGACGCTAATGACCTAAGTTGTTGACGCGTCTATAATCTACAATAAATAAAATCAAATTCTTTCCCCTCGCCTAAAAACGGTTACCGCTCTCCCGACGCTGTTATTAAAGCTAAAGGGTTCGGGTAAACGCCAAATAAAGGACCGAAAATCACATTACAGATCCTGCAGGCGAACAATTGAAAATTTTTTTAAAAACTACGTTTTTGATTTTAAAATTTGGAATATCGTTCTTTAGATGTTGAAAACGTCTTGTAAAAATTATTGATATTAAAGACAGAATTTAAACAAGCCGTGAGGTGGATCGTTTATTAGGACTAAAGTGCGACCCTTGAGGTCCACACGACAAACTTCCCAGTTTGATAAATATTTAATAATAATAATTAAATTAGATATTACACAGAAAAGCAATCATTTTAATCATTAAAACATAATTATTATTTATTTTTAACAATAATTAAAAAAAAAAAAAAAACGGCTGAACTGATTTTTATAAAATTTATGTCGGATCAAAATGACGTTAACACGCCTCGATTGACACCTTTACGAAGTCGACATAATTTTTATTCGCGAGATATTGTGTAAAATCTACTTTTTTTGAGGTTATTCGTTTAAGAAAAAAGAACGGCTGAACCGATTTTGAAAAAATTTCTTTCAGATCATATTTACGTTAATACGCGTCGATTGGCACCCTAACGTAGTCGATATCATTTTTCATTCTCGGGATTTCGTCTTACAAAGAAATTGACACATACGTACGTACATACGTACACACACACACACACACACAGAGAGACATCTTTCTAAAAATAGTGTAAAAATAGTGTAGTGACCTTGAAACATAAAAATTTTTTCTCCATTTTGATTTCGATTTTCAAACCCATTATAATAACTTCCAATGGGAAGTTAAAAATAAAATGACTAATTAATTTTCGATTTAGATTTTTGCGTCATAGTTTTTTGGTACAGTCTGTATATTATGATGATATAATATGTATACAGAAATTCATACGTAAATATTATAATATAAGCGAACAATATTAACAACTCGTGTGAAGCTCCGTGACGTGTAATTCCATATGATGGTTGCAACAAACGTGCCTATTATAGAATATTAAAGTAGTTTAATGATAGCTATATGGCACTCTATTCAAACTGGAAATGTAGCAAACTCATCAAATTTACTTAATTAGTTCTATGTTTTATCTATCTGTTGATGCATGTATAGGTATTATAATTATTACAAAATTTAATATGAAAATGTACAATACGGAATTCATCACTACAACATTGTAATGAATGCCTCGGTTGACGAGCGTTTGTATTCTACAGCACCTATTTATCTATCTAAAATTGTACAAATAAACTTGAGGGCAGTATTATAGCCTAGTGGTTAGCGTGCTTAGTGCCGCAACCTCTGGACTGGACTGCCGTGGGTTCGAATCCCACCTGCGCTCATGGATGTTTTGTGATGTTATTTAGTTTTAAGATACTTGTTATTTAGTGTAGTTGAAAGACGCTAATGACCTGAGATGTCGACGCGTCTATAATCTACAATAAAATAAATACAAATAAATTTCTGTAATTTCACTAAAACCGTTTAATACACAGTGAATAAGATTAATAATTATGTAAAAATCTATGATAGTCGATGGGGAAAAACCTCAGAACACAGATAGCTATAAAAGTTTATTTATTGTAGATTACATACGCGTCGACAACTCAGGTCATTAGCGTATTCAACACAACAAATAACATATTTGTGTATTAAAATCCGCCAGCCGGCATACACAAACCGACTGGTACGAGCTCGGGTCCCTGGAAGCGCTAATTCCCAAAGAACATTGGAATGCAATTGTGATAACAACTACATCCCAATGTCCTCCCTGGGGGGAAGCTATAGAAGTGTGGCATATCACAGCATGTAGTCAGTCGAGACGTGCGGGGAACAATTGAAACAATTGAAAATATGATAAAATATTTTTACTTAGGTACCTACTACCTACTGATAATAAGATACACCTTGATTTTTCATAAGCGCTTTGGAACCTTTATTGTAACATCCAAGCATACAACACGACATAAAGAGTAATTAGCAGTACGGAATACAAGCAACGAATGATCATAATGTACCTAACAGGTCGTACTTTAGTGTATAGCTGTGGCTTCACAAGCGACGTGATATGCTGGTTCTATAGCTATCTCTGTTCTGAGGAAAAAACCCATAATAAAAACAAGCAAATACAAAACTAATTTGGAGTTTTATATTTGCAAAAAAATTATTGTAAAAGCTTGTTTGTAATTAGCTATACTAAATAAATTGTATTTAGTTTTAAACTGGTTTAATTTTATAATTTTTTTAGCGATCTTTTCAAATGATAGCAATAACAATGGAAGTAAAATTCCACATATTTTGCTTTAAAAATTAAGCTGCAACGTGCAAACACTACTTTTATTTGAGTTAAACTAGTTAAAAGTTTGTTACGAATAATAAGCTTACATTGTCGTTTACATAAACATTAATATTTTAATTAGATTAGCAGACGTTAGCAGACACCGAGAGATAAAGAAAAACAAGTATAAGAGAAATGTTGCTACGAATTGATCAAATAAAAATAAAAGAAAATTATCTTTCTGAAAGCAAAGCTCCGACATATTAAATTATATAAATTTTACGTTTTATTACTGTAATGACTCATTACTTCCACCACATTAATTCTTTTGCTTCCACCATATCCGTATAGTGCGGTAGTTGCCCACTGATATAAATTAAATAATTAATTGGAGATAGTGTTTTCACAATTCATTATTAAAATTATACTTTGGAAAATTTTTAAATTCATAACGCTAAAGCCCCCAGAGGGGACATTGGAATGTGGTAGCTCTCGCAAATTGCATTCCAATTGTGTTCTTTGGGAATTAGCGCTCCCTGCAGGGACCCGAGCTCGTACCAGTCGGTTTGTGTATACCGGCTGGTGGATTATAATACACAAATGGATTATTTGTTGTGTTGAAGATGCTAATGACCTGAGTTGTCGACGCGTCTATAATCTACAATTAATTAATTAATTACATAACGCTAAAGTCAATTTTGATTATAGTTTTCGCTTTTACGGGTTACTCAATAAAATGTGTTTTTATAGCCTTTTTGACGTTCCACTTATAAAAAATATTTTTTTAATACTAGAAGTGATAAAAATGTTTAGAAAAATGTAAGTCTATATAGTTATGTTTTCAATTTGTTAATTATTTTATTACCTGTAATATTAGTATATAAATACCCGTTTTGTATTATTTCATTCATGTAGTGTTCGCTGAAGATGAAAGCTTAGCTTTCGAAATGTACATCCATCAATAAAACTGTTGTGGTAAGAAGTAACTATATTTTATTTTGTTTTGATTCCAACCACAGTGCTCATATATATTTTTACTTTCATTAAAATAATTTTTAAACAAATAAAATTTATTTGCAGAAGCGGAAAAAACAACGTTTTTTATTATTGTTAATATTTTGCTTTTTAGTGTCTGAATCAAATTTTAATTAGTCGATTACATATTATGTCCGTATATTTGTGGACACTCTGTAAAATAAACAAAAAAATATTAAAAGACGCTTAAAGATTCTACTTCAACGCCTGTATAGCACTACACGCAAGCGTTGAAATTCTTTTCATATACGAATGTTATTAATAAGTATATCGAATTTAATCAATCAATTTATGTCAAAAAATTTCTCAACTGACGCGATATAAATAACTGACACCACACAAATTTCTATTTCTTTACAAAAACATCGAATAGGTTCTTTTATTCGAAAAGAATTAAATTGCAAACACTGCATTAAAGTTGCACACTAAAGCACAGATTTCAGCCAGCTTTCCCCAAATTACTGTAATAATATACAATATCTGGATGACCGAGCTTTGCTCGGATGAGTTCAAAAAAAATAATACTTAAAGTTCCCATTTCATCAAAATCGTTAGTCGTTTTTAAGAAAAAAAATTACATAATATTATTATACGTCATACTACATAACGTATGTACCTACATATTTTCAAATAATTACTGATTATTTTAATAAGTTAAAGATTGACTGTCAGAGTAATTTGACATAAATAATGAAAATAGTTTGTTTTTCCCAAAGCCTACTCACCATACGACATTGTTTTATAACGTTAAAAAAACTGTTTTTTTAAAATGATAAAATCGATAAGAAAACGAATTTTTCCAGGGATGAGACCTACCTAGATCGATTTTTTGCCCCCCAAAACCCCTTTTTAGTAAATTTCACCCAAATCGTTAGGGCCGTTTTCGAGAAAATATTTATATAGGCACATATATACAAGATTTACTCGTTTAATAATATAGGGATTTAGGCAGACATTTACCAGTTGTCAGATCAGAATCTGGAAACTGAGGGCTTGTAATAGACCCTCATGGAAACGCCATATAAATTTCTAAGATTTTTTTTCATTTTCGAAATTATGTTTTTAACTTCAAAACAAATAGCTCTAAAATGCATAAATCATAAATACAATTTTGAAAGTAGATCAAAAATTAAGATTTAAGAGATATCGAAAAATTAAAATTCGCTGTATGAAACCATAAGCGGACCTCCTCTTAACGCAATTAAGTTAATATATCAGGAGATGTTCTGTCTGTAAAATGTAATTACATTCATACTAAGCTGTAGTAACATTGCAGCAAAATTACACCGTTTGAAATAATGTTAACACTCGCTAACGATAGCACGCCACAAAGCTCTGACCGTTTTATGGGAAATCAATGACTGACTCGTAAGAAGTAACGCGTGCTGCCATCTGTCCCAGAAACGCGGAACTAAACAACGGCGCTGCGTCGCAACAGAACTAGGAAGACTCGCTCTAACCGACGAGCAGACGTCCTTTAGTTTCCCACCTTGACGCTAGATCGCAGTGTCGACATTTCAATTCGCTAACGAAATAAAATCGCTCTGAAACTATTAATAATAATATTGTTTCAATAAAATTGATTCAATTAAAAAAGTGCCTATGTTTTCGAATTAAAATAAACAAGGAATGTATTTTTCCAACTAGAAAATGTAAATTTATAATCTTTGTTTGTTTATTTAGACTAGATTATTCTTTGTCTACTATTCTCGTTGGATTGAAATTAAACAGGCATTCAGACTAAAAATGTAATAATTAAAAACAAACACTTCTATTTATAGTTCTTAGATAAAAAGTAAACAAACTGATTGCAGATTCATGAAATTATGTTTTAACATTTTCACAATGCAACAAATCTTAGAAAACGCACAGATATATTTTATCATATTGTTACAAAACTGTTTTCTGAGTTGGCAAAATAAATATTTATTTACAATAATTAAAAATACAATAATAATGAATGCAACAACGAAAAGTCAGTTCTAGCAATTAACACAAGTAACTATAACTAAACAGTGATGCGCTCATGCCGAAGCCCAGTGTGTGCTCGTATTCTCTAGCGTGGTCTAGAATCTTCGCGTAGGAACCAGTGTGTTCAGCAAGCATATAAGGAGAATGTTAGTTTAGCAATCTTGTCACGGCTGAGTATTGTAAGCTCATTCCGCCGCGAAAGTTCAGGTTCAGGTTAGAATCCTGACTGTGACCACTGGTTGGTAAAATGATTTTTTCCAATATGTTTCGAAACAATTATATAATTGGCTGCACTCCAACGAAAAAAAATGTAATTATATTCAAGCGAACGAGCTCAAAGCGAGTGAATAGTGTATTGCACCCGGGCTTTCTTAGCACCCGGGCGAAGCCGGACAGGGTCGCTAGTAATATATAACGACAAAGTAAAAATGGGTTCCATTTAATTAATATAGTTAATTAAACTGTTTCGAAATTAATTTAATATTTATAAAATTTCAGTATTGTGACTTTTAAGTAAAAAAATGTCGACATTCAAAATATGAAATTTCCGTTTGATTGAAAAGTAATTTAATACTTAATTGTTGAAGGCGCGAGACGCCGGCAATGTAAAAACAATTAGTTGAAAAATTAATTAAAAACTCATCTTCACAAGTAATTTGATCTTTCCTGAACCAAACATGACATTCGAGTGCTTAATTAAGAAATCGAGCTTCCCGATCAGAGGCGGCGTCACAACTTTTTCCATTCAGGTAAAGTGAAACGTCGAAATAACTGACTATATTATGTACTTATAAATAGCGCCTTTAAACAAACGGGAAAAATCCAACATTCATAACTTTTGAAGTAAAACTTCTTAGACGACACTGCCTCAACGATTCGAGGAGTAAATATTCTGGGATAAAACGGAAGTGAGATGATGCAAATTATCATAACAATCCTAAATAATTCATGCATAAGAAGTTTTACCTCCGTCGTGTGTGCCGCGACACATGCCTTTTTTTAACTCACAGGGTGTGAAGTAGCTGGTATAAATAGACAAAAATTCTGCGTGTGTATGTGTGTGCGTGCGCGCAAAGTTGAAAGCTTGAGACGATGTGTCTGTGATAAGCTTAAAGCTAAGAAAACAATCACTATATGTAGGTACATATAGTGATTGTTTACTCACAATATTGTGTACATTGTACGTTCAAATATCGACGGTTGTGAAGCAAAACAGCACAAGTATTTTTTTTGTGAAATTCAATCAATTACATATTTGTATCTTTATTTACTTAGGTATATAGATAAATATATAAAATCAGTCGAGCGTTTTAGAACAGACAGATGGACAAACATTCTGGAAATACTTTTTCCCGTCTAGGTTTCATATAAAACATACAAAAACGTGCAAGGGAACAAAAAAAAAAAAAACTCGGGTCGCAGTGCCAAACCCTGCCGACAATATAGTGTATTTGCAAATACAGACCTTGTGGTTTTAATACGTGAATTTAAGTTTGTTTTTGGACAAAATAAAAAATTTAACCCCTTAATACATCCCTTAAAATAATATTTTTTTCTTAATTTCAATATTATTATCAATGCAACCTCTGTACCACATTAAATACACCCTTTCATAAGTAAATCCGTATCAACAAACCAGTGTTTTCATAAAATTTGAAAGTCCGGTCCTGTCGGGTCGATTTTATTAAAATTTTAGCAGCACGTTTCAATCTTTACTAAAGAGTTAAATTTCAATTTTGAAACGATTCTGACAAATTTTTCGGTATTTTTGGGCCCAAAAACTTTTTGGAACCCCTAAATACAACCCTGAAAATGGTCCGATCGGGCCCATTTTAAATAGGCTTCTTGCGGTGATGGGTTCCAATGTGTGTACCAAATTTCGTTTCAATCGATTAAGTCTGTCGAGAGTTATCGTGTACACACATATATATATAAATATATATATAAATATATATATATATATATATACATACATATATATATAAACATTTCCAAAAATGGTGCCAAATTGTTCAGGAGGCTATGAAACGTCGAGAAATTTTGGTCCGACCCCTAGGTCCCGCCATCCGACCGACGCCAATAGTGTATGTGCCATATTATGGCAAATACACTAAAAATGGGTGTGTGCTTATGACCACACGACAGAAGTGAAAACTTCAGATTTTCTAATTTTTGGTGTCATGTATTATAGCGCATTTATGAACTAAAAATAATTTATTACTAAAATACTAAAATTGTATTTTTAATTAATTCCACCTTGGTTTCAAAAAAATTATAATTATTGTCAAAGAAAGAATATAACAAAAATAAAAAAAATTCTACGCTGCTATCAGGTCTCGAACCCAGGTTCCTATGCATAGAACGCAAAGACTAAACCAATTGGGCTATGGGTGGAAGTATGTAGACGGCCGTTTTTATGATATAAATATGTTGCGAATGCTTACGGAAGGAGTTGCGAACGCTTCACATTTTTTCAGTACCCAGGCAAAGAGTGCCTAACGCGCCTAAGGACGTTTTCACTTCAAAAAAACTGACGAAAAACGACACCGTTAGGAGTGGGGGAAATGTGTTGCTAGTAGGAAACCGGATTGGCTGACGGGTAGTGTAGGTATACGAATGCGTTGAGGGAGAAACTCGATAGACACGCCCTTTTCTGTTTAGTGTTTACTTGGTTACAATAAGTTTACTCGTGATGTTCCATTTCAGACACGTGAGATTTACTGCACGCATACAGTTTTTGTATTGGTTTTGATGATGCATTTAGTTGTTGAGCGTCTATAATCTGCATAAACCTTACGACAACCGCTTCAATGAGTCCGCTTCGGGCACCTGTTATAAAATTAAATTATTGTAGATTATAGACGCATCGACAACATCGTCTTCAACACAACAAATAAACCATTTGTGTATTAGAATCCGCCAGCCGGCATACACAAACCGACTGGTACGAGCTCGGGTCCATGGGAGCGCTAATTCCCAAAGAACATTGGAATGCAGTTTGTGATAGCAACCACATTCCAATGTCCCTCCTGTGGGGTCCTCTATTACAAGCTTCCAGCAGTTCCCACGTTCTGGATAGAGAGATATTGTAAATTATAGACGCTCGACATCAGACGCCATAAGCGTCTGATCTCACGTTCTAATCTGGTAAAAGTATCGATTGGATTTTCAATTTATTTTATTTATTGTAGATTATAGACGCGTCGACAACTCAGGTCATTAGCGTCTTCAATACAACAAATAATCCATTTGTGTATTAGAATCCGCCAGCCGGCATACACAAACCGACTGGTACGAGCTCGGGTCCATGGGAGCGCTAATTCCCAAAGAACATTGGAATGCAATTTGTGATAGCAACCACATTCCAATGCCTTCCCCCCTGGGGGGTAGGGCACATGTTTTTATTAGCTCCGAGTTCTGGGTGTAAGCGTGGCGGACTTTAAAATATTCTGTGATAAATGCTGTTAAGTCATATCTGACAGGGGTAAAGCAGTAAAAGGTTTTATATTACAAATGGAAGAGGAGATTGCGTTGGCTGTGTGTGTTTCTTTCTGTATGCGAAGTATAAATATTTGCGTGTGTTAATCACACGACCCGTGTCCCGTAGCACGCGCTCCCAACTACGAATCAACGACTCCCGCAGGAACCGTACAAAAGAAACAATAAAAAATACATCTCTGTATCAAAATAAAAACATCTCATATTATGTGTGTGTAATATGTCTGTCGCGCTCGTTTTATACAGCTGTCCTTATCTTATATTGTTCACACCAAATTGGCATCAAAAATGTCTGGGGACTACAAAAGTTTCAACGTTTCTGTCAACGGGAAATAAAATAGAGCAGTCTACTTATATCTTTATAAAATAACTAGCGGTCCCGTCCCGGCTTCGCCCGGGTGGTATGAAATCATGATATAATAGTGGTCACCCATTGCTCCGCTCACGTATATTTAGTATATTGTTAATTTGTTATCCCACCGCGAGAATCTCCCCCCCTGCATAGCTTTCTATTAGTGAAAAAATTTTTAGAATCGGTTTAATAGTTCCAGAGATAAAATTTATGATTTATTACCCCCCCCCTCTAATTTTTTTGAAAATAAAATACAGCCCATGTTACTCGCTGATAATGTAGCTTTCTATAGGTGAAAGAATTTTTAAAATCAGTTAAGTAGTTTTTGAGTTATATCCAAACATACAAACAAATTTTACCTCTTTATAATATTAGTATAGATAAATTCGTTACTGATTAGATTCTTGCAATGAATATTAACAAAACACTCACACTTTTTTCTTGACGCAGGTTTCACTATTCTAAATGGCTGGCGGGTAGTGTAAAGGGAAACTCGGCCGACACGCCCCTTTCTGTTTAGTGTTTACTTGGTTACAAATGCGTTTACCCATGGAGTTTAACTTCAGACGCGTGAAAATTACACGCATCCAGTCTTCCGTACCTCCGTATGGAATTCTATTACCCCTGCCTAAGATGTCCGTCCGTCTGTCACAGGGCTCTATGTCACAAACTGTTAGAGACATTTTCACAGATCATGAATCCTGGCAAATGATAATTAGAATAATAAATAATCAATCAATTTTTATAAATTAAAGTTTTTTATATACTGACAAGTAGAGTGGCGTCATCTTGCGCAATGATTATAAACTATATTATTAATTTCCCATTAGAATGAAAAATGTGGACATATCTGCACGTTTTCCGAATCTACTGTTTTTAGAGAGATGTCTCTGTGTGTGTTCGTACGTTCGTTCGTTGGTTCGTACGTTGGTGAACTTTTTTCCGCTCGTTTATATATTGGAATCAAACCGTATATGGCTTATGGTCATCGCGTGTGGTGGCGCCGTTTGACAGTTATATTATTTATAATGGAATCAAACCGTACGAGCTTTTAGACACAGATTAAATTGTTGTAACGGTACGGAACCCTCGTGGCGCGAGTTCTACTCGCTCTTGACCGCTTTTTTTGATGATAACAAACACGTTTATCGAGACGCAATTTCGAGAAGTTTCACACTGTAAAAAATGGATGTAAAAATACTTTGAAAGTTAAGGTAGAAGTCGCTCGATTTTCTAAGTGATTTTATGCATTATTATATTTTATTTTTACACAGAAAACTTCATAAAAACTTGGACTTTTACTGTAAAGTTAAACAAATATGTGATTTTTACATAAAGGAAATTAAAATTACATAATTTGTGTAATATTCCAATAAAGTGTGTAAAAATTACAAAATAAAATGTATAGTTACATATATAAAATGGATGAATACAAAACAAATTAATGTAAAATTAGTAGCCACGCATGCGCAATGTGTTTTTATGGAATCTACGCGATGTGCAGGCGACGCCATTGTCTCTTTGTGTGCCTATTACCAGATTAATCGCTGGATACAAATGGACCATCGATAATCTATGTAATCGGCCTTCTCATTTCTTACAGTGCACAGCCGATCGGTTAAGAAACCCTGATTTGCAGTGTCACAACTCATAAGGCGCCTATAAAGAAAAGCGAAAGGCAATTTTCCACAACGACACAATATCAATTCCCGTTTGGATCGAAGCAGCCGCATCTTCTGTATGCGGCGAGTGCAATATTTTTCTGACACTTAATTAAACTGGACAGACGCACGTTTAACGCGCGTGTGCGTGTGACACATCCTGCGGTTTTCGAACGGGAAGGAAACTCAAACGATGTAAATAAATTTCACGTGAAACATTGGATAAGTTAATGTGTTTGTTTACGGCTGCTATAAAGAGATTGCGTAGGCTTTGCTCGCTCTATACTCTCTCTCTCTCTCTCTCCCCTGTGAATTGCCGGATACGTGCGCGCAAAAATAAAATTGACTCGCGTCTATTTATTAGAGCGACTGAAAACAAATCGCTTCAATTAGTGTACAAATCGGAAAAAAGGATGGCCAACAAAAATCTCGGAGAAAAAGTCCATGGTTTTTTTGGGTAGACAAAAATTGTAGATTAGAGACACTCGACAATTGAGGTCATAGTCGTTTATTGAAATCAAAATTAAAATAAAAAACTTTTTTAAAAAAAAAAAACCTCCTTCAAAAAGGCACTAAAAAGAGGAAAATAATGAAATTTTAAGGTCTGTGCCAATTAAAATATGAAGTTGGTTAAAAAGAAGATATTAACCACTATAATATACTTTTTAACCGACTTCATATTTTAATTGGCACAGACCTCAAAATTTCATTATTTTCCTCTTTTTAGTGCCTTTTTGAAGGAGGTTTCGTTTTTGTTAAAAAGTTTTTTATTTTTTACTTTTTAGTGTCAAAAAGTAACATTTACCTTAAAGAATCACACGCCGTTACTTACTTTTATATTAAAATCAGTCGAACTACTGAACCGATTTTGATGAAATTTCTATGGGACTAATCTGAAAGTATACCCTTTCAAATAAAAAAAACTTTTCAAAATCGGTTCATAAACGACGAAGTTATCCGCGAACACACATAAAACATAAAAAATATATACGGTCGAATTGAGAACACTACTTTTTTTGAAGTCGGTTAAAAACATGATTTTTGTGCGTTTTTCAGATTCTAAAACACAGTTTTTCAACCTTTGTCAGAGTTCAGTGCCTGGTTAATTAGTTAATGTTTTTTCTTGACCATAATTTTTTCCTACATTGTCCGTATTTTACATGATTTATGAAAGAAAACTAAATAACTTTTCCAGGTTTGTATTTTATGACCATCCTGAAATATACGTGAAAATAATTTTTTTTAATTTATTTTGACACCAGCAATAATTACAATAATTTATATAGTAAAAAAACTTATTAAAAAATCCCAACCCTTAAAATCAGCATATTTCATGAATAAAATGGTTTTATATTCAAGCGATGAAATATTTTCTTCAAAAGCAAGATTTAAATGTTCAAAATAAAATTATAAATGTTAAAAAGTTGTAGAATTGTTCTTCGTAAAAGAAAAGACATTATTTTAAATACGTTTAAAGCATCACAAGTTGTGTAAAATATCTCTTGGGCCCGCGAACTAATGTAAATTTCATTTTTAGCCGTATAAAGAATTTAACAGAATTCACTTCTGCACAATAAAATTTATACAAAACTCGTACACAGAACGCGCTACCATAAAAGATGTAAATTATGGAATGTAGCGAGACAAAATAATTTACTGTTTACCTACTGCGAAAATGGGGGACGCCTTAAAAAAATCGTTTCGTTTCGAGACACGACCACAGATGACTGTGATGTAAAGAGCTAATTAAGGAAGGGTTAAAACAATGTTTTGAAAATGAATTATGAACAAACGAAACAATGCTTTGTACAAAAACAAAAAAATAAATTATATTTCTTCAACGCAGCAGCTGCAACCTAATGAGAATTTTAATATCGCAGTCAAAACAAAGGGGGAAAAAATATTAAAATAGCAACTCTCGGAAGACTTTTCTCTTAAATTATTATAAACATTAAGAAACTCTTGTTTATAATAATTTAAAGCAAAAATTTAGCAAAAAGCAGCCAATGAATTCACGCTTCGTTCATTTTTTTTAACAAATGAAAACTTTTTTTTGTATATGTAAAAGAATATTGCTTTGTTATTATAAGAAGATAAAAATATTCAGTTTATTAGTTTAAAATCTAAATTTTTCAAACTGTGAACTTTTAACATAAATAAATGTATTATTATGTCGTCATGAACATGAAATTAAAATAATCTTTGCATTAATAAAGTTTCACGACGCCCTGCACGCCGTTAACTTTTATGTTTCATAAATTTTGAAATAGAAAATTTTTGGAATAGTTTCAACAAACGCAATGTATTATCCGTGAAATTTAAATTTTTACGGGTGGCTAAAAAAATTGGTAAAGAATTTACTTCCCGAGTTATTAATTTTTCACCACAATTGTAAGAGACAACACTGCTGATTCCAAATTTGAAAATGGACTACTGAATGAGCTGAAGGATTGTGTAATTTTACATTCATACAAAAACACTTAAATTTTCATTATTTCAAGAATTAATGTTGTTTTCAAAAAATATTACACTGAATTTTAACGTGTACAAGATTTTCTCTTAATTAGTAAAATTTATAATGCTCGGCTGAAAATTTAATTCATAATGAGCAAAGTTCACCAAAGAAGGGAAACTTGAACTGCGTACAGTAAAATACGCATACAGATTATGTTATTAAATTAGGCAAGCTATATTATAAAAGAGAAAAACTTTTATTAAATAAATCTCCTTTTAAATAAGGAAATTGCTACTTTGAAATATTTTCCCACTAAATTATACAATATTTCTTTGAAATATACAGGGTGATTCATAATATGTGCGCAGGACTTCAGGATGTGATAGCTCGTTCAAAAATATGAAAAAAAGTTCCTATTAACATGGGTCCGCAAAAGTACCGTTTTCGAGATACAGGGTGTTAAAGTTGAAGAAAAAAATTTCGTTTTTTGCTTATATCTGAAGAACGGTTTAAGGTACAAAGATAAGCTGCCGCACACATTTTCTACCTTAAAATTGCTTTGTTTTTTTTACGAAAAATTTTTTTTTGTTACCAGTGGTGGAGATTTTGAAGGTGGTCTGTTTTGTTTGTGTAATTTTTTATTGACATTTTGTCAACTTATAAAATCAAGTACGTAGGTGCTTAAAAAAATCATGTTTTTAATCCTAAAATGCTCTTTTTCTCGGAAACAATTGACTGTAGCGCTTCAAGGCAAGAGTCCCGGCGGTTCCAAAATTAATTTTTTTCCAGTGGCGTAAAAGTTAGGGGGAAAAATACCCTTCAATCCTTCAAAATCTCCACCACTGGTAACAAAAAAAAATTTTTCGTAAAAAAAACAAAGCAATTTTAAGGTAGAAAATGTGTGCGGCAACATAACTTTGTACCTCAAACCGTTCTTCAGATATAAGCAAAAAACGAAATTTTTTTCTTCAACTTTAACACCCTGTATCTCGAAAACGGTGCTTTTGCGGACCCATGTTAATAGGAACTTTTTTCATATTTTTGAACGAGCTATCATATCCTGAAGTCCTGCGCACATATTTTGAATCACCCTGTATAGCAAAGAAGGCACCGATTGTCGAACACTTAGAGCAAAGACACACACAGCGGTTTGTGCCGAGGGGTTGCCGAGTCGGCACGTGCCTATGCTAATGTTTTTCAATGATGCAAAACACACACCGCGGCGAGAATTGCCTGCCGACTGTAAGCAGACTGTCAGCCGCCTCGACACATCGTTCTCCACAAGAAACGCCTGACGTCGAGTCGGCAACCGCTTTGGCTGCCAAGTCGACACGAACCGCTGTGTGAGTCATCGCTCTTATAATTCAGAATTGCATCATTACATAACATTACAATAAATATTATTGTAGCAAACCCCAAGATGTTACGCCACTGCCTACAATAGAAGCGTCGAGAAGGAAAGGTCACAGTGGTGAGGCGTGGAATGATATCGAAGATACGACTACCCGCCGGAATGTTCTGGAGATCGCGCGAGCGTGCTGGGCCAGGCTGCTCGACTTATATAAGCGAAGTACGAGTAAGTCAGCGGTCAGTCAGTCGTGAGTCAGTGTCGTGTTGAACTGCGAATATAAATACAGTACTGGTATATAAATATAGTTATTTGTTCAGTGTTATTTAAGTGCTTCACTTTGTTTAAGAATTACTGTTTCGTTATTATTATTGTGTTGATTGTTAGAATTGACATACAGTTGTTGCGTTTATTGTTATTGAATTGTTAATTATATTAAATAAATATTTATTCCGCCCACGTAGAAAACAGTTTTGTTACATTATATTGAATATCCAGGTGCGGACTGGCCAGGGGCGCTTGGCGCTAGAACGTCCCGCGGCCCCAGAAATGGAGACGACTCCGGCCCTCTCATTTCCCAATTCCAGCAAATAACAAATAACTCAAGTCTCGACTCCTTCGGGCCCCTGAAAAACTAGTCCACACCTGCAAATATCTTAATATCATAGAAACTATTATAAGATCCCCCTGTGAATCGTTGATACGAAATAACTTATTATATGCAATCCATGCTCGTTGAAGTATATAAGTGTAAAAGTAGAAAAAAAAACACTTTTAACTCCGTCATAAAAGTTTCAACTTCTTTTGAACTTAACAAAAAGAATTCTTTTTTTATAAAAATTGTATAACTTTTATAGTATACCAAAAACTTACACATAGGATTATTCGCGCTTATATTAATTACGATTTCACAAATGAATAGTCGCTACAACTCATATTTTAATTAAGTTTTTTAACTTTGATTTTTTTTATTCTCACATAAAATATTTCTAACCAAAATCGTTGCTTGTATTGAGTTCCAATTATTAAGTCATACTAATTTCGATTTCAGCTGTACTCAGTAAAATCGGTTTAGCCGTTTTGTCTTTTTACTTCCCACCTCTACTATGGTAGGGAAGTAATGGATTTAGTCCGAAAAAAATATTTCGAGATTTTAACAGATTTTACATTTTGAGACCCTAGCAATCGTTTAAGATCATTTTCTGACTGATGTCTGTATGTATGTGTATGTGTATGTGTGTGTGTGTGTGTGTGTGTGTGTGTGTGTATGTGGTCAATTTTTCGCCTTCGATATCTTAAGAACGGAACAACATCCGGGCATGCCGATTGTTCTATTGTGTTTATCAGTCTTTAACTTAGATCTGATTAGATTTTGAGTCAAATCAGTTCAGTGGATCCTTAGATATTAAAAAAAACGTTCTCAATGTCACGTATTAACATAGGTAAAAAAAATATAAATGAATTCTAGATGTTATAATATGAAAAAATGTAAATATTTTTTTCTCTGAAATGTATAGTTTTCGAGAAAAAAAATATTTTACTAAAAAAAATAAAAATTGTACGTAAATCAAGGTAACCATGATTTTTGCTATATTAAGCTAGCCATCTGTAGATCACGAAACAAACAAGAGGGCCATGCTTTTTTCAAAGAATAAAAATTAAATTGTGTTTTAAAGACCACCAACAGCTAGGGTTATTTGGACCTAGTCAAAGAATAAAAAAAAGAGTGTTTATTTTTTGCAAATATTTACTAGGTGGGAAGTATAGGACGGGTCATCAGTCGAATTTTTTTTTAAATAGTCATAGCTTCAATTAATTATTTATAACATGAGAGGGCGTCAAGTCCTCCCTTCGTAAAGGGCGCCAGGATTCCTAGATACAGCACGAACTTGTCTTACTATTTTATTGACACATGCCGCTCAATGATAAATAAATATCTAGATATTATAGTCTTGGATCTAAATTTATAACATAAAGAAGAATAATTAGAGTTCTTGTCTTTTATAGAGCAATCGGAAAAGCAAGAAAGAGCTCCTGCCTCCTCCTCCTTGCTCTGAGCTCCGGCATGTATGAATTGCAGCCGTACACAAGCTGCGAATTAGTTGCTCAAAGACGCTCTCAAAGGAATAAGGTCACAGATTATGAACGTTCCACTGTGTATTGAATAGTTAAGACGGATTTCTATACAGGCTGTTGAGGAGAAACTGACTGACATTATAATACACATGCTTCTACTATAGCTATTACCTTCCCATTGGAAGTTATTGTAATGGGTCCGAAAATCGAAATCAAAATGTATAACAAATTTTTCTGTTTCAAGGTCACTACACTGTTTTTAGAAAGATGTCTGTGTGTGTGTATATGTGTGTGTGTGTGTACGTACGTACGTATGTGTCCATTTCTTTGTAAGACGAAATCTCGAGAATGAAAAATGATATCGAATACGTTAGGGTGCCAATCGACGCGTATTAACGTAAATATGATCTGAAAGAAATTTTTTCAAAATCGGTGCAGCCGTTCTTTTTTCTTAACCAAATTGACTCGAAAAAAGTACATTTTACACAATATCTCGCGAATAAAAAATTATATCGACTTCGTAAGGGTATCAATCGAGGCGTGTTAACGTCATTTTGATCCGATATAAATTTTATAAAAATCGGCTCAGCCGTTTTTTTTTTTTTTAATTATTGATAAAAATAAATAATAATTATGTTTTAATGATTAAAATGATTATTTTTCTGTGTAATAGCTAATTTAATTATTATTATTAAATATTTATCAAACTGGGAAGTTCGTCGTGTGGACCTCAAGGATCGCACTTTAGTCCTAATAAACGACCCACCTCACGGCTTGTTAATATTAAAATTATAAAAAAAATGTCGGCAGTTTTTTTATAAATTTCAGGATTAAAAAAAGCTTATGGTATTTGTCAAAGTAGTCGCGAAAACGATAAAAAAATCACGTACAGATTTTTTTTTAATGATACAAATTGATGAATTATTGAGAAAAGGTCGGCAAATGAATTAAAAAAAATCTTTTTGTAAATAAAATCGCGTAATGTAAACTTTCAATCAAACAAATAAACTTTACATTATTTTAGACGCGGCCTGCAGTTTACCTTAAAATTGCTTTTAAATTGTTCCGCAATACTTCAATATCTTATGTAAATTAAAATCCCACGCGTGTATTTTAAGCGCAAACATGCGCTAAAAATAAAACAAAAAAAAAAGAAAAAATCCATAAAATAATTCCGTTACATAAGGAAAATATTACGTACGGCGCGCAATCCTGTTGGTCGATTGAACTTTATTTAAATTGGCCTTTTGAAATCTCTCCTTCACTCAAAGTGGACTGAAATCGTTGCCACGACGACTGCGATCCCAAAACTCTTTGATGTGAAACATCTTATGTCGGGCAGTGAACAGCCGCGTGAGGGGAAATATGCAACGAAATTTCTGGTCCGCTCCTTCGCTGCTGTTCTGCCCACCACTGCGGCACTCTCTCTCTCTCGGCTTCCGCGCGCTCGGGCAACCGCGTGTGTTACAGTGCAGTATATAGGATTGCGTCAGCATAACAGTTAGTTGCTGCTTTTGAAAAAATATATACTACTACATAGAGAATACCACCGAGTTCAATAACGTTTTCTTTGATGTTTCACATCTGTCGGGGGTCCCGAGACCCACAACCTTTTTTTACAAAGACTTCTTATATTATGCGGTGTGTAGAAGGTTTTACCGAACATAGGGGGAAAATAACATTTACAATTTTGTAGTAGGCTATGGGCCATAAGACTTAATGTAAATACGTAGTAGATTCATAGAGATATCATAGATAGAGTAGGGGAGTCGTAGGCCAACTGTAAGCGACAGTAGTCAGGTTTTAAAAGAGAGATAGATAACGAATGGGTTCTCTTTTCCTTGTCTTCTGACGGATTTGTGAATTTAAAGATTCATAGGTATTGTTAATTTACAACTGTAACCATGGTTATGTATTTATGATAAAAAAAGATAGAAGAACTGCTCTATTCTCCATCTTCATCTTTTGCAAACAAATATCGGTCGGTTTGCACAACTGGTATCACTCGAGAACAGCTGAACTGATTTTATGAAATTCTGTCAAGTGATACCACACTTAAAGTGTGTTAAAATCGACGTATAGACCTCTGTTGTCGAGCATCTATAAAATATATCTATAATTTTAAATCGAGCGAAACCGCGGATAAAGACAACTGAATGATTATAAATTATAAAAGCTCGACAACACAGAAGCGTCTATTCTGCGGATAAAGGCTAAGAACAAAATTATATTATTTACTGTCGACAAAAAATAATCTTACATTTCTAAGGTAAATGAAAAATAAGAGTGAATTTTGAACATTTTGAGAATTTCTGCGTTAGAAAAGGAATTCATCGTTCCCTTTCATTGTATACGTAAAACGTACTGCCAACATAAATGCTTGCTGCTAAACAAATTGTACAGAAAACCCGATGGATCGTATAAAATCTAGTAAATAGTTTTTTTTTTATTCGGGTCGCTTTGCTTCATATAAATTGGTTCTCTGCTAAAAACAGGTGTCCAATAAATCAGATTTAGGATATTTAGAAATTAGACGTTTTGCTTTTTCTAGTTATTTATATTTTTTTATTTACTGTAGATTATAGACGCGCCGACATCTAAGGTCATTAGCGTCTTTCAACTACACTAAATAACAACTAACTTAAAACTAAATAACATCACAAAACATCCATGAGCGCAGGTGGGATTCGAACCCACGGCAGTCCAGTCTAGAGGTTGCGGCACCAAGCATGCTAACCACTAGGCTATACTGCCCTCTAGTTATTTATAAATAAAAAATACATACTTAAGCAGTTTTATAAAGTTAATAAGAAATGGTAAACCTCTGTCTGTAATTTTTTTTCTTGCAAGTTTTGTGCGGTTTTTTTTTGAGTATTTCGCATGACGCCTAGACGGAAAAACGTATTCTCAGAATTTTCGTCTGTTTATGTATCTGTCACTCGAGACTGGTTGAACCGATTTCGTTTGCTCATATTGTAATGCTGAAGTGTATTTTTGTTACATTCGATATAATAAGTAAGGGTCAGCGAAATTTATCTATATATATAAAACAGTTCCGTTACTGACTGACAGACAACGCCCAGGTCAAACCGCTGAAGATGTAAACTTGAAATTTGGACAGTAGGTTCCTTTTGTTACGTAAGCACCCACTAAGAAAGGATTTTTCGAAATTCAATCCCTAAGGAGGTTAAAAAGGGGATGAAATTTTGTATGGAAATTCGTAATTTTTTAAGTTAGAAGCATGAAATTTTGCACAGGAGTTCCTTATATAACATATAGGTGAGCAATAATGTATTAATAAAATTCGAGCGAAGCGAGTGAGTAATGTATTATTAATATTCGAGCGAACGAGCGAAGCGAGTGAGTAATGTATTAATAAAATCCGAGCGAATAAACACCACCAGCCCGCTTCGCAGGAGAAGAATTTCTCGCGGGAGGGGATAATAAATCATAAATCGAAAAATACGTGGGCGAAGCCACGGGTAACGGCTAGTTATTTTATAAAATTTCGTCACCTCTGTTATCGAGCTTCTACAATCGTGTATTATTAAAAGCCTCTGCTCGGAATTTAACTAATTTCCGAGGGAAAAAAATATGTATTTATTTTGTAAAATATAAATATGTAACTGTACGAGAATGTTTGCCATATTCCTAAATAAATATAAACAAATAAAATATATATAAAAGGTCTGAAAATGTTTTCATTTTTTAATACTTATATGTATTTCGATCGTGTTTTACAGAGGACGTTTTTGAAACATAAATTAAAATTCAGAACAATATACGCTGCCTTTTTATTAACCATTAATCTAATTCAGTATTTTATTACTAAAATATTATTTTAATAGCGTAGGTACCTTTTATTTGAAATTTCAGTCTGTTGAAATATTTATGTAGCTTTTTTGAAACCACATTATTTTATCAGGTTGGCTTTTCTCTTCAAAAGTGTTTTTTTTGCTGTCTAACAAATAACATTATTTATAATAATATAAAATATCGTGAGAGAGGATTTTTATCTGAATAAAGACAGTTCAATCAGTAAAACAAAAAATAAAAAATATATAAAATTAAAAAAATTATGGTTTTAAAGAAGATTTAAACCAGACGTTTATTTACCTATGTTGTTGAGCGTCTAAATAAAAAAAAGGTTGTGTGTGTACTTATGTACGCACGTCAGAAGTTATACTTCTTTGGCGTAACAAAACAAAAATAACTCCAAAAATTTTATCCCGCAAGCCAGTACTAAACGTTTGTAAAAAAGACAATAAAATAATAAAATAAAGATAATAAATAAATTAATTTAAATTAATAAACTATTAATTTATTAAATATATTTATTTATTATATTTATATCTAATTATTTATTAAAAGTAAAGGCATGTTTGTGTTGAGATTCGAACCCGAGACCTATTGCGTATGACGCGGCTGTGCTATCCGCTACACCACGCACATCTTACATAGCAGTTCTATAATATAATAGGGTATTATAATCATGAACTTCCGACTAACTTCATGGTGTTAAATTTTCGTGACGCGATGCGCGCGCATCGTAAAAATTTACTCTCATCATTTTTCCATAACGCGCCAAAAGAAGTATAACTTCAAAAATTATTCATTCGAAAAAATTCATTTTATTCATATTTAAGCCTTGCTGAATTAATTAGATCATCTGTTTTTTTCTTGTCGGGTGCAGACGAAGCCCCACCTCGGCCTCTCCGAATTTTAATTTTAAATAGTTTTTGCTAACGAAAATCCGAACAAAGCGAACAATATTTCATTTGTTCCAATTTGCATGAAGTAGTGAAATACTATTTTTGATTTAAAATTCAACGCTGCATTTGAAATTATGTGCAATTATAAAACTGTCAATTGTTACGTAGAAACAAAACAATTTATCGATTATTGTAAATTACGACCGGGTACCTGCGATCGTGGAGCGTTCTCTAATTAAATTTCGCAGCCGAGTTCACATGAAGAATTCTGTACGACGCATTTATGTGGTAGGTATTTAAATTAAAATTAATTTGTATACGATTTCGCAAAATAATAGAAACTCTACCCAAGATTTAAAGCGGTTAAAAAAAGGTTGTCAAAAACACGAACAGTTTAATGTTTTCTTATAAATATTTAAGCACTTGTTTTCCGGTCCGGCTTCGCCCGGGTTAGATTTTGGTTTGAAACGTATCCGGATAAAAATGTCGGTTGACCCTAGATGTTAAATTCATTAAAATCGTTACAGCAGTTCTCGAATGATGATGATTCGAGCTGACAAACAAAAATTTTGGAAACACGTGTTTTCGTTATAAAGTTCCCGAAAAACGTGCAAGAAAACGAAATTACAGGCATAGGTCGCGTTACTATATTTTATACTAGCGGTTCCGTCGGGCTTCGTCCGGGTGCTAGGAATTTATGATTTATTACCCCCCCGCGAGAAATTCTCCCCCTGCGAAGCGAAGTCGAGCTGGTGGTGTTTATAATATCAGTATATGATTCCGCCTATACGCTAAAATGCAAAAGAATTTCAGAGCTACGTTTTGTTACTATCCCACAGGAATTATCCCCCCCCCCCCCCCGAGAGAAATTTATCGAAATAAAATATACTTAGTTTACATCACTCAAAGATAGTGTAGTTTTCTATTAGTGAAAGAATTTTTAGAATCGGTTTAGTAGTTCCAAAGATAAAAATTTATGATTTATTACCCTCTTCCCGCGAGAAATTCTCCCCCTTCGAAGCGAATTCGCCTGTCGTTGCTCTCGCTTCGAGTACTTGCTTACAGTAATTATAATTTTAGTAAAAATCCTACACTCCCTTTTTACCCCCTTGGGGGTTGAATTTAAAAAAAACGCGGAAAGCCTATAACCTTTCTCAATAAATGGGCTATATAACAAAAAAAAAGGTGTGGGTCTCGGGACCCCCGACAGATGTAAACATCAAAGAAAACGTTATTGAACTCGGTGGTATTTGTTACCTTGTTTTCTTGGGGTTATGCTGGGTTTTAAATAAATTTGCGAAAATTTCATAAACCATAAGTATAATTCGTTTTTTGTTTAAATAAAATCGTTATTACATAAATTTACAAACATATATAATATTTAATATTTTAGATCATATTTAGTTCCGGAAAAGTAAACATGTATTCATTGGTACGTTTCTCACTATTAATCAACAGTACAAAAATATTGTTAGACGCATTTAGCAACGCGCCAACAGTTGATCACACAAAAACATAAATGACTCGAATTGGACGTGCTTAATAATATTACATCAGACCGGGGTGTTTAACATGATCGCCGGTCTTGATCATATGAGCAATAGGTCAGTTCCTTCCCTACGTTGTGTTTTTTTATTAAAGATCCAAAAGCATACGGTCGTACATGGATAAGCGTACCGTTCTGTTACGTTCTTTGTGTATGTTCAGTATGTGTGTCCGGCGGTCGATTTTGCCAACGCACCCTGTATGTGTGTATTGGGCGGTCGAGGTTTCCAACGCACCCTGTATGTGTGTATTGGGCGGTCGATGTTTCCAACGCACCCTGTATGTGTGTATTGGGCGGTCGATGTTTCCAACGCACCCTGTATGTGTGTATTGGGCGGTCGATGTTTCCAACGCACCCTGTATGTGTGTATTGGGCGGTCGATGTTTCCAACGCACCCGGTATGTGTGAGAACGACAGAACGCCTTTCGCTTGTAAGCTCTAGGTGGGAACTTAATCCCGGTTCTAGTTCTTGATATAATTGAAAATGACCAGAGGGTCAACTACATGGCGTGTCACAGACTCAGTGAACGCTCATTTATTTATTAAATAAATGAACGATAAATGAATCGAGAGGCCTGCCATCCTACGGCGGCCAGACCAAGCCAACTAATAATGGTTTGAAATAGAGACGCGAGCGCGTACAGCCGGAGCGTGCAGGCACTGCGTCTCGGATACAAGTAAGGCGCCTCGCCATACGATAGCGTACATTACTAAATAAAGTTCAAAGTTATTAGATTGCCGTACATAACACGTGAATATTGAAGTTATTTCTAGATATTGATAAGCTCAAATTAATATCCATTACATATTCTCTATGTAGTAGTACTAATTTTTTCAAAAGCAGCAACTAACTGTTATGCTGACGTAATCCTATATACTGCACTGTAACACCGCGTGTGTTACAGTGCACGTCTGAGCCAAGAGAGTTAGAGTGCCGCAGTGGTGGGGAGAACAGCAGCGAAGGAGCGGACCATACATTTCGTTGCATATTTCCCCTCACGCGGCTGTTCACATCAAAAAAAATTCAAATCGGACTGGTATAGTTCCTGAGATTAGCGCGTTCAAATACACAAACAAACAAACAAACTCTTCAGCTTTATTATATTAGTAGGTATAGATTTTAGTATTGTTTGTATAAAAAAAGGCAGACCTCTAATTAAATTTGCACTGACGTTAAAATTATTACAGAAATACCTACTTTTAATTTCTGTTTCGTAACATTTCTGGTTGTGGTGTTACTAAACAATTTTAACTTATAACAATAACTATATACGCACAGCTGTTTCATATTCCTTTTGCAAGAATTTAAAATATTCAGTACTAAAAATATTTGTTCAAAAAAATTTATCTGCAACCGAGTGAAGTAAATTTCCGAAATTCAAATAATCAAGTAATGGCTCGATTATTTCTTTCCAAAAGTGAATAATAATTAAATTTTCTACGCGCCGTTTAGGCTACAACAGCAATGTTGTATGTGAGAGAAAGAGATTGTAGATAATAGACGCTCGACAAGTGAGATCGTTGGCGTCTAAGCACTGCACTATAAGAAATGAGTAGGCCGATTACATAGATTATCGATAGTCCATTTGTAGCCAGCGATTAATCTGGTAATAGGCACACAAAGGGACAATGGCGTCGCAAACAGGTATCGCATGCACACCGCGTAGATTCCATAAAAACACATTGCGCATGCGTGGTTACTAATTTTACATTAATTTGTTTTGTATTCATCCATTTTATATATGTAACTATACATTTTATTTTGTAATTTTTACACACTTTATTGGAATATTACACAAATTATGTAATTTTAATTTACTTTATATAAAAATCACTAACTTTACAGTAAAAGTCCAAGTTTTTCTGAAGTTTTCTGTGTAAAAATAAATAATAATGTAAAATCACTTAGAAAATCGAGCGAATTCTACTTTAACTTTCAAAGTATTTTTACATCCATTTTTCACAGTGTGCTGTGATTTATTTAATTAGACACGATTGTTACGTCGAAAGAAGTTTTTTTTTCATTGAAACATAGATAATTTGTTTTATTTGCCAAATGGACATAAAGTAAATGAGATATGTGTCAGCACTTTTTTGCCATTTCAAAAGAAAGAGACGGGAGACGCAGTCCATTGTAATTTCTTACACGGTTTATAGTCACGCTATCTCTCTACTTACGTTTATCTAGTTTTAAGCTAACTGCATGTGCTGTGAAGATAGCGTCGTTTCAAATAAATTACTGCAACGGAGAACCGGCTGTTAATTGCATTATTTTAACTGGAAAAAAGTTACTGTGAAATAAAACTGCAGCAAATAAAATTGTTAAGAAACATGGAAGACAATTCGCAACGCCCGTTGTTCTAATAAAGCGGCGATGATACAGCGTAAAACTTGAGTTGGAGATTCGAATATACCGGGTGTTTTTGTCGTAACAGCAATAATTATTGTACTTATGTTTTAAATTTTAATACACATGTAAATAAGGGAGGAGAGGAGGTAAGATGCGTCGCGGGCTTGAGAATAACTTATAAAAAATATAGTTTCAAAAAACATTGATAAAAAGTATAGACAACATTGTAAAGTTTAGTATATTTCGAAGATATTACAGATTTTTGACGTTTTAAGGTTATAATGAATTCAAAATACGACCTCAAGTTCAAAATATGTAGTGGGGTATGCAGCTAACTAGAGATACAACGAAGTAACCATGGAAACGAAAAACATCTCATTTATAAAATAAGTAAAATTGTCAGTTTATATACATTTTTTAAATAAAATAAGGCTTTTATATTTAACGATTGTACTCATTGTACGAGGCCCAACTCGAACTTGATCGCTTTTTTAGGTTTAGGTCAAAACTTGCAAGTCAATTTTGAACGATTTCCACGTATCCGATCGATTTGCAATTTTGTACACATATATATTCCCGATGACAATACATGAATAAATCATTTTTAGAAATAAATTCAACCCCTAAGGGGTTCAAACGGAGATGCAGGGTTTTATTGATTATAATCAACGCCCAGGCTAAATCGCCGGGGCTAGAAACTTGAAATTGGGACAGTGGGTTCCTTTTCTGACGTAAGCATCCACTAAGAAAGGATTTTTCGAAATTCAACCCCTACGGGTGTCAAAGGGGGTAAAAATGAACAAAAAAATATTAAGTAGTAAAAAAAACTTTTTAGAGGCAAGTTTTTATTTAAATGCACTAAAAAGGAAAAAATAATTTTTGATACTTTAGGTTCATAATCATAAAAGCGTGAGTCGTAACTAATAAAATATCATAGAGTTCACGACCCACGCTTTTATAATTATGAACCTAAAGTATTAAAAATTATTTTTTCCTTTTTAGTGCATATAAATAATAGCTTGTCTCTAAAAAGTTTTTTGTCGAGCGTCTATAATCTACAATTCTAAAAAGTTTTTTTTACTAATATTTATTTAATTCATACTATGCGAGCAAAGTTTCGAAGAGATGTGGTGTAAGAAATAACAATAATATGTAAGCAAGAGCTGCTGTGAACCGGCGCGGCGTCTATCAAAGCGTTCTCAACGTTCAGCTGAAATGTCTTTACCACCACCGCACAAACGTAGTACTGTGTCGTAAGTGGATACCGTTACTTCCGTTTTACGACTTGATGAGTTAAGAAACGCTCATTATTTGTGAATTATCGTAAATTTTAGAGAAACGAAATACCGGAATATATTATTGTGTGTATCTCTGTTTGTTTAATTTTCAGCTTTTAACTTGTTAAACATGGCTCTAATCTCTGTGGTATATTACAAGAGAGAAACTGTGTTTTATAATATCACGAACATTAATGGATTATACAGAGTGTTCTACAGAAACATGTTATAATAATTTAATGAACTAAAAAGTAAAAAATAATTAATTTTATTGTAAAACAGCGTGGGGTGCTTTGTATCATATTTTCATACTACCCCACGCTTTTTTACAATAAAATTAATTATTTTTTACTTTTTAGTTCATTAAAGCGTGTTTTTTAGTTTTTTTAAATTATAATTTTTTTTTGCTTTTTAGTCCTGGAGATCCTGGTCAGGATAATAGGACAAACTTATGGAATTATTGTATTGTAATCGGTCCTTGATAAGTGTGCAAAGTTTCAGTTCAATCTGAAGTTTTTTGCTTTTTTTTTTAGTCCTGGAGATCCTGGTCAGGATAATGGGACAAACTTATGGAATTATTGTATTGTCGTCGGTCCTTGATAAATGTGCAAAGTTTAAACTAAATCTGACCGTTCAAAGTTGGTCAAAATCAAGTTCAAAGAAGTCGGTTACAAACTGACAAACAAGCATACAAGCAAGCACACAAGCAAGCAAGCCCGCAAGCAAGCATACAGGTGAAGCTAATATAAGCGTGTTAATATTGGAACGATTTGGAATTTGTCTGAAGGAAAATCTCAACGAAATAATTTTTAAGATAAACTCACATTCTTCCTGAATACAGCGTATCGTTTTCTGTACGCTTTACGAATTTAAAAATAAGCTGGAATATTTAAAAAATATACATCCCATCAAAAACAATTTTTGTAAAAATAATCAGCTTTTTAGGACTACGCGAAGTATCCTAGATTTTTGATGATCATCTGTGAGTAAGTGAGTGAGTGAGTGAGTGAGTGAGTGAGTGAGTGACGAAATCAATTATTAAAATGTAAATTAGCACGGCTATAAAAATGAAGACCTGAAGTGTTATCTAGACCGAAGTTATACGAGGGTTCAAAAATGAGCCGAATCGATTTGGGAAAACATCCAAAGCTGCGTAATACTTTGTGTTTTCAGTGAATTCAGGAAATATCTTTAAAATTTTAAAAAGAAAATAGACACTTGACACTTATAGGTGTGTGTTTTTAAAGACCACCAACAGCTAAGGTTATTTGGACCTAGCACCAATTCATTTTTTTAATAATAAATTGAAAATCCAATTGACACTTTTACCAGCTCTCGGGATAGAACCCGGGAACTGGGGACTTGTAATAGATGAACCATAGCAACGCCATGTAAACAACAGCACTGCTACACGCTCGGCTATTCTCAAGCCACTTAGGGCTATAGTGTAATCGACATTATTGATTTTCAATTGGTTCGATTACAAAAATAAAATATTGATAAGTTTGTACGTCGCGTCGTAATAAAGTAGGACGTTAATAATTTTTCTCGAAAATGTTCACTATCTTCGAATCAAATTTTATTCAATTATCGTAAAAGAAATCAAGCGCCGTCAAATCAAACGACCTGGAGAACAAATTTATGAATTAATTGCTCTGAAAAAACTTTACAATGAATGAGTTTTGCTGTAAATTAGTTTTCTTTATAATCTGCGTGTTTAAAACAACTTCAAATGATCTGCGATTTTCCGACTCATATTAAAATAGGAGAGGAGAGAGAAAGAGAGTCGGAGTTTTAATAAAAACACGGAAAGCTCCGACAGAACAATTTTAAACACGTCATACATGGCTTTGACAGGATAACCGACGAGTTTCAAGCTGCCAATTTGAGATGGCTTCGGCTATGTTCAAAATGAGACGCCATTGTTACACAAACTGTGTCAACTTTTATATTTTATCTACTGGGATAAACGACATCCACGTCTAAAGTTAGAAACGTGCCTGAGACGAAATTAATAAAATTTATTGAATCACTTGTGCATTTCAAAGAAAAGATTTTCATTACACGAAACAAAAGATGTGGAAAATTTTATTCTAGTAAAAAAGGCGACGAAAATAATAAAAAAACTGGAAATCTCTAATAATATGCTTTTACATTTAATTTTCGATACTTGCGAGATATTAATAACGTTTCTCGAGACAGTGTGATGTTGCATTCGCCAATAAATTCGATACTCTGCCAATATTATCGATCTGTTTGTTTTACGTCGCCGTACAATGAGACATTTGAAAAGAACATTATGTCATACGTGGGTTAGTAGAGCTTTGTTACCGGTGGACCGTTAGTGACACCGTTTCCTATATAGTTACACTACATAGTGCAATTCTAGTGGAACTGATCTGGAACTATCCTATGACGCGATCCATAGAAGAAACTTAAATGTTAACATAACGGATTCCTGTCAAAAATGTCTTCTAGTTCTTTACTACTGCACTCTGGTATTCCTTGAGCATCTTGATTTTCCTTTCCTTTGAAGTCCATTTAATAATTCTATAAAGCCTCGACCTCTCAAAACTTTTTGTTATTCCTTCTTCGAAGAGGATCTTATGATTGTCCAGAGTCAAAGTGTGTTCGGCTATGGCAGATTTTTCTGTTTGTCCCAGTTTTCAGCTTCTCTTGTGCTCTGCTATACGTGTTGTGGATCAGTATATATTGGGACAACGAAACGAAGCATCAACACACGTATAGCAGAGCACAAAAGAAGCTGTAAACTGGGACAAACAGAAAAATCTGCCATAGCCGAACACACTTTGACTCTGGACAATCATAAGATCCTCTTCGAAGAAGCCTGAGCCATAGACAGAACGTTGAGTTATTACCCACGAATATACAGAGAGGCCATAGAAATACAAAAACACACACAGAATTTCAACCGAAAAGATGAAGGCCTCAATCTCAGTAAAACACTCCGACATACAAAACCAATGACCAATCGTACAAGGACGGAATACGACCGAGTAGAGAACTCACCCCCACCACCACACACTGCGCAGTTGACTAATTACAGAGAGACGGAATACGACCGAACAGAGAACACACTGGTACTGAGCATAAAAGAAGGGAGGACACCAGTCACTGACACGCTGACCTGTGAGCCGCCAAGGAGGACACTTCGACCGCTGGCACATCGCCTTTGAGAATGTCTACCGCAGTTGTAGACAAAACGTCAGGTAGAAATACCACCGGACCACGGCCTACAAGCTCGGAAAAGACTTGGAACAATGCCTGTTTTCTTCCATTCTCATAATATGACCAGATTGTTTTCTTCTGATGTGTTAACCTTTCTACAGAAGTTATATAGGTTATAGTTTAGTTCGAAAGCACGCCGGGCAATAAAAACATCTCTGGCTGCACTTCGTATAATGCGAGCGTATTGTTGACACACGTAAAAAGACACGTGTACCTGGCAGACGAGTCAACATGTTGTGTTTGATAACGGTTCATGAAGTACTGTGCTGTGCTATAACACGGGTTTTTCATTAAATATTTTATTTTACTGTCTGAAAAACCCCTCAAGCATTTAGGTCAACCGTGTCAGCTCTCTCTCTCTCTCTTTGTACTGTAGTTGCGATGTTATCACAAAAACGGCGAATAATAACAAAAATACAGAGAATTGGTTTTCTCTTTTAAAGTAGTGTCACACCTGTCGAAACGGTGACGTGGCTACTTTTATTCTTTGCACGTTTTTCGACGAGCTCTCATATTTCTGCCGCGTAGTGCAAAAACCTTTCTCTCTTTGAGTGCTGTTCGTCAACATCGATACAACATTGTATTTGAACTACACATATTGTGACGTTTACAAAAAAAGAAAAAAACTGTTTAACAAAAAAAACCTTCTTCAAAAAGCCACTAAAAAGAGGAAAATAATGAAATTTTGAGGTTTGCGCCAATTTAATAAAATATGAAGTCGATTAAAAAGTATAGTATAGTGATTAATATCTTCTTCTTAACCAACTTCATATTTTATTAAATTGGCGCAGACCTCAAAATTTCATTATTTTCCTCTTTTTAGTGGCTTTTTGAAGAAGGTTTTTTTTTTTGTTGAAAAGTTTTTTATTTTTTACTTTTTAGTGTCAAAAAGTGACATTTACCTTAAATGAATCACACGTCGTTACTCACTTTTATTAAACCGACTTTCTTACGCTGTCTGATGTGTCAAAAAGTGACATTTAGCTTAAGGAATCACACGCCGTTACTAACTTTTATTAAAATCAGCCGAACTACTGAACCGATTTTCATGAAATTTCTATGGGATTAATCTGAAAGTATATCCTTTCAAATAAAAAAAAAATTTCAAATCGGTTTATAAATGACAGAGTTCTGAGGTAACAAACATAAAAAAAATACAACCGAATTGAGAACCACCTCTTTTTTTGAAGTCGGTTAAAAAGAGAGCTGCAATCGACAGCGATATACAAAAATACGTATCTATTATTCCGAACACCAATAATTATTATTATTGTAGATTATAGACGCGTCGACAATTCAAGTCATTAGCGTCTTCAACACAACAATTAATAATCCATTAATTGTGTATCAGAATCCGCCAACCGGGATACACAAACCGACTGGTACGAGCTCGGGCTCCTGGGAACGCCAATTCCCGAAGAACATTGGAATGCAATTATTAATTATAAAAAAAAACAAAAAACCCGACTGCGTAAAAAGCGAACTTTAAAGATGAAAACGAGATCAATTATTATCACATGCAGTCGAAGGCATACGTCATATAGTAACAAGAACAGAAATACCTGATGCCTCCGACTGCATATTATCATTAATTGATCTTGTTTTCATCTTTTAAGTTCGCTTTGTACGCAGTCGAGTTTTTTGTTTTTTTTTCAATAGTTTATTTTTTGAACTGTCGGTATGATTCTGAAACTGATGGGGGTATTAGTGAGGTAATACGGTATATCAATTACAGGAGCCCAACATGCATAAATGATAGATTAATGCCATCTATATCGCACATTTTGATTGGTTAATTGATAGATGGTGTTATGTTTCGTACACGTTCATACATTACACAGGTCTCTCGTCTAATAACAGTAAGTTATGTCCAAACCAACGGGCAATCAACCTTCGTGATTTAATAGCAGCAGATACTGGAAATGGGAATTTGATTCTTCGTCAAGAATCCGTATATTTCCGGATACAATTTCTTCGGTCAGTGCTTGTCAAACGGAATCTGTAAGTTTTGTTTGACAGCCAATGAACCAAAAAGTTACATTGCTTCAATAAAAATGTTCATACAATTAACAGAAGAAATTCATCGAATACCATTGGATCAATATGAAGCAATGATTGTTAAAATTTCATTTATTGTACTGACGTTTCGACAATCTTTTTTGTCTTCTTCGGAGTAAATGTTCATAATTTTGTAACCAATGAAATTATAAAGTCAAGAAGTGTCATGGGACACCCGACAAAAGCTATGCTTTTTGCGCATTGTATATAAAACCGAATTTATCAAAGCTATATAGACAATACAATTGAAAAGTTATTATTTGACCGCCATTTTGAAATCTAATGCAATTTTATTTTTTTGTGTCCTATAAAACTCTTAAATATCAATTTTCAAAAAGATCGGATAATTTTTACAAAAGTACATATGGCCGCCATTTTGAAATCTGACACCATTTTATTTTTTGTATAGATACTAATGTTGTACAACACGTTATCTTTGTGTTGGTGCATATACGTGTACATAGGCCACTGCGCGTGCGCTAGTATATTACTTTCACCGCTGGCCATAGCTATAGATATACTTTTAATAACATGAGCGTGACGATGACGCGAATCCATAAGTTTTTCCCCTCCCAGAAATCGTCTAACGCGCCTATAGAAGCATAGCTTCAAAAATAGTAATATTTTAGTTACTTCTTTATCACAACAATATTAATAAAATTAGTTTTTGCAGTGTTTCATCTCATTAAGCTTTTCGTAAGCACAATTTTCAATGAACGGACGGCTCAACTGTATAAACGCCATCCGAACTGGTGGAGTGTCCCAAATGTAGATGAAAAGATACTAAACAGTAAACGCGTAGCAAATCGACAGAGCGTATTTAATCCCCAGTCCACACGTCCGTCATGGAGCACCGTTTGAAATTAGCAGAGTAAAATTTCAAACGTTATAATCTGTTAGAATCGATTTGAGCCGTCTGTTTGTTTGTCTGTCATTTCCAATTCATAATTAAACTGCAATCCGTTCTGAGTTGTTCAATCATACATTCATAATGCTATGACTGACCTAGACGTTACGACGTCATGGGAATATTCAATCTGTGAATAATTAAACATTGTACCTAAATACAAATGAATGCAAAATTTGCATTTGTGTTAGAAACACCCATCGAAATGACGTAACAATATGATGCAACAATGGAAAAATTCATTCTTTGTACCTATGTCACCGTCGGGACTCTAACCCGAAACTTCCACTTTCGCGGTGGCTGAGTTACCTAAACTTACACCAAATTAATACGTATTTTTGGCGCAGTCGAAGATAAATCAAGTCATATTTTATTACTATTCTACAGAAACGAAATTTGAATTCGTTCAAAGCTTATACAAAGTTCATATTATATAATATATAGATTAAAATTTTCCCCCTGCCCCCCGCAAGAATTTCTCCCCCTACTCCCCCGCGAGAATCTCTCCCCCTGCGTAGCTTTCTATTAGTTTCTATTAGTGAAAGAATTTTTAGAATCGGTTTAGTAGTTCCAGAGATAAGAATTTATGATTTATTACCCCCCCCCCCCCGCGATCGGGATAGAAACTGTCCTATGTCTCAAGTTGGAGCAAACAATACACGTTTACAAAATTTCATTAAAATCGGATGAGCGGTTTCGGAGATTAGTGTAAACGAACATCATATATTATATTAAGATATAGAAGAAAACGTTTACCTACATGAAAAATAAATTTTCTAAAGTTACTCTTTTATCTATAATTGCATATCTAAAACGTTTTCGATAGTTTTCCACGTAAGTTGGATGCAAAAAGGAAAATAATGAAAATAATAAAATACCGAGTAAAATACCAACTTGTTTACTAAGCACGTAAAATTATTATAACCATTCTTTTTAAACTTATTTCCATATTTAAAAGTTCTCAGTTTGGTCGAGGAGTTTTACAGAATACACAATTAAATTTGTTGTATTGCAACTACAAAATATTATTAAAAAGTATATCTTTGTTATTTTTAAAAGTAAATTAAAATTTATAAACAATTTTTATTTAGGAAATTGGTTTTTAAAATTGCGTGCTTTCTTTAAATTTATAAAAGCTTATTATATTTGTTATAATGTTTCATTGAAAATTCAACTGATGAAGATTTAAATTTAAATAACAAACATAAAAAAAATACAACCGAATTGAGAACCACCTCCTTTTTTTGCAGTCGGTTAAAAATATTTTCAACAAAAATTTTCTTAAAACTATTTTCCAAATAACTTTACTGTTTTAAGTTTTGCAAACAAGGAAGGAACCTCGGTTATTGTTAAATTTCAATGATTGTCTTGAAGAACTGCCTAATATTTTCCTCGTTGCAACTATGAAGAATTGTTAACCTAACAATATATAAATAAATTACGGAAATGTCGTTTCGTATTTTTATTTTCCAATTTCTGAGAAAAACCGCCGATCTCATCTACTATTTATGTTCTGTATTTATGTATAACATAATAATATTACGCCATAGACTCGGATATTAGTTTTTGCTCCAACAGGTCGTTAACCAGCAGCCAGCGCTGAGTCGGAGACAAATGACTACCTCACCACTCGACACGTTAAAACACCCATAAATAATGTCATTTTAGACGTCGATTCCGTGATCTATGGTGCTATAAAACCGCAAATAATGCGTTCGTCTCCACCCCACAGCTTCGCTCTCTGATACCACCTATCTATCAACTCAAACTACCTACCCTATTATGGTGTACCTACATATGATACACCTCCATGTGCAGGGATGCAACTAAATTTCATTCAATCGACGTCATTACTTTCTATTTCCTTTCTTAAGGTACGTGCAGTATGGAGCTGGAATTCTAAATGGTAGCGTAGATCATAGATAGATAGATAGATAGATATATATTTAACAACATTTGGTACAGTTAGTACAATAGTTGCAAGTCTAAATATATACAATTAAAAAGTATGAATTAAAAATAGCAGGGCTTGCTTAAATTAATGCATTGTTATATATGCGAGCGTACACAACGAAGCAGTGAGTGTAGCAGGTACAAGCGCTGTTACAAGAGCTGGTAGATTCAAGAATGTATCTCACCATTCTTTCAGCGCGCTGACTAGTACAATCAACGTGTGACAACTGTCAAATGGCCGTTACAAGTTTCGCAATGGATGTGACTAGTTTAATAAGTGAAATTTTGCCAGTTTTTATTTAATTTGTTTTGAGTTTTTTTCTAAGACGTATTTAAAAGTGTTAGGTTCCATACGTAAATATTCAAAAAACCGGTTTGGGTAAAATTTTAATTCTTGGTATAAATGATGAAATTCGCCATGTTTAGATCGTTTTCTTATTAATAGGGTGGACTTGATAGCTCCTACCCAAATTTGTATTTAAAATATACTCTTTGTGGCAGAAGAACACAAATATTCGTCTTCGCTATGTGACATTTCAAACGCGATTTAAGCTTGTATCAATGCTGGTATCAAAGCTTCGTTGTGTAAACCTATAAGCGCTTATAATTTAACCACCATCTACAAAACATGCCACCATCTAGAATCCCAGCTGCGTACTGCAGAAGGCGATCTGTTTTCTTCCATCCTCGGTAAATTTCACACCTCTGTCAGAAAGTGACTTCTTCCAATATTTCTCTTTTTCCCATAAGCCCTGGTTATTTCTTCATTCCAGAACGTCTTGACTTTCCTTTCTTTTCTCGACTTCGTTCAATTATTATCCCAGAAGAATTTGTTCTGCCCTGTCGTCACTTGATTAATTCTTTTCTCTACGTTATTTTCTTCTGATATCCAATTGTTCCAAATCCTAATTTCTCTCTTAGATTTAATCATTGTCGATGTCGAACAATTTACTCCGAATCATCTTCATTCCTCGAACTCTTTGGAGATTTTTTCCACTTTTATTTAGGTAACGCTTTCACCGTCAACCATACAACCCTGCGTTCCATCAGAATATATATGTAGGTTAGGATCGAAAAGCAAATGATATTGCATGTTGGATTTGACCTTAATAGATATAAACGCAAATAACCGAGGAATTCAAATGGATATTTCAGCGGTTGAATTTGTTCGGGTAATCTATAAAAAGTTACTATCTTCCGTTTTTCTTTTCTCTACTTCATACATAAATATCAAATTAGCCTTGTTTGTTCTAGCCTTTTAACTAACAGACTGTTGTCTAGCGCAAGTGTAATTTAACAAATTTGTTCCCAGTTCAAGATAAAAATTCTCTCCAGACACTATAATAGACTAAGATATTTTATTCTTAAACATATACAGTTTTTCTGAAGAACATTACTGAATATTTATTTGCAGGATTTATAAAAATAAGAACAAGAAAACTGGTCTATTAAAATATTTTACAGTCAAATCTACAGAATGGTGTGCAAAAATATTACGTGTTTCTGAAAAAGTCAATTAAATTTGTAGTTGTGAAAACGAATTGAAAAAATATTGCTTAACTAATAATTTTAAAATCCTTCAGTTTGTCCTTGATAAGATCTCCCGACATTTAATTTCTTATATTAAAAAAATTTCGGTAACACCAGATACTGCGAAAAAAACCGTACAGAATGTGCCGATTACCATAAGGGATACCCGATTTCAAACTGTATGATTGATTATTAATTCTATTTTTAACCGACTTCAAAAAAAGGAGGTGGTTCTCAATTCGGTTGTATTTTTTTTATGTTTGTTACCTCATAACTCAGTCATTTATGAACCGATTTTGAAAATTTTTTTTATTTTAAAGGATATAATTTCAGATTAGTCCCATAGAAATTTCATCAAAATCGGTTTTGTAGTTCGGCTGATTTTAATAAAAGTGAGTAACGGCATGTGATTCTTTAAGGTAAATGTCACTTTTTGACACTATAAAAAGTAAAAAATAAAAAACTTTTTAACAAAAAAAAAAAACTCCTTCAAAAAACCAGTAAAAAGAGGAAAATAATGAAATTTTGAGGTCTGTGCCAATTTAATAAAATATGAAGTTGGTTAAAAAGAAGATATTAATCACTATACTATATTTTTTAACCGACTTCATATTTTATTAAATTGACACAGACCTCAAAATTTCATTATTTTCCTCATTTTAGTGGTTTTTTGAAGGAGGTTTATTTTTTGTTAAAAAGTTTTTTTCAACTTCTTTTGTAATATCCTCGGTAATATCTTTGAATACTGTGGGTTGTTTTCATTATTTTGCTGAATTGATTTTTATCGTAGGTCGCACGTTTTCATTACACCCTGTATAAAGCAACAGTAACGTTTTTTTATAATATCTAAGAATATTATAACATCTCAGTGGTCTCGTTATACCAGAACTGCAGCGGAGATTAGATAACAGTCAGGTGTGTTCTCGACAATTTTCAACTAAAGTTAGAAGCATGAAACAAAGTTTATTTTCTTTATTTTGTTCTCTTCACAATTACAGCATTTTTGTTCAATTAAACATTATATGCTTTAATTTTTTAATATCTTTAATAAACGTCAAAATTCAGGGCTGTTTAAAAACATAGAAATACAATTTGAAAAAATTACATTTATTGGAACTTTATTCTAAAAAAAAATCTATCTGCACAGAATAATATCTGAAGGTTTCAACGGGCACTGAAAAAAGTAGATTATTATAATGTGCTCGCTGAAAATATAGGTCACAGCAAAACGACGTTTTTGTGAATGGAATTTCAATACAATATTAAATAAAAAAAAACTAATGGGTTTTTCCTGCAGAGTTGACAAAAATAATAATATGTTTACGCTTACAGTATACAAAACTGAGAAATCACATCTCACTTTTCAAATTTCTGGATTAATTTTAATGTTTGGTTTTGACATCTCATTCAAAAAGAATGACGTAATATTACTAGAGATACAAAGAACTGTTTAAACTATAATCCGGTAGTCAATTTCATTTTTTCACTCCAATGGAAGAGACTGCACTGCTCGTCATAATATGATTTTAGGTTATTTATTTATTGTAGATTATAGACGCGTCGACATCTAAGATCATTAGCGTCTTTCAACTACACTTAATAACAACTAACTTAAAACTAAATAACATCACAAAACATCCATGAGCGCAGGTGGGATTCGAACCCACGGCAGTCCAGTCTAGAAGCTGCGGCACCAAGCATGCTAACCACTAGGCTATACTGCCCTCTATGACTTTAGGTACCTTTCCACTGCACACATAGCGAACAAGACGCTAAACATAATGTTCTTAAAACACATGAAAAATTCTACACATTTATTAATCCCAACGATCGTTTCGGGTTTCTAGCCCATCATCAGGAGAGTTCAAACTACAACTCGAAACGATCGTTGAGAATAAATGTGTAGAATTTTTCCAGTGTTTGTGTATTTATTTTATTCAATTATGTTCTACCAAGTGCCTACCGATAATATTCTATTGAAATCATGTAATGTCCTTAGATTTAAAATGTGTGTTGGTGACAAAATTTTCCTGACGACGCCCGCCTATAAGTGGGAAGGTACCTACCTAAAAGCATTTCCATTTCAATAAAAAATGGACTGTTTGATGACCCATGTCCTCAAATAACATTGTAGCTTTTTTTTCATAAACGGACAGACAGACAAAAATGTAGTTACTATTTCAGATATCAATATTAAAATTGCGTATCTATCTAATCTATTAAGAGATCTAAGAATTTTTAAAATTTTAAAAAAATTAATAGAAATATAATATTTGTATTGTTCGGTAATGTTGGTGGAACTGTTTTGAAGCCGTATTTATCAGTCGTTGTGCGTATGTCATCCGCCATTAGTATTCCGGCGAGCGGCCCGGAGTACAGTACGTGAGTGAAGATTGTAAGGGATCCGGGAGTGCTTTCGCCTGATACTGATTGAATGTCATGTCTCATAAAACAAACGCAAGCGACGGTGCATAGCGCGGGCTGACTGCGTGCTTCTGAGGCCAAGGCATACAAGGTATACACCTACCTAAATGAAACCGATGTTATTCTCGGTTTCTATGAACACAAAGTTACCTCTGGCAGGTACCACTAGACACCGAATTCATCAAATCTCTAAGTCTTCATGGTTTCCGGGCTTGTAGGCCGTGGTCCGGTGGTATTTCTACCTGACGTTTCGTCTACAACTGCGGTAGACATTCTCAAAGGCGATGTGGCAGCGGTCGGAGTGTCCTCCTTGGCGGCTCACAGGTCAGTGTGTCAGTGACTGGTGTCATCCCTTCTTTTATGCCTAGTACCAGTGTGTTTTCTGTTCGGTCGTAGTACGTCTCTCTGTCATTGGTCAACTGCGCAGTGTGTAGTGGTGGGGGTGAGTTTTCTACTCGGTCGTACTCCGCCCTTGAACGATTGGTTATTGGTTTTGTATGTCGGAGTGCTGGTGTCCAGGTTTTACTGAGCTTGAGGCCTTCATCTTTTCGGTTACAAGTCCGGAAACCATGAAGACTTGGAACAATGCCGGCCGTGAAAACTTGCACACCTGCATCAAATCTCTAATTTATAATAAGCGGCATGTTCAAAGCACCGTTTTTGGCACGAGCTGCTGTTGCAATTTCAATTACAGCGTACTAAAAATGAGGAACCAAATTATCATCAACACGACGCGATGCAATTTTAAACTGTTAATAATTAAACCCGTGTCTACACTGGACTGCAATTAACTACACTGGGACAATAAGTAATTTACTAAATTAAGTGTTGCATTACTCGTTCGAATCAACTCATCTGTATCTTTCTCACAGAAATATATCGTATTTAAAATTAGCTGTCGTCTATCGGCCTTTTTATTACCCGACTGCCGAATGTTTCTCGGGTGTGTGTATGTATTTGTCTTTGTATTTTGGTCGGCGCGTTCTGTAGCCTAAACGGTTTGACGGATTTTGAAAAATGAGGTGTCTATAGATTCGTCATAGTCTCACGAGTGCTACTAGGTATATAAAATTCAATATGACGGACGCTAGATGCCATTTTGTCAATACGTAAAAAATCGATAAAACCTTTTGTGTGAGGTATCGAATGAAAAGGCTTGATAAGTAGATTCAACTAAAAGAAAGGAAAAAAAATAAATTATTAAAAAAAAAACAAAAAACCCGACTGCGTAAATTGCGAACTTTAAAGATGGACACAAGATAAATTATTGTCACATGCAGTCGAAGGCATACGTCATATAGTAACAAGAACAGATATACCTGATGCCTCCGACTGCATGTTATCATTAATTGATTTTGTTTCCATCTTTAAAGTTCGCTTTTTACGCAGTCGGGTTTTTTGTTTTTTTTTTATTCAGGTAGTGAAATAATGAAATTGTTTCAGCGAAATAATTCCGTGCGTTGAACAATAAAAAAACAAAAATAAAGAAACATTGAAAAATGTGTAAAGAAAACCAAATAAAATTTACGGTAGAAATATGCATAAACTAAAATAATAATAAATCGTTTCCAATACGGAAAACTTTTCCGTGACACTTTATATTTTCTCATATTTCAAAGGTTTTCGGTATGACATAAATTTAGGTGTGTGCGCACCCTTGGATTCTTTTCAAACTAAAACAATAAAGAACAAATGATGATCAGCTTTATCAAATTTGTGTTATTTATTCACTCCCAATCAACGAATTCAGAATCCGGGGTTACGTGCTGAAAGTTTTTTGGGTAATGTTTTTGTTAAGTGTGCATACTTAAATACTTTTTTACCATACCCACTATAAAATAGTTACTTTACATGCGTGTATGTATTCATGGAATGGGTCAGTTAACATGCAGGTGTGTCAAAACTCAGTAGTGTGGTAAGTAATAATTAATGTGAAGCTGGCGACGCAAATGAAGCCTCAACATTTTTTGAAAATGAAGTGAAAAGTAGCTATTTTATAGTGAGTATGGCAAAAAATATCATACATATATCTCGTGCGTAATGATATTATGACTCGTATGATTGTTAAAACTCGTTATCACTCGTTTTAACATACTGTCACTATTCGTCAGTAATATACCTCATTACACCACTCGATATGCAATTTACTAGTAAATTTCAAGTATCGTAGATACGCTCTTCTTTTGTTTATTTTTATTTTGGTTTATCGATTCCGGTAAAATATTACGCTTCGATGAAACAAAGTCGATGCGAAGAATTTTTTTTCGTTATATTTTACGAACTTCAAAACTTCATTGCAGAATGTTATCCAAACTTGTATCAACTAAAAAAAAAATCAACAACTTTTTTATTTCTTATAGGTAGAAGGTCAAACGTCAAAGCAATTTTTTCATTTTCAGAGAAAATCTGTTTCTCTCTTTTTGAACGATTCTTTGTCAATGTCATATTTACTTTGCAAAGACAGTCGAAACTATCGACCACTTTCTTTCCAACCAATTTGAAACTTGATAACCTGGAATCGAACTGATAGCCGTTTATTGACAGCGTATAAAAAATTAAACCAATAAAAAAACTCGCTCTTCTTATTATTTTTCTGATAGTTCATTTTTCACACATTTCAAACAATTTCTTTTTATATTTTGATTTCAACCAACGTATTGACTTATTAAATTTTTCCATTTGATTTACATTGAATTCAAGTTATGACAGAGGACAGTATAGCCTAGATGTTAACGTGCTTGGCGCCGCAACCTCTGAACTGGACTGCCGCGGGTTCGAATCCCACCTGCACTCATGGATGTTTTGTGTTGTTATTTAGTTTTAAGTTAGTTGTTATTTAGTGCAGTTGAAAGACGCTAATGACCTTAGATGTCGACGCGTCTGTAATCTACAATAAATAAATCAAGTTATGACGTAAAATAAAATATAATAGGTTCAGTTCATTAAAATCGTGGGAGCTTTATTTTTGACAGTAATTAATAATATTAGAGAGACGATTATTTTTGATGTGAAACATCTTATGTCGGGCTGTGAACAGCCGCGTGAGGGGAAATATGCAACGAAATAATACAGCGAAATAATGCAACGAAATGTTCTCCTTCGCTGCTGTTCTCCCCACCACTGCGGCACTTATATTGTACTGGATAAATAATATATAAATTAATTGTCCGGGTATATTAAGTTATACATATATCAGTAACAACGGCTGTCTAGATAAGTTCATCCGTAGAGTAGTGGTACGACTTTAGTCTTCTATGCATGGGGACTTGTGTTCGGAAACTCATGGCATCGTACAATTTTTGACGTTTTTTTTTCTAAATTCTACATGATATTTATTTATAACATTTTTTATTTTTGTTATATTCTTTCTTTGTCATATAGGCTAGATTTTATTTTGATAAATTTGTCAAGTTCAATAAATCAAAGATTCAAGCTATAAAAATGTTTCACATCTGCCAGGCGTCCCGCGACGGGCCACATTTTATTATTATTATTTTTACAATGCTTCCTGCAACCCAGCATTAGTACAATGCTTTTGGGTAGATTTCAGAGTTAGACTACTATTTTCTTTAATTTGAATTCAATGTATAATTTAATTAATTGTAGATTATAGACGCGTCGACAACTCAGGTCATTAGTGTCTTCAACACAACAAATAATCCGTTTGTGTATTAGAATCCGCCAGCCGGCATACACAAACCGACTGGTACGAGCTCAGATCCCTGGGAGCGCTAATTGCCAAAGAACATTGGAATGCAATTTGCGATAGCAACCACATTCTAATGTCCCCCCTGGGGGGGGAATTCAATGTAAATCAAATGAAGAAATTTAACATGTAAAGTCAAACCCACTGTATTTCTAAATGCGTTAGCTTTTACTAAAGGTTTTATTTATTTTTTTATTGTAAATTATAGACGCGTCGACAACTTAGGTCATTAGCGTCTTGATTATACATTAAATAACAACACACTTAAAACTAAATGACATCACAAAACATCCATGAGCGGATGTGGGATTCGAACCCACGACAGTCTGATTCAGAGGCAGCGACGCTAACCACTGGACCACGACTGTCCTCCTAAAGGTTTTGTCCATAGGACAAAAAAAAAATGGAGAGCCCCAATCTCCAGTTTTTCGGGTGCGCTTTCCTTTATACGTTAGAAATTTGCATGCGTTTGCAATTTAATATAAAAACATTTTAATGTTCTGACATTTAAAAAAAAAAAGCATATTTTTATTTAAAATTTCAATTGTGTTAAATTTATTTCCCCGAGTAAAAACGTACATCCATTCTTTTGTGTAAAAATAACAATTTTTAATAGGTTTTACTGTACAAAAATATGGGTGCCGTATAACAATTTTATATTCTTGCATAAAAATGCTCTGGAGATGAAATAGAATAGTTTAACACCAAAAAAAAGAAATCTAGAGTGGTTTCCATTGTGATTCTGGCGTCTAGCAAGCGCTGCAACGTTGTTATATCACAGAGTAGTTGACATGCAATTTTTGTGGCCGTGTTGTCGTCGTAAAAGCAAAAACTGCTGACAGCTGAATATCAGTATATTTTGTTAAAACTCTATCTTTTCCGATTTTCCTTCTGATTTCATTTACCCGCTGTTGACATGAGGTTAAATTATTATCGTTGGAAATTTCAAAGCAGTCTTTAAATCAAAAATACTCTCGTCAAAAAATGTGGACATTACGGCAAATATTTTTAGTTTAAAAAATTAAATAGCAATATTTGGATGACAGGGCTTTTCTCGGATGAGTTCAAAAAAAATAGTACCTACTTAAAGATCCCATTTCATCAAAATCGTTAGTCGTTTTTAAGAAAAAAAATTACATACCTATAAGTAGATAATATTATTATACGTCATACTACATATTTTCAAATAATTACTGATTATTTTAATAAGTTAAAGATTGACTGTCAGAGTAATTTGACATAAATAATGAAAATAGTTTGTTTTTTCCAAAGCCTACTCACCATACGACACTGTTTTATAACGTTAAAAAAACTGTTTTTTAAAATGATAAAATCGATAAGAAAACGAATTTTTCCAGGGATGAGACCTATAGCTAGATCGATTTTTTGCCCCCCAAAACCCCTTTTCAGTAAATTTCATCCAAATCGTTAGGGCCGTTTTCGAGAAAATATTTATATAGGTACATAGGTACATATATACAAGATTTGCTCGTTTAATAATATAGGGATAATGATAACTTTCGATATACAGTGAAATCTGGTTATAACGAACCCTCAAGTAGCCATAGTTTACGTTCGTTATACCCAAGAGTTCGCTATAGACAAACATTGTGATATCCGATGATAATATTTTTTATTGAAGAACTAATTATTTTTAGCCTGTCAAAACAAACCACGTGATTAGTGACGTAACTCACGTCGGTTTCAATCACATATTTTGACACAATAGTTCGTTACAAGCAAGCGAATTAATTATGTGACAGAACAAAATAATATAGTAGTTATCGTTATAGCGATTAAAAATAGCATTGAACAAAGCATATCTTTGACCGGATTTTCAGTTTTGTTTTGTTTTAGCCAAGAGTTCGTTATAGTCAGGTTCCACTGTAGTTGCGAAAAACTAGAATTCATTCCCTAAAAAAACGCACGGTTCAAATTACGGGTACATTTCAGGATATGCTTAGGACATCCGAATAAACGTCTCCACAAAAATCCAGCTTGGTCGGAATTTTTTCGAAGTCAAAATCTAATTTTACTGAGCTATTATGGCAACAACAGTTTTTGGTAAATCAACTTCCAAAACTTAATAGTCATCCTCTGTATCAACGCCATTAATATTTACATTAACACCGTCTGTGCACGTAAAGTTACAGGGTTTACGGTGTGAAAACAGACACGTGGACCGGTTAGATTAGCGGCTCGGATTTTCCTTACATATTCATGTTTTTCGTTAAACAGATAAAAAAAACTCTTAAACTTAGCTACACAAAACTGGATATGCAGGGTTGTACAATTTCATTTGTAGAGTAAAGATTGATTTTATTTTCGAATTGTTTGGGGAGGAATTAGCCTCTGTATTCATTACAACATTTAATTTTTTTATAATGGTTGACTATTTATTTTTATAAGATCGGAACCTGCCAAATAAAAAAAAGAGTGTGGGTCTCGGGACCTCCGACAGATGTGAAACATCAAAGAAAACGTTATTGAACTCGGTGGTATTTTCTATGTAGTAGTATATATTTTTTCAAAAGCAGCAACTAACTGTTATGCTGACGTAATCCTATATACTTGTAACACACGCGGTTCCCGTGCCCGAGCGCGCGGAAGCCGAGAGAGAGAGAGAGAGAGTGCCGCAGTGGTGGGGAGAACAGCAGCGAAGGAGCGGACCATAAATTTCGTTGCATATTTCCCCTCACGCGGCTGTTCACAACCCGACATAAGATGTTTCACATCAAAAAAAACAAAGCATCTACTACATAATATTTACATTAGGTCTTATGGCCCATAGCCGATTACAAAATTCTATGTGTTCTTAATGTTAATTTTCCCATGTCGCCTTTTTTAAGCCACACACAGTTATATAGGAGATTTTGATGCGTTACTATGAACACAATCGATTGGAGTATTTCTGGATGTATAGTCGATCATTGACCTCACTGTAGATATTGTTGTGTTTTAAAGACCACCAACAGTTAAGGTTATTTAGGCCTAGCACCAATTCATATTTTCAATTCATTATATTTTTAACATTGGAAATGTTTATGTTCGTATATGGGGGCAGAGTTACGAGTTTTCGTTCAAGGCCAAAAGACAACGGTGTCGCGATCAAGTGAGGAGCAATCATGCAAAATTGAACAAGTGCAATTTTTTCGAAATGTGTTTTATATCATGTCTAGTTAATTGACAGGTATTTGCGACGATCTGCGGTGTTATTTTTGAGCAAATGTTAATAAATACTGTAGAAAAATCCATTTAAAAATTAAGTAATCAAGCAAAAGTGAACGCGTATATAACAGAAGAATAATAGGGTTATTCCTGACAAAACTAAACCTAGTGCATTGATAAATATTGTGTGTATAATAAACAGTTAATTATGTTTCATATATGCTGTTATCATTTCCAATGTCCTCGATGGTTGCAAGGATTGCGAAATCTGTGAATTTTTTTAATAATAAATTGAAAATCCAATTGACACTTTTACCAGCTCTCGGGCTAGAACCCAAGCACTGTAAACAACAGCACTGCTACACGCTCGGCCATTCTCAAGCCCTGACCTTACTGTAAATATCATTAGATATTGATTTCATATTGTAAGCAAAAACTACAGAACGGATGTTACCCTAAAAAAAATGAACTCCGCTTATCTTGTTTGAGAAGCGCTGATTCAGTCGGTGAAAGAAAGTCTACGGGCTCTAAACAGACGTCCAGAGTGTGTCCTATCGTATAGATGGGGGACATACCTAGTTAGTGCAGACTATGGCCATTTAACGTTTACAGCTTTCCTGCACTGATTAATTGAAATGAGCACAGCTTATCTCGCTCTCTGTTTTTCTGTACCGTCCATTAAATCCGAACAGAAACTGTCCTGTACTCTCCTGCGAATTCGCTTGAAATTTAAATTCGATACCAAACAATGTTTTTAACACGCTTTTATTAGCTTCACTTGTATGTTTGCTTGCTTGCTTGTTTGTCAGTTTGTAACCGACTTCTTTGAACTTGATTTTGACCAACTTTGAACGGTCAGATTTAGTTTAAACTTTGTCGACTTATCAAGGACCGATTACAATACAATAATTCCATAAGTTTGTCCCATTATCCTGACCAGGATCTCCAGGACTAAAAAGCAAAAATAAATTATAATTTAAAAAAACTAAAAAACACGCTTTAATGAACTAAAAAGTAAAAAATAATTAATTTTATTGTAAAAAAGCGTGGGATGCTTTGTATCATATTTTCATACTACCCCACGCTTTTTTACAATAAAATTAATTATTTTTTACTTTTTAGTTCATTAAAGCGTGTTTTTTAGTTTTTTTAAATTATATTTTTTTTGGATACAACCATATTACTATATTTGTTAAAGAAGAGTCCTCCCAAATGTTCCGCTTTTTGCCACCATAGGCGCTCCATGTCTTATTCTATAGCTACTCAAAGAAATGAGCATAGCGAATATTTCCTTTTCCATTTGACACATTAATGCACTGAATCTGTAAGCAACATTTTGAGACGGCGATATATTATGTTCTATCTTTATCTGCGGACAAATGCGTACCGCTATGTCACATTACTAGGGCAAGCGCACTAGATAGAAACAAGCCGTGAGGTGGGTCGTTTATTAGAATTAAAGTGCGAGCCTTGAGGTCCACACGACGAACTTTACAGTTTGATAAATATTTAATAATAATAATTAAATTAGATATTACACAGAAAAGTAATCATTTCAATCATTAAAACATGATTATTATTAGTGTATTTGCCATATGGCACATACACTATTGGCGTCGGTCGGATGGCGGGACCTAGGGGTCGGACCAAAATTTCTCGACGTTTCATAGCCTCCTGAACAATTTGGCACCATTTTTGGAAATGTCTGTTTATATATATATATATATATATATATATATATATATATATATATATATATATAGTGTGTGTGTGTGTGTGTGTGTGTGTGTGTGTGTGTGGTGTGTGTGTGTGTGTGTGTGTGTGTGTGTGTGTGTGCGGGCAATAACTTTCGAAAGAGTTAATTGATTTTGACGAAATTTGGTAGGCACGTTGAAATCCATCACCGCACGAAGCCTATTTAAAATGGGCCCAATCGGACTATTTTAAGGGTGTTTTTTAGGAGTTGAAAAATGTTTTTAGGCCCAAAAATGCCGAAAAAATTCTCAGAATCATTTCAAAATTGAAATTTAACCCTTTAGTAACGATGAAAATGTACTGCTAAAATTTTAATAAAATCGGCCCGACAGGACCGGACTTACAAATTTTATGAAAACACTAGTTTGCGGATAATGCTTTACCTACTGAAGGGTGTATTTAATTTGGTACCGAGGTTGCATTGATAAAAATATTGAAATTAAGAAAAAAAATATTATTTTAAGGGATGTATTAAGGGGTTAAATTTTTTATTTGTCCAAAACAAACTTAAGTTCACATAATAATGCCACAATGCCTGTATTAGCAAATACACTATATTGTCGGCAGGGTTTTGGCACTGCGACCCGAGTTTTTTATTTTTAACAATAATTTAAAAAAAAACGGCTGAACCGATTTTTATAAAATTTATGTCGGATCAAAATTACGTTAACACGCCTCGATTGACACCCTTACAAAGTCGATATAATTTTTTATTCGCGAGATATTGTGTAAAATCTACTTTTTTGGTGTCTATTTGGTTATGAAAAAAGAACGGCTGAACCGATTTTGAAAAAATTTCTTTCAGATAATATTTACGTTAATACGCGTCGATTGGCACCCTAACGTAGTCGATATCATTTTTCATTCTCGAGATTTCGTCTTAGAAAGAAATGGACACATACGTACACACACAGACATCTTTCTAAAAATAGTGTAAAAATAGGGTGGTGACCTTGAAACATAAAAATTTGTTATACATTTTGATTTCGATTTTCGGATCTATTACAATATAACTTCCAATGGGAAGTTAATAAGTATAAAAGATGTAGTTTTCTATACTTCGGAAATACAACCGAGGGTTTCAACCATTTTATTTGATACAGAAATCATAAAAAGTGAAATTCCATTTGTTCCACTGCCGGAACCGTCTCCAAAACTGTTTGAGGATCACTAAATCAAAATTATTAAATGGGATAAATTTTGTCACAATACACTAGAAAACAAGCGCTGACAGCAAATGTTCAGCGTACTTCCAGTCGTGAAACATTTTGTTCAGAAACTTGTACTTGGATACGAGAGAAAGTTGAGCAGCGACGTTGCGTGTCCCCAGGCGGTTTTGACACTGAAAAGTTTGTGAAAAGTTGAAAGGTGTCGGCCAACTTTTCTTCATAGCTGAAACATTTTCATATCTTCCAGTAATTGTTAAAGAAATAGTTGATTAATTTTAATGGGGTTTTAAACGAACAACTACTTAATTATTTAATTATTTTTTGTTCTATTCTGTAAGTTCATGGAAATTTTTTTATTAACTTCCCATTGGAAGTTATTGTAATGGGTCCGAAAATCGAAATCAAATTGGAGAAAAAAATTTTATGTTTCAAGGTCACCACACTATTTTTACACTATTTTTAGAAGATGTCTGTGTGTGTGTACGTACGTACGTATGTGTCCATTTCTTTCTAAGACGAAATCTCGAGAATGAAAAATGATATCGACTATGTTGGGGTGTCAATCGACGCGTATTAACGTAAATATGATCTGAAAGAAATTTTTTCAAAATCGGTTCAGCCGTTCTTTTTTCTTAACCAAATAACCTCTAAAAAAGTAGATTTTATACAATATCTCGCGAAAAAAAAATTATATCGACTTCGGAAGGGCGTCAATCGAGGCGTGTTAACGTCATTTTAATCCGATATAAATTTTATAAAAATCGGTTCAGCCGTTTTTTTTTTTTTTTTTTTAATTATTGTTAAAAATAAATAATAATTATGTTTTAATGATTAAAATGATTACTTTTCTGTGTAATATCTAATTTAATTATTATTATTAAATATTTATCAAACTGGGAAGTTCGTCGTGTGGACCTCAAGGGTCGCACTTTACTTCTAATAAACGACCCACCTCACGGCTTGTTATTAATGTTTTGTAGATATCCCTATTTTTCCGTCGATATAAAAATATAAAATGTATAATTACTTTCTTTATCTCATATGTATAATTAATATAAAATTATTTATATGGATATTGAGTTAAGAAAAATAATGTCTATTGTTTTACGCGAATTTATGATAAACGCGATAAAACTGATATCAGTTATGGTGATAAATTCGCAAAAACTGTAAAACAAATCTCATTTAGTGCAGTACAAAACTTCAGACTAATAAGCGGATAAAATTAAATAATTCTGTAACTAAATATTTAATTAAATTATTATCAATATAATATCAAACAAACAAAGTGCATCTTTCAAAACGTTTCATAACGTACTCATAAATAAGTATTTCTTGTTATAAAATTTGTATAAATGTCAAGTTTAAATCGATAGTCATAATATTTTATCGTGCATCGTTTGTTAGAGTGTTTTTTAATTATTATTACAAAATTTTAGTTAAAAAAAATGGGATTAACAGGAATATCGACTGCTGAACGATTCGGAGATTTGTTAAAAACTGGACTGTATGCGGACTGCGTGTTGTCGACGTCCGGCTGTGAAATTCCAGCTCATCGATACGTCTTGGCTGGCGCCAGTCCAGAATTTGAAAAGATATTTTTCCAATCAAGTAAAACAAAATGTTTGGATAATCTAGAACGACAGAAGGTCGATTTCAATTATAGTATAGAAGTTTTGAAAATTTTATTAGATTTTGCGTATTTACAAGAAATTAATTTTAATAAAAAAGATTTAATCATTCTGGAACAAGTTATTAAGGCGGCCACCGAATATAAAATGAAAGATTTGATCGAATTGTGTGGAATATTTTTAATGGAAAATTTCGATTATCCGACCGTAATGAATATATTGTTCGCAAACAAAATGGACGATTTTAAAAAATATATAACATACAGCGACTGTTTTGTGAAATATAGAAATGAAGTCAAAACTTATGAAAGCTTTTCTGGAAGCGTCATGCGATTATCAGAGGAGGCGCTGAAGTTCTGTTTGGAAAACGACGCGATCGGATCAAACGACGAGAATTTAATTATTTGGGCCGTCATCCAGTGGGCCGAGACACAGATGAGAAGCAAGCGGACAGTTCATCTGCGAGACTTTCTTGACGAAAAAGATCTTTTTAAATATTTAAAATTTCTGCGTCTTCTTGAAGCTGAATTCCAAAAAATTACATTTTGTTATCCTGGCTTATTGTCAGAAGACGAAAAGAAATATATCGGTAGATACATTAAAAAAAATTCAGGTGAGTTTTTTTAAGAGGGCCACAATTATTGTCATTAAGTAAAATTGGCTTTTCCAAAACAGGTAATACAAGCCGTGAGGTGGGTCGTTTATTAGAACTAAAGTGCGACCCTTGAGGTCCACACGACGAACTTCCCAGTTTGATAAATATTTAATAATTATAATTAAATTAGATATTACACAGAAAAGTAATTATTTTAATCATTAAAACATAATTTTTATTTATTTTTAACAATAATTAAAAAAAAAAAAACGGCTGAACCGATTTTTACAAAATTTATGTCGGATCAAAATGATGTAAACATGCCTCGATTGACACCCTTACGAAGTCGATATAATTTTTTATTCGCGAGATATTGTGTAAAATCTACTTTTTTGAAGTCTATTTGGTTAAGAAAAAAGAACGGCTGAACCGATTTTAAAAAAATTTCTTTCAGATCATATTTACGTTAATACGCGTCGATTGGCATCCTAACGTAGTCGATATCATTTTTCATTCTCGAGATTTCGTCTTAGAAATAAATGGACACATACGTACGTACGTACGTACATACCTACACACACACACACACAGACGTCTTTCTAAAAATAGTGTAAAAATAGTGTAGTGACCTTGAAACATAAAAATTTGTTATACATTTTGATTTCGATTTTCGGACCCATTACAATAACTTCCAATGGGAAGTTAATAATAGGTTAGGCCTTAAATTAAACAAAAAGATCTAAACATAATTAATTTGTTTATTTCAACTTGCACAATAATCCCCTTTCCCCCCGATTTTCGACATAAATTTTAAAATCATTCGATTTTTATAATAGGCGTTTCAGACACGGAAAAAACAAATATTATAACACCGGACAAAATATCGCTTGATGACGATTTGAGGTCGTTAAATCGCCAAGATTCAATTAAAGTGGAGAAAGTTGACGTTTACACCAATTGGAAATTGATTAGCATCGACGCGCCTTACGAGAAAATAAAAGCCATAAAAATTGCGGCTCGAAATCGGCCCAACGTCAGTTTTCATACACACTACGTCGAGGACGTAGTAATATTTTTGAAGAAGAATTCGATGGTCGCCGCAACTGAAGTTCAACGACGTGTGAGATACGGAACTATATTTTCAGTTCCCGTGGAACTGGCTATCGGCAGCGAGGAACTGACTCGAGGCAGCAATCAGGCGTCGATTTATTTCATGTGCAAAGACGCGATAGAAAAATACGAGTACACAATTGCCGCGATTATCTACGACGAACACGAATGAATTTGTTGAGGTATTCATTTATCACGTTTTGCATATTTTACCATAAATTATTAAAAAAAACTGCTGTGATTATTAAATAGTGTCAACCTAAACGGTTTATTAAAAAAGTAAACATATAAATTGCATTTTGAAAAATTCGTTGTATTTATTTTTCAGTTTACTATTGTTTTTAGTAAATAATTGGTATATGATAAAATCAATCGATTTTTAAAAAACCCCACACAATATTATTCACATAACAATTAGAGATGAAAATACTAAATATCTCAGACAGCAAGGTTGCCATGATTTGTAAGCTATATCTAAGAAAAAATCAAATGACCACTGTCGGGACTTGAACCCAAAACTCCCAGTTTCCGGCTAGGTGAGTTACCGATTTCTCCACAGTGCCCGAGAGTGGAAACCGATCCTTTCTTATATATAGCAATTTCAAGTGGAAAACACACTACATGCGAGAGTCGACTATTCAAATAAGCATAGTACAGCTATTAAACAGTCGAATCACTATACATGCGAGAGTTAACATTTTATAAGTTTTATCAACTTAATAAATTTAGTGATTAAATTTTCTCTGTTACTAAATTCTTCTATTGAAATAAATAATAGATAATTAATTATTGTTAACATTAAAATTGGACTACTTAAATAATTTGATTTTTTTATTTTCTACTATATCTAGTTGCGTAATAAGGGATATTACTGACGAGTAGTGACAGTATGTTAAAACGAGTGATAACGAGTGATAACGAGTTTTAACAATCACACGAGTCATAATATCATTACGCACGAGATAAATATTGTATTTTTTGGCCATACCGACTATAACATAGTTGCTTTTCACTTCATTTTCAGTATTTTCAAAAAAATTTGACAGTTCATTTGCGTAGCCAACTTCACATTTATAGCAGGCTGTGAGTAGGTAGGCAAAGGCGAGTGGATCAGGGCGAATAAATATAAATGAAAAAACTTTTTAATAAAAAAAAAACCTTCTTCAAAAAATCACTAAAAAGAGGAAAATAATGAAATTTTGAGGTCAGTGCCAATTTAATAAAATATGAAGTCGGTTAAAAAGTACAGTATAGTGATTAATATCTTCTTTTTAACCAACTTCATATTTTATTAAATTGGCACAGATCTCAAAATTTCATTATTTTCCTCTTCTTAGTGGTTTTTTGAAGGAAGGTTTTTTTTTGTGAAAAAGTTTTTTATTTTTTACTTTTTAGTGTCAAAAAGTGACATTTACCTTAAAAGTATCACACGCCGTTACTCATTTTTATTAAACCGACTTTCTTACGCTGTCTGATATGTCAAAAAGTAACATTTACCTTAAAAAATCACACGTCGTTACTCACTTTTATTAAAATCAGCCGAACTACTGAACCGATTTTGATGAAATTTCTATGGGACCAATCTGAAAGTATATTCTTTCAAATAAAAAAAATTTTTTCAAAATCGGTTAATAAATGACTGAGTTATGAGGTAACAAACATAAAAAAAAATACAACCGAATTGAGAACCACCTCCTTTTTTTGAAGTCGGTTAAAAATGATTTACTTTCCATACTAGTGTGGAATACTAGTGTGGAATACTAGTGTGGAATATTTCCACACACCAGCCTGTTAAGTGACCCATTACAAGCCGGTATACATGCATGCAAAGCAGCTGTTTTATAGTGGGTATGGCAAAAATAATTTATTTATTTATTTAGGTATAACCTAGTTATAATTTACTACACTTTATTTTCAAAACATCAACAGAATTTCAATTTGTTTTTTAAATGGAAGATCCTTAATTCTTCCCGTCTCTACGCCTATGATAAAACAAAATACAAATCAACTTACCCCTCATGTAAATATAAGCTGTCCCGCGCATATTCCTCCGCGTCAGTACGACCAAATTGAGAACGTTCCCGATAATTCCCAGAGCGCAGATCGCCGGCAATATTATTCCGTACGATATTCTTAATAACGATTCGATTCGCGGATCTTCGGTGGGTTCCGGAACCTGTAGAGTGAAATTTCTAGTCGACGGAAATGGACCACACAAATTTAACGGAGCTACGCTTGAATAAAGTAAGGACATTTCGGTAGTCATCGACGTGCAGTTGTTTCGGAGGCAATTTTTATGTCACGACTCACGATTTTTCATATTTAAGAAGAAAAAAATGTCTACCGAAATTACAAATCGTGTTACGTCACAATATTATTACGTTTACGGCACTCGCGTTAAGTTTTGTTACGTTTACATAATTTACAGTTCAAAAAATATCTTAGTTTTTTCACATCACTGTTTTTTCAAAAAACGGACCACCGCGTTTTTTTAGTACCAATTGTTGATTATTTAATCATTGAACATCTTATTTTAAAGTTTTTAAAAAATAGGCGATACCAAAAAAGTATTTTCAATATAAAAACCTAAACAATATGTCTTCATTTTTAATTTCGTTCGTCGTCCAGTTTTTTCTGTTGACGTAAATCTGTAACAAAAATGTATTTTAGTTTTAATAAATCGATAGATTTTTTTAGAGCAATGCATTTTATTAATTTTAAGAACACTAATTTTCCATGATAATATTATGAATGAATGAATGGATTGTGGATTATAGACGCTCGACAACAGAGATAATAATATGAAACGTATTGTAATTTCTAATAAATGTTTTTGAAGCTATGCTTCTATAGTCGCGTTAGACGATTTCTGGGAGAGGAAAAACTTATGGGTTCGCGTCACGTCACCGACATGCTTATGTTAAAAGTATAATATCTACACTCGTAGCTATAGATATACTTCATACGTATTGCGCTTGGCCAGTTGTGAAAGTAGTATACTGGCGCACGCGCAGTGGCCTATGTACACGTATATGCACCAACACAACGATAACATGTTGTACAACATTAGTACTGTTTGTTATACAAGTAAAGTTGAATTGATTACGTGAAAATCTCAATGTGTGTATTGTTTAAATTGTGTTTTTAATTAATATATTTATTTTTTTTTATTGTAAATTATAGACGCGGCGACATCTAAAGTCATTAGCGTCTTTCAACTACACTAAATAACAGCTAGCTTAAAACTAAATAACATCTCAAAACATCCATGAGCGCAGGTAAGATTCGAACCCACGGCAGTCCAGTCTAGAGGTTGCGGCGCCAAGCATACTAACCACTAGGCTATACTGCCCCCTTTAAATAATATAAGTATATGTTAATTCTTATTTCAAATAAATTGCATTTATATTTTGTACTGGACTTGCGTAGCCCATCGCATGTGTTGACGTAAAAAGCATAGCTTCAGTCGGGTGTCCCATGACACCTCTTGACTTTTTTTTTAAAGCTGTCTGACTTTCGGAATCTTATATACATTTATTGTAATATATATGACATTAATATTAAAAAAGTTTTTTTTCTTGATATTGGCAAAATTCAATTTCTTCTGTGCACACAGACGTGATACTTTGATGTCAAACAGATTCTTTGATCTGTGAAAATTCAATATAGTACCCCATATTGTTAATAGAAACATGAAAATAAACTCGGAGACAAGAGACGAGAAGAAGTGAAAATTGAAATAAATATTGGATATACACATAGTATAAAAAGTCACGCTGTATACACAGAGTCTACAATGTGTTTGTGAAAACTGCGCTGTAATTTCAACCCTGACAATCATTTTGAAATGTTGTATTTCAGACGTGTTTCCTGTTTTTTTTCACCGACGGTGATTTACATTTATAATCATTATTCATGATTAAAAGGCATGTAATTATAATTATTATTATATTAAATGTAAATAAACACTCGTGAAAAGCAAATGTTTTGATAAGATAACGCCACTTTAACAGGGCTATAATAACAGTGTCGATTATTCACGGTTATTAAAAATAATTTTTTACACAGATTAACAAAATATAGAGGTAGACGTCTCCAGGGCCGTAGCTAGAGCTGAATTCAAGATAGGGCACTGAAAGTTTAAAGTAGGGCTGAAGCAAAAGACTACAATTTATTAATTGGATTGCCCACCTCATCTGGTGATATCAAATTACAAAAGCAAAAAAACGGTGAATGACAATTTAATCAAAAAAAAAAAACAGAACTTGCCATGTTATCAAATTTCCGAAGAACTTCATTTAGATCCAACGAATTCAATCTTGTTTTTCCAAATGCCAGATAGATCAAGTCTGTCATTCTGTCGTGACAGTCTTTGCGGCTTATTTATAATTCCTTAAAGTAGGGCACTGGGTGTTTTAAGGTAGGGCATTGCCCCTTAATGCCCCACCCCCAGCTACGGCCCTGGACGTCTCTTTCTAGAAAGCGTTTAAATAAATTGAAATTGTCTAAAATATTTTTTCAAATCTACGAGACCTAAATCACAAAGATTTTGTATTTTAATCAAAATATTGTTCTATTTGTGACCACGATTAACAAATCAAAACCCCAACTTAGAACAACAAAAGATGAAACGGTTTCTGTCGAAAAGAAGAATTGTAAATTATAGACGCTCGAAGGTTTCTGTCGACTCGATACATTTCCCTATTAGGTATACAGGCAATCGTCGTGACGACTGCTTCGTCTTGAGAAATATCGCAAGAGATGACGCGTCGCGACGGTACGAAGCTCTCCACGCGAAAGCTTATAGGTACTGTATAATGTATGTCTTTAGCACACATAGGATGAAGTACAAAGTCGGCAGAAAGCGTTCCGTCTACATAACTGCCCTTAGTATAATTGAATTATTTAATTCATGAAAGCGTAATATATCAGTAATAGTTATTAGTACCTATAGCGTTATTTTCAAGGTCGCACAATCTGTGACGATTATTTATATTAATAAAACGATAACGACGTGTAATTAGTTAGCGTCGTAGGTGAGCTCATATGGTTTGATAATTTACATAAGCACAAATATAGACCGATTAACTTTTCGATCCGGCTTCGCCCGGGTAGATTTCGTCCTGGCAGAAATCGCGTGCGGGATTTCCGATTTCCCTTTTAGCTTAGCGTAATAATGTATTATACAGATTGTATCAAATTAAACCTGTGCATAGGGCATTCTGTGTGTAAGACAGAGATCGATACATAAAGCAATAAGTAAGAATGAGATAGATGATCGCTAATAGTATGTTACGTGGTTACTGTAAATAAATAATATTTATACAACCTAATAGCGTCATCTTTGTTTTTTCGCTCCTTCTATGCTATAAAAATGTAAATCTTTTATCAGTTTAATTTACAGTAACCACGTAACATCCTATTAGCGATCATTTATCTCATTCTTACTTATTGCTTTATGTATCGATCTCTGTCTTACACACAGAATGCCCTATGCACAGGTTTAATTTGATACAATCTGTATAGTCTATGATACTCGAGACGAAGTAGGTTTTTAAACAGAGAAAGAGTGTTTCAAATCGGTTCAGTCATTCCTGATATTAGTCGCGACAAACAAACAAACTTTCCCTCTTTGTATTATAAAGTATGATTATGTAATATCTAAATTCTCTGAACCAATTTTTCTCAGTCCAGCGTCTTTTTGCGTGCAAATTTTGAATGATTTTTCTTTGGAACGGTTTGTAGTTAGAATCCGTTATTCGCCGAGCATTCCAAATATTTCAAAGTCACCCTGTGGCCATACAACATTCTAGCCGAAAGTTTTGGCGTCGAGAGACGTGAATGAGGGACCAAAAGCGAAACCTAATATTAAATCAAACTCAAGTTAAAACAACTTTGTGCTTCAGACATTCAAATTATAATCAATTATAGTGTTTATCTAACTTTATTTACTGTACCAAGAAAACGTGTGCCATAAATGTTATAGTGTTTATACATAGAAATGCAGACACTAAAGATTTCTCATCTAAATTCTAGAATACAAATCGTTGCTTTATTAAGACTTTAGTTGGCGTTCAAGAAGAGTTTTTAAGGCTGCGCCTGTCATATTGTATTCGTCGGAACATTTCTTATTTCGGAATACATATTTGTATACTATACTATATTATTATACAAGGTGCTGAATCGTTTTGCGGGTAATAGGGATTTAACCCGTAAAATCAAACGTTTGCGATGTCCTGCTTCCCTAATTATTTTAGGAAAAATATCTTTGAATAAAAGTTTTAGAACGTGAAATTCTGCATCTATAAATCATTAAACAAAATTAATTTTGCTTGCTTTCTAACGGAAGAAATTTGATATGAAAATGTCAAAATTACCTCAAAAACAGATAGCGATAGCCATGGAACTTGAACAACTTGCCCCAAAAGGTACCGACATTTGCCCCAAAATGTACCGACATTTGCCCCAAAAAGTACCGGCATTTGCCCCAAAAGGTACCGACATTTGCCCCAAAAGGTACCGACATTTGCCCCGAAAGGTACCGACTTTTGCCCCAAAAGGTACCAACATTTGCCCCAAAAGGTACAACAGCTCAAAAATCAAAAAATGTGACATACCCTGTTCTTTCCCCATTCCCTTCAGATAATTTAGAACCAACCTGTATATGAAGAAGTAAAAAGCGTAAATATTTTTTATTTTTCGTTGAATGACGTCGTCACTCAAAGAGACCCCAGGCTAGAAGGTTGTTCAGTTGTTCTTTCTTCAACCCTTCGCTCTTTTTATACAGCCTGTTGAATCGGTCTGCAAACAGGAATTTCAGACGTAAAACCGTAGATACAAACGCAATTTTTCATGGATTTTTTTAGAGGAAAAATGCATTGAAATAAATGTGATCAGGGTTAAATTAGCTGCATGATTAGGTCACTTAGTAAACGTATTTCTGGACCAAATAAAAATTTCATTTTGTAGGAAAGCGGGAAATTGCATATGCGTATAATATGAGCGGTTTTTCCGCGACATTTTTAACGCGGCGGATTGCACGTCCAAATCGGAACCGTTTAATGATCCGTTAGTCCAGTTTCACTCATTTGTAGGCACGGTTTCGATTTGGACGTGCAATCCGCCGCGTTAAAAACGCCGCGGAAAATCCGCCCGTGTAGTTTCGCCCTTAACGTCCAGCCTTTTGTTTTATACCTACAAGTCGATACAATTTTTATCGAGGCCGTAGTAAATTTGAAGCAAAAATTGTATACAGGTTGAAGAACACAGAAAAACCTTATCTGAAAATATATAATGGCAACAAAAATATTGCGTCGAAAAGGGCAGACACTTTGAAAATAAAAAATATAGGTATCAATAAGTATTTAAAAATTAGATTTAAACCATCCGGTCTGTTTATCACAAGCGGCCGAGCAATAAAAAAAAGGGTGTGGGTCTCGGGACCCCCGACAGATGTGAAACATCAAAGAAAACGTTATTGAACTCGGTGGTATTCTCTATTTCTCTATGTAGTAGTATATATTACATGTGACTGTAAGATTAAGACAGAGCCTCGCCTCGTGTCATATTTATACGCACAACTAATTGTTATACTGACGTATATACAGCTCTGTAACACCGCGTGTGCTATAGTGCACGCCTAGCCAGTGCCGCAGTGGTAGGGAGAACAGCAGCGAAGAAGCGGACGAAACATTTCGTTGCATCTATTTTTCGTTGCATATTTCTCCTCACGCGGCTGTTCACAGCCCGACGTAAGATGTTTCACATAAAAAAAAATCACTCACAAAAAATTGAAATTTTTATAAATTAAAGTAAGTAAATTATCAAATTACTCGGCTGGATATCGACAAATTTAACCGAGTACTCGGAACCTACTCAGTGTTTTAAAAAATGACTCCTCTGCAGTGCCTCCCAAACACTGTCGGTTTAATGCCTTGAACGCTAACGACTCAGTTGTCGAGCGTCTATAATCTACAATCTAATGCCTCGAACCACCTTCCTACTAGACTCAAGAGTTGAATTATTGAGTTGGTAGATTGTCGTTGAGTCAGATAGCCTATAATTTTGTGCAAAAAGATTCTAATTTCCGACGAGAAAGAAGTAGACATCGTTTCTCAGTCCACGCGGTGTATTTTTCGAGTCAGACTGTAAAAGTGCAGCAATGAACAATAAAAATGATGATGGGGCATATAACAAATGAATGGCGATCGTATAACTTCGAACGGACCCGGACGGGGCGAACACAGATGACAAAAAAGAAAACGGACTTTAAACTTTCTTTCGAGAAACAAGACTTATTATATCTGGCGCATTGTTCTACAAGCACAGTCTGCCTCCTCGACACTTAATTTTATTTAAAAGTTACAAAAACAGCTTTTAAACTAAATGGTTCAGCAAAGCTTCAAGGATTTTAAAGGATGGATTAAAAGACAATGCAAAAGAATGCACTGCAAATGAAAATACGTACATTTTACATTTTTAAATTCAAACGTTTTATAAATTTACTGAACTACTGTTAACATAGTTAATATTATATAATTAAATTTACAGGTTTCTTCGACAGTTGTTCAGGTTAATTGTTTTCAAACCATTTAATCCCTATATTATTAAACGAGCAAATCTTGTATATATGTACCTATGTACCTATATAAATATTTTCTCGAAAACGACTCTAACGATTTTGATCAAATTTACCGAAAAGGAGTTTCGGAGGGCAAAAAATCGATCTAGCTAGGTCTCATCCCTGGAAAAATTCGTTTTCTTATCGATTTTATCATTTTAAAAAACAGTTTTTGTAACGTTATAAAACAGTGTTGTATGCTGAGTAGGCTTTGGAAAAAACAAACTATTTTCATTATTTATGTCAAATTACTCTGACAGTCAATCTTTAACTTATTAAAATAATCGGTAATTATTTGAAAAGTTAAAAAATAACAACAATAAAATCTAAACATAACTAATATTTAAATAAATAGGTATATTACTTTTATATTATCTACCTATATAAAATATGTAGGAACTGATACGTTATGTAGTATGACGTATACTGACGTATAATAATATTATCTACTTATAGGTATGTAATTTTTTTTCTTAAAAACGACTAACGATTTTGATGAAATGGGAACTTTAAGTACTATTTTTTTTGAACTCATCCGAGCAAAGATCAGCAATCCAGATATTAGATATTAATTAAATAATTTTTAAAAAACTTAGTTTTTTTTGTCTCAATAAACTTTTTGGAATCGGTTCCATTTTGGTATCAGTTATTAAATATCTGTTACTGTTATTTCCACCCAACTTTTAAGTATGAACTAGTTCTTAGTACTTTCGATGGCGATATCAAAGGCGCTGCCCCAAACAATAAGTAACAATTCAATGAAATAGTGGAGCCACACTGAAATAAGAATGTAATGATGCCAACCGTGTTGTTTACGTACAGACAAGTTATGTTGGTATAATGTGAATAAACAAAATGACATCGGAATAATAATAATAATAATAACAACGTTCGCTCATGTTTATTCAGCGCAAAGAACAAGCAAAGCTGAAGTTTACTTTAATTACAAGACGGATTGAGGAAACTGTGGATACGTCCGTTTTCAACGGACGTCATATACTGAAATGATCGTCCATAGCTCAAGATGCACACAGGTTGTAGTTGTTGCATTTTGCTAGAGGAAAACTGTCGGAAATTGATAGAAAATCCTATTTTGAAACAAACACTTTCCGGTAACTGTCAATGCATTCGCTGGATGAAGCGAATTTTACACTGAAAATATGAAACTTTGTATGAAAATACGAAAAAATCAATTTTCGAAAAAGTGAATTATACAACAATGATAACTGATCGTGTATGATTCGCGTATTTTCCCTTAGAATTATTTCGACCTTGGTAGTTGAAAAATTGTTTGTTTTATTCAGAATTTCATCACTGAAAACATCTATAATTCAATATAAATTTATGCCTACGACACTTCTCGATGTATTATGTATTTGGTGAGCCAATATATTATGGTCTCAGATTTTTTTACGGACAGTACAGTGAAATAGAGAAAAAAATTCTGAGCAGAAAAGTCCTTAAATATTTTTTGATCCTATTTACAGTTTATTTAATTAATTATCACCAATAAGTTGAGCGGAATAAACCACACCTAATAATACTCCTCCATACTTATTAGTGATAATTATGGTAAATCGAATCAAAAAATATCTAGGGATTTTTCTGCTCACATTTTTTTCCCCCTCTATTTTACTGTACTGTCCGTATTGGCGATCGATCTGAGACACTCTGTATATTTTACGAGAAATCGTGTTACGACCAAAACACCCGTGTTAATTACGATTCTTACTTATGACCTCTGATGTCGAGCGTCTATAATTTATAATATCTATATCTTTAATTACGATTATTGACAATGGGATATAAAAAATAGAGTCAATAGATTTTAGACGATTATTTTTGGGTTTCCAAAAAAATTAAATATGAAATCAGCCTCTACTGAATAAAATAAAAATTTGACTGATGACCAGTCCTATACTTCCCACCTAGTAAATATTTGCAAAAAATAAACACTCTTTTTTTATTCTTTGAAAAAAAGCATGGCCCTCTTTTTACTTCCCACCTCTACTATGGTAGGGAAGTAATGGATTTAGTCCGAAAAAAATATTTCGAGATTTTAACAGATCTTCACGTTTTGAGACCCTAGCAATCGTTTAAGATCATTTTCTGACTGATGTCTGTATGTGTGTGTGTGTGTGTGTATATGTGGTCAATTTTTCGCCTTCGATATCTTAAGAACGGAACAACATACGGGCATGCCGATTATTCTATTGTGTTTATCAGCCTTTAACTTAGATCTGATTAGATTTTGAGTCAAATCGGTTCAGTGGATCCTAAGATATTCAAAAAAACGTCCTCAATGTCACGTATTAACATAGGTAAAAAAAATATAAATGAATTCTAGATGTTATAATATGAAAAAAATGTAAATATTTTTTTTCTCTAAAATGTATAGTTTTCGAGAAAAAAAATATTTTACTAAAAAAAATAAAAATTGTACGTAAATCAAGGTAACCATGATTTTTGCTATATCAAGCTAGCCATCAGTAGATCACCAAACAAAAAAGAGGGCCATGCTTTTTTCAAAGAATAAAAATTAAATTGTGTTTTAAAGATCACCAACAGCTAAGGTTATTTGGGCCTAGTCAAAGAATAAAAAAAAAGAGTGTTTATTTTTTGCAAATATTTACTAGGTGGGAAGTATAGGACTGGTCATCAGTCGAATTTTTTTTCTCGAAAACTGTACATTTTAGAGAAAAAAAATATTTACATTTTTTTCATATTATAACATCTAGAATTTATTTATATTTTTTTTACCTATGTTAATACGTGACATTGAGAACGTTTTTTTTAATATCTCAGGATCCACTGAACCGATTTGACTCAAAATCTAATCAGATCATCTAAGTTAAAGGCTGATAAACACAATAGAACAATCGGCATGCCCGTATGTTGTTCCGTTTTTACGATATCGAAGACGAAAAATTGACCACACACATACATACAGACATCAGTCAGAAAATGATCTTAAACGATTGCTAGGGTCTCAAAACGTGAAGATCTGTTAAAATCTCGAAATATTTTTTCGGACTAAATCCATTACTTCCGTACCATAGTAGAGGTGGGAAGTAAAAAAAAATTAAATATGAAATCAGTCTTTATTGAATAAAATAATAAATGTCAGGTAAATGAGACGGTTTTTCAAGAAAGACATTCAAAAATGTCTGTCAGTTTTAGCCTAGCCGGTAAGTTTGATATTCGCGCTTCGATGGCTTGATATAATATTCGTGTGCAATGGTTGTCTGTCTGTTCATCCAGCGTTTATGTGCAATGTGTCTCGTATAACGCAGCGGTTCCCAAACTCTGGTCCGCGGACTCATCTCTGGTGTAACTGAGCAATACTACGTCCGACAAACAGTGATTCTATGGTCAGCTGAAACGGAAATTTATAATTACGTGAGCAAAGCTACGCGTGAACGCCTTTCGGCAAGCAGAAGTGAAACTTACTTGCACAAATAGACGCTGACGATCTTAGTTATCTATTTATTAATTTATTGTAGATTATAGACGCGTCGACAACTTAGGACTGTCGTGGGTTCGAATCCCGCCTCTGCTCATGGATGTTTTGTGATGTCATTTAGTTTTAAGTGAGTTGTTATTTGATGTAAACAAGACGCTAATGACCTAAGTTGTCGACGCGTCTATAATTTACAATAAATAAAATAAAAAAGACAACTTAGGTCATTAGCGTCTTAATTACATTAAAAACAACTTTCTTAAAACTAAATGACATCACAAAACATCCATGAGCGGAGGTGGGATTCGAACCCACGACAGTATGATCTAAAGGTCGGCTACGCTAACCGTTACACCACAATGTCCTCATCTTAGTTGTCGAGCGTCTATAATATACATCTGAAATGTTATAAATTGACATTTAGGTACACTTGAAAAAAAAATTAAATAAATATATTGATGTTTCATATTAATAATGAGGGTTGCGGCGACAATTTCGCTTATGTCTAGACTCTAAGGGATACGCAGACGAAAAAGTTTGGTAAACGCTGATCACTATAGCGGATTCAGACGTATGTTCGTTCAAAACAATAACCATGTATTTACGCTACACTGATATTCTAGTTTGCATACAGAATATTATTATTCGAATAGGTAATGAGACCAAACCTCAACGACGACAATGCGACTCTCTTCCTGGAAACTTTTTTTTTAATCCGCACTGTATTACAGACATTATTAGTGTATTTGCCATATGGCACATACACTATTGGCGTCGGTCGGATGGCGGGACCTAGGGGTCGGACCAAAATTTCTCGACGTTTCATACACTCCTGAACAGTTTGCCGCCATTTTTGGAAATGTCTATTTATATATGTATATATATATATATATATATATATATATATATATATATATATATATATATATTATATATATATATATGTGTGCGGGCAATAACTTTCGAAAGAGTTAATTGATTTTGACGAAATTTGGTAGGCACGTTGAAATCCATCACCGCACGAAGCCTATTTAAAATGGGCTCAATCGGACCATTTTAAGGGTAGTTTTTAGGGGTTGAAAAATGTTTTTGGGCCCAAAAATGCCGAAAAAATTCTCAAAATCGTTTCAAAATTGAAATTTAACCTTTTAGTAACGATTAAAATGTGCTGCCAAAATTTTAATAAAATCGGCCCGACAGGACCGGACTTACAAATTTTATGAAAACACTAGTTTGCGGATAGTGCTTTACTTACTGAAGGGTGTATTTAATTTGGTACCGAGGTTGCATTGATAAAAATATTGAAATTAAGAAAAAAAATATTATTTTAAGGGATGTATTAAGGGGTTAAATTTTTTATTTTGTTCAAAAACAAACTTAAGTTTACATAATAAAGCCACAATGCCAGTATTAGCAAATACACTATATTGTCGGCAGGGTTTTGGCACTGCGACCCGAGTTTTTTATTAGCTACAATGGCGCCTTATATACAAAGGGAAATTTTATAATTATGGAAGAGATTCATGATTTTATTAAAGTTATAAGTCAAAATAATAAAATAAACTTAATAAGTTAAAATATTTCTCCAGGTGTGCAAGGTTTCACGGCCGGCATTGTTCCAAGTCTTCATGGTTTCCGGGCTTGTAGACCGTGATCCGGTGGTATTTCTACCTGACGTTTCGTCTACAACTGCGGTAGACATTCTCAAAGGCGATGTGGCAGCGGTGATCTGTGAGCCGCCAAGGAGGACACTTCGACCGCTGCCACATCGCCTTTGAGAATGTCTACCGCAGTTGTAGACGAAACGTCAGGTAGAAATACCACCGGATCACAAGCCCGGAAACCATGAAGACTTGTAAAATATTTCTGTTAACACGTAAAGAACAAAGATCTCCGTCCGCCAGGAATTTCTTAGTATCGCTTTTAAATTTTAAATTTTAGATTTGACGAAAACTTATTATATACTAGCTGTACCCGCGGCGTCGCTCGCCTTCGATTCTAACATAACGGGATCCTTTTGCTTACTGATGACTTATCAAATTTTAAGTTACCTTTAAGCTAACGATTAATAATAACTTTATCGAAATTGATGCAGTAGTTTTCTAGAGTTATAAACAAACATATTATACAGATGGACAAACAGACAGACAGGCACAAATTGTTTCGAAAGTGCGATATTTCTGATTAATATTAGTTTACAAAACTATATTTTTTGAAAATTCAAAAATTACTAATGTTCCTTTACAAATTTATTATGGTACGTCTATGAGATGAAATAAAGATAAAGTGAAAATTAAACAGCAGCAATTCGGTCAAAAAAATAATACAATTATTTTTTATGTTCAACGTACCGGCGCGGCCTCCCGTTCATATTTTTGAAGCGTAGCGTCCCTTCGAGAGATATTTTTGAAAACGAGTTTTCACCTACCTGACATTTATCTGAAATACAAAAAAAAATGTGAAAATTTGTTCGGTCGTTTTTGTTTCAGAATGTCTTAATTACGTTCCCATGTCCCTAAATGTCTGGAAATTTCGCGTCTAAGTACCTACTAAATGTTAATTACTTGTAAAACCGCGCATTACATGTCGGATTATGCTATGTACGAGTATAAGAAGATGTTCTGTCTATCTCTGTCCTGCTCTAGCAAAAATGATTTCATTTGTAATATACACGTTCTGTTTTTATCTAGCGCTCTTTGTTCAACTCACAGTCTTCGAGTTACGTTTCATTTATATTTATGAAGTGGCGATGATTAGATTATCAACTTTTGACTTTCCACGTGGAAGAGACGCCGAATTAATAATTAAACAGACCTGGAAGTCTGGAAATAAAATATAAATGACTGTGCAGATATCATATCAGTGCATCTTCTAAAATAACCTCCTGAATTAATTATGGGATTTCTTTGTACAAGGGGTTTTAATACCGCAGATGTAGAAAATAGTAACGGGACCTTTGTCTGTATTTTCATTTTCTTGTTGTTTCTTTTTGGGAGGATAGTTTAGTTTTGTTTATTTATTCACTCTAAAAAATACGATCTTTAGGCCGATGAGCTTGTCAAATAGGGTAAATCTTGTCAAGATAAGATGAACGAACATACGTACTTGTAGCACCATCCATTAATGGTAAATAGGTAAGTTAATAGCCATGCGGCGTCTCTCCTACCGCGGCATCTCTCCCGCATTTACCCTAAACAATGTGTAAAAAATAATATAATATACATATTATACATAGTGAATTATAGGTACCTACACAAATATAAAATTTAAAAAAAAAACCTAGCACCTAGACTTTTTGTTTGTTTGTACCAACATCACTCGAGAACGGCTCGGTCGATTTTGATGAAAATTGGTACATTGTACCCAAAATTCAAGTATAAGGCTGCACTTTTTCTCAGGTAAAATAATTAGTTTTAGACACTAAGGCAAAAGAAGCCGCGGGAAAGGTCTTTAATTTTTTTTTTTTCAGCAATAATTTTATCTACTTTAACAATTTTTGAGAAAATCGAGGACTCAAAAAACTTTTTAACAAAAAAAAAACCTCCTTCAAAAAGCCACTAAAAAGAGGAAAATAATGAAATTTTGAGGTCTGCGCCAATTTAATAAAATATGAAGTCGATTAAAAAGTATATAGTATAGTGATTAATATCTTCTTTTTAACCAACTTCATATTTTATTAAATTGGCGCAGACCTTAAAATTTCATTATTTTCCTCTTTTTAGTGGCTTTTTGAAGGAGGTTTTTTTTTTGTTAAAAAGTTTTTTATTTTTTACTTTTTAGTGTCAAAAAGTGACATTTACCTTAAGAAATCACACGCCGTTACTAACTTTTATTAAAATCAGCCGAACTACTGAACCGATTTTCATGAAATTTCTATGGGACCAATCTGAAAGTATATTCTTTCAAATAAAAAAAAAATTTCAAATCGGTTTATAAATGACGGAGTTCTGAGGTAACAAACATAAAAAAAATACAACCGAATTGAGAACCACCTCCTTTTTTGAAGTCGGTTAAAAACGAAAATAATTTTCGTAGCTTCACGCTGAAGCTGTATGTTTTCTTTCATTAAAGTTATCAGAGGTCATCGAAAAGCGCATATAGTAGTCGAGTCGGTAGAGACGAAAAGTTGGGGCATATAATATTTCAATAACTTGCTTACAGCCGAACAAGTTGCAGTAGTTCAACAGAATCCCGAATCATCCTGTTACATAATGTGCTATAATATATTATGAGCTTACAATATTCATAATATTAAGTGCTGTTGAATGCGTAGCCCATACACGTACACGTCATAATATGAAAGCGCGTATTTATACATTGTATAATATTATTTCGGTAATTAGTAAGTACTCTATACCTACCTAGAGCTATGTATGGAGGGCTGAGGAGTGAGGAGGCATCGTTATATACCCATTAGCTGAGTGGAAATTAGCAGACTGACAGAGCGTCACTGGAGTTACTTTCAAACTACTTCAAAAGACATCAGCGTAAATAATCATTCATATTTATATTTAATGCTAAACTTTGACAGCCGTTTATTATGTGTGTTTGGCCTGAATTTCATGCTGTTTATACAATGTTTATCTTAATAATAAAAATATAGGTTAATTAATATCTGGATGACCGAGCTTTGCTCGGATGAGTTCAAAAAAATAGTACTTAAAGTTCCCATTTCATCAAAATCGTTAGTCGTTTTTAAGAAAAAAATTACATACCTATAAGTAGATAATATTATTATACGTCAGTATACGTCATACTACATAACGTATGTACCATACATATTTTCAAAATATAATTACTGATTATTTTAATAAGTTAAAGATTTACTGTCAGAGTTGATATGTTTTAAATAAAGATAGTTAGTATTTGATAATTATTATATTTAATTTTAGATATTATAATAATGTAACATTTATAATACAAAAGTGTTGAAACTATTTTAAAAGAAGCGGTGGTGTAGCTGCCTGGCTCATGACTGCCTGTCTCATTAATAGGATTTATTTATTGCAATGATATCTTCGATATCTTATATAAGAGGTACATTGAATACATAACAAGAGTAATTTACATAAATAATGAAAATAGTTTGTTTTTTCCAAAGCCTACTCACCATACGGCACTGTTTTATAACGTTAAAAAAATGATTTTTAAAATGATAAAATCGATAAGAAAACGAATTTTTCCAGGGATGAGACCTAGCTAGATCGATTTTTCGCCCCCCAAAACCCCTTTTCAGTAATTTTCATCCAAATCGTTAAGGCCGTTGTCGAGAAAATATTTATATAGGTACATAGGTACATATATACAAGATTTGCTCGTTTAATAATATAGGGATATTATAAAGCCGTGTTAATTTAGTGGCGAATCAAAGCAAAAATTAAACACAATTTTAGAAATTGCAGAAATAAATTGTATAATAATAAAAAATCGTAGTCAATTAAAAATCACTCTGAATTTACTGACACCAGTTAGTATTTTAATTAATTAATAATTAATCTACCTCTCACCAGACACCTAAGGTATGCCAGTTGCATGTCACGTATCCCGGGCGCCATTTTAAGGACGCCACTGAACAGTTTCTGTTGACCCGGTATAGTACGTCTCTACGTCCTTCCTAATTTTTTGCGAGAATTTCATTTTCCTTCATTAAAACAATAAAGTTAACCAGGACGGCCGCAAAAATATAAGCTATATCAGGAATTCTCCGTTCGCGCGTTTATTTAAAAGATGTTTAAGAGTTTAGACTGCAGAGGCGCGATTTCAGTGTCATTTTCCGTAGAGACAACCCTGCCTCTAACTATAGATACATATCACTGATCTCTATAGTTATACTAGCTGGAATCCTGTAGTCCGCCATTATCCCAATTTGAACGAAAAATCAGCGCCACACAATATCGGGCCAGTAACTAAATAAAATGTACTTATTGCCTGCAATGGAGATCAGTGCTTGAATAAAATTCATTTTAGTTCTCGGCCCGATTTTGTGTGGCGCTGGCTACCACGTCAATAATAACAACTTTTTAGTTCCATGTTTTTAATTTTTTACTTCCCACCTCTACTATGGTAGGGAAGTAATGGATTTAGTCCGAAAAAAATATTTCGAGATTTTAACAGATTTCAGGTTTTGAGACCCTATCAATCGTTTAAGATCATTTTCTGACTGATGTCTGTATGTGTGTGTGTGTGTGTGTGTGCGTGTGTGTATATGTGTGTGTGTGTGTGTGTGTGTATGTGGTCAATTTTTCGCCTTCGATATCTTAAGAACGGAACAACATACGGGCATGCCGATTATTCTATTGTGTTTATCAGCCTTTAACTTAGATCTGATTAGATTTTGAGTCAAATCGGTTCAGTGGATTCTGAGATATTCAAAAAAACGTTCTCAATGTCACGTATTAACATAGATAAAAAAAAATATAAATGAATTCTAGATGTTATAATATGGAAAAAATGTAAATATTTTTTTCTCTAAAATGTATAGTTTTCGAGAAAAAAAATATTTTACTAAAAAACAATAAAAATTGTACATAAATCAAGGTAACCATGATTTTTGCTATAATATTAAGTTAGGCATCAGTAGATCACCAAACAAAAAAGAGGGCCATGCTTTTTTCAAAGAATAAAAATTAAATTGTGTTTTAAAGACCACCAACAGCTAAGGTTATTTGAGCCTAGTCAAAGAATAAAAAAAACAAGCCGTGAGGTGGGTCGTTTATTAGGACTAAAGTGCGACCCTTGAGGTCCACACGACGAACTTCCCAGTTTGATAAATATTTAATAATAATAATTAAATTAGATATTACACAGAAAAGTAATCATTTTAATCATTAAAACATCAATAATTAAAAAAAAAAAAAATTCGACTGATGACCAGTCCTATACTTCCCACCTAGTAAATATTTGCAAAAAATAAACACTCTTTTTTTTTTTTATTCTTTGACTAGGCCCAAATAACCTTAGCTGTTGGTGGTCTTTAAAACACAATTTAATTTTTATTCTTTGAAAAAAGCATGGCCCTCTTTTTTGTTTGGTGATCTACTGATGGCTAACTTAATATAGCAAAAATCATGGTTACCTTGATTTACGTTAAATTTTTATTTTTTTTAGTAAAATATTTTTTTTCTCGAAAACTATACATTTTAGAGAAAAAAAATATTTACATTTTTTTCATATTATAACATCTAGAATTCATTTATATTTTTTTTTACCTATGTTAATACGTGACATTGAGGACGTTTTTTTGAATATCTCAGGATCCACTGAACCGATTTGACTCAAAATCTAATCAGATCTAAGTTAAAGGCTGATAAACACAATAGAACAATCGGCATGCCCGTATGTTGTTCCGTTCTTAAGATATCGAAGGCGAAAAATTGACCACATACACACACACACACATACACACACACATACAGACATCAGTCAGAAAATGATCTTAAACGATTGCTAGGGTCTCAAAACGTGAAAATCTGTTAAAATCTCGAAATATTGTTTTCGGACTGAATCCATTACTTCCCTACCATAGTAGAGGTGGGAAGTAATAATTAAAAAAAAAAAAAAAAAAAACGGCTGAACCGATTTTTATAAAATTTATGTCGGATCAAAATGACGTTAACACGCCTCGATTGACACCCTTACGAAGTCGATATAATTTTTTATTCGCGAGATATTGTGTAAAATCTACTTTTTTGGAGGTTATTTGGTTAAAAAAAAAGAACGGCTGAACCGATTTTAAAAAAATTCCTTTCAGATCATATTTACGTTAATACGCGTCGATTGGCACCCCAACGTAGTCGATATCATTTTTCGTTCTCGAGATTTCGTCTTAGAAAGAAATTGACACATACATACGTACGTACGTACGTACGTACGTACGTACATACGTACACACACACACACACACACACACACACAGACATCTTTCTAAAAGTAGTGTAAAAATAGTGTAGTGACCTTGAAACATAAAAATTTTTTTTCCTTTTTGATTTCGATTTTCGGACCCATTACAATAACTTCCAATGGGAAGTTAAAAATATTGCAAATATTTACTAGGTGGGAAGTATAGAACTGGTCATCAGTCGAATTTTTTCCATGTGCATCACCTTATCTATTTTCTATAGAGATCAGTGATACATATAATTATTGAATGACATGCAGGTAAGAATTAAATGTATTTATGTACAATTAATGTGCATAGAACACGAATGAAATAAAATGAAGAATTCGTACCTTCGCCTCGGCTCCTAAAGTCTCCTCGCAGGTAGGCAGTCGAGAGTTTAATTCATACGAATTCCGTTTAATTAACGTCGCGTGTTGACATCAATTTCTCTTAACAGACTTGCAATATTATATAACTTTGACACTTCACAACCGAGAGTTACGCGATATTGCTTAACAGTTGCACTGCTGCGCGGAATGTTTCAAAATGAGTTTCTGGAAATAAAATCAAATAACCTAATTTCACATCATCAATATTTTAAATTACTTGTTTACAAGTTGATTTTGACCTAGGTACCGACTATAGAGATTAGCCGAGAGTGTAGCGATGCTGTTGTTTACATGGCGTTGCTATGGTTCCTCTATTACAAGTTCCCGGGTTCTAGCCCGAGAGCTGGTAAAAGTGTCAATTGGATTTTCAATTTATTATTAAAAAAAAAATAATGAATTGAAAATATAAATTGGTGCTAGGCCCAAATATCCTTAGCTGTTGGTGGTCTTTAAAACACAATTAACAATTTGACTATAGAGATTATGTAATCGTAATTACAGTTGCATAATTGTAAAATTTAAATTACGAAATGAATTGATTACTCCAATGCTAAAAAAACGTTTTTGATTGCCTTACAATGACAAAAGTTGAAATGTGTTTTTTTCTCTCAAAAATTAAGAATTCTTTAAACACAAATCTAAATTTAGTGATACATTTTTAGAGTGGTAGGTCTCCAAGTTACTATATGAATAATAAGAAGTATTAGAAATATCTTGTATTTTGGTGTCCGTCTGAAGATAGCAACTCGTTGCTGAAACGCGTCGTGTTAACAACACATGAAGTCACAAGACGATCACCGGTATTTCTAATACTTCTTACTATTCTAAATTTAGTATTAAATAGTAATTTGACAAATTTTAATTGACGTTAAAGTTATCTTTATGAAAACATACTTTTTTAAAGTGTCGAATCATTTTGTCACACCCCGTACGCCGTTGGTGTACCAAACGTAGGTAGTTACTTTGTACAACACACAAACGGATCAGCTAAAGTTACATTTCGTCCATCTCTGATGTTCTCGCTGACAGTTCTTGGTGCGCTGTTTAACCCTATGTTGATTTGGGACGATATCAAGAGTGCTTTGAATGGCTGGCCGCGTTGTAATTAAGTCTAAAACAACAGCGATACGGTAATTATTATTTAGGCAAAATGGCGGCGTTCACACTGCTGCACGCTTTTCATTCGAACGCCATTTTATAGCGATTTTCATTAATATAATAATTAATTCATTGTTTATAAGTTTAATCTGGCTATAATAAAATTAAGAAAAATCGCAGGATAGTGGACAAAATATTTGATTTAAATGTACGACGTTTCGTCTATATATTTAGACTTTTTCGAGTACCTACATAAAAATAACAATATTTATGAAAATTAATATTAATTACTAACCATAGCAATTAACATAAGATAGGGTACATAAGACAAAAACATGGTTCACTATCCTGCGATTTTTCTTAATTTTATTATAATCAACAATTTTTATTAATGTTTTAGTTAAATGCGAGGTTAATTGCTTACAATAGACGGAGGTCTCGGGTATCACAAAATAATTTTGTATAGTTATTGTGGTACTACAAATTACAATACATATAAATTCAACGGTTGTCTGATCAAGACTGACTTTTATTTTTTCCAAAATGTATAAATCATAATATTAAATTCAATGTTTATGTAACTGCCCTTCACACCGATCTCCACAGTTATGTTAAGTCACATAAGGACAATATTTATTGCCCAATATGCTTCTTGAACAGTTTTGATGCTAGGACAAAACAATAATGGCGGAAGGAAGATAGTGTCTTGCGCGATAGAAAACCAGACTCTCGGAAAACAATTGAATACCTAGTCAAATTGTCTTGTCCTTGAATCACTGTTCACACGCGGACACTATTGTACTGTTCTGTTATAATGTGTGAACTCGGCTTTATGAAAATATTAAAAGTAATTTTTAGCTTTTCGGCGTATTTTGAAACCGATTTTTTACAGTGCAAAAAACACTTAGGTAATTGTGACAGACTTCAAAAAAATGCTTCAGTGCAAAAATTAATACAGAGTGAAGTGTTTTTAAAAATAAATATTAAACACAAACAAAAATAAAGTTAAAACTTCAAATTGACGTGGAAATTTTGATTAACTACGACAGTAATTGTGCGAGTACCTACTGTCTGACGTTTATCTTTACAATTAGCAATAAGTTTGATTATTTTTCAACAAAAATATGGCTACAAAACGCTTAAATGTGTGCTTCAAAATTATCGGTACGTTTTCTCAATTAAGTATTTTTAAAAGTATCTCTTGAAATCCAGTGATTTATATTTATTTTTTTTCTATATTGGCAGAATGCAAGGTGAAAAAAGACAAACTAAAAAGTCAACCTATTTCTTAAGATTTATGTAGAATAGTTTTGACGTTATGTAACAATTTCTGTCTCACTCGAATCACCGAAATGTGCTTCGTTTCTCTGTTTGATACGTTTGTATAAAAAGTGTCGGAACGCCAAAACTGTGTTAGGTAGTTGTAAATGTTGATTCAATGTGAACTGCGGTCGTCTCGTTTCAACAGACACAAGTCGATATTTGTATCTCTTTCTAATCCCATCAAACCTAAATTAATTCCGCACGTATAACTCCAAGTATCTACTATAAAAAAAACTTACGGAAACTATTCTCCAGCATTTCCGCTCCGAAAATAAACCAAAATAATTTATATCAAGCGACATATTTTCATTTTATTTTTGTATCATCTCGCGGCTACAAAAAAAAACATGGAAAATATTCGTATTTTATTAGTTGACTAGTCTGAACCCGCGGCTTCGCTCCCGTGAACGTTAATTTTGTCGGTTGCAGATTGGCTTAAACAGTAACTGTAACGCTGCGGATATACCTTTATAAGTTTAGGTCTAATCATTAAACATATTATATAATTAGGTAATTGGTCTACGTTTTATGGATTTTTTAATATGTATTCCATCGAAATCCACTGGGAATATTAATTATGGATTAGATCAATTTCGTACCCTTTGAGCATGGTTGCCTCGTTTAATACGTAAATCGAATTTTATTGAAAATCGGTTCAGTAGTTTGTTGATTTTGTATGAAAAATAATTATTTATTTGTATATGGGTTCAAGAAAAAATTTCAAATTCCACTGCCGGAACTCAAACCGGAAATTTCCAGATTCGCGTTAATTATTCTGGGAGTTTCGGGTTTGAGTCCCAGCAAATGATAATCGTCGGATTTGATTGAAAAAATTTTTAATCTTGAAATCATCGATCGTTAAAAATCACAAAGTTTTATTTCTTTCAAAACAAATCTTTAATTTGCAATAACTTTTTTATAGTTATTATAGAGTCAACAAAACGTCCAAGAAAGCAAATTATCTAGCTGAATAATTTACAAAATATGACATTTTAAAAATAGTTTTTAGACATTTATATGAATCAAAATAATCAAACTGTCCTACCTTTCATGAGAGCACGTAGCACAAATTATTTTTAAATGTCTAATTAACATTCAAACCACTAAAACTGTAACCATTTTGTCTCATTATAGAGGTACCAGTGCTATAGTCTCACTAACTATAATATGTCGAAATAAGCAGGTATTTTCACACATAACTATCCTACTGTTGATTATTTCCAGGTAAAAAATAAATAAACAAAAATAATTATTATTGTTACAGCAATGTTGATTTAAATGTTTGTCAAAAACACCTTGAATTGTTAATATTGGGACCTATTCTGTGACGATACTAAATTTTTGTCGTTTTCAAACTTAACGATAAATTATTAACTTCTCGTACAAACATTATGCGAAAATATTAATAATCATAAATATCTCTGACACAAAAGCGACAAATGTAGTTTATACAGCAGAAATAGCTTTTTGTATAATTTCATAAAATAAAACTGGTTCGTTCTTAAATAGGTATAAGTATAAAAAAAGTAATTCTGAAAATTAAAAATAACTAAATACGATAATAATCTTTCAGCCTGAAAACGTGTTTACCCTACAAAAAATATTTCTGAAAAAGTAATTAAAATTGTCCAATTAAAAAATAAGTTTAACTTCATTTATACCTAAGAAAAGATATTTGACCTAAAAAAACATTTCTTTTAAAAAAACTGCATGTGCTACGCGGTGTAATTAAATTAGTTTCAACTTCTCATAAAATTAATTATCGACTAGTGCATCCCGTGCAAGAATAATTTTCCACTAACTATATAAGAAATAAAAAGCATATTGTTTGACTTTGTACAATTTTTATGGAAATCTACAGATCGACATCTCTGATTAGAATGGACCCTTTTATTTTAGCGCCCAAATGTCACATATTTACGTAAATTAACCATAGAAAATTTATTATCCATTTAATTTAAAACATACGGTTTCTAAATTAAGTAAATTTGAACGGTTACGTATAAAAAAAATCGGAACCACCGCAATTCAGCAAAATCAATTTAATTTACCTAAAACATTAATTTTATATATCCATTAATTTCGTACAATTGGTCCATGCGTTGATCAAGTGAACTAAAATGCATAATATTTAGGCATTTTGAAAAAAGCACAGTTAAATAAACTGAACGCAATTTTAAGAAGACGCGGACGACGCACGTGTAACCGCGCTACCGCGGACCGTTAACTAACGTCCGGTTCGTGCGACTGTCGGCGGTCTACTAGCGCTGACGGCGACGCCGAGTCAGTAGTAAAGTAGCGCCGGGACGCTGCGAGCTCCGCCACGCACACTAGATGCGACGCGCCGAGTCCGATCCGTGTCAGCGTTGATCGCAGTAGGCCAGACAACGTAGAACAGCTCGGAACGGACACACGCCAAGGTAACCCTGAATGGGCGATCCCATTTATCACACACTCACCTAGGCGTTGAGCGTTTTGCATTATTGATATATTAGACAGGGAAAGGTTTACAAGGTCGAAGGTCCGCACATTGTTCCGCTAGCATACTCGCAACATATTTCGTCCCTCATTTCACTTAACGACATATCTTCGTGAGAAGAAAGTCAGGCTTATGCTATTTTTTCAGTAATTTTTATAAATTAGAAGTCGTCCGTAACCTCCAGCTGTTTTATTAATGATAAAAATTCGACTGATGACCAGTCCTATACTTCCCACCTAGTAAATATTTGCAAAAAATAAACACTCTTTTTTTATTCTTTGAAAAAAAGCATGGTCCTCTTTTTTGTTTGGTGATCTACTGACGGCTAGCTTAATATAGCAAAAATAATGGTTACCTTGATTTACGTACAATTTTTATTTTTTTTAGTTAAATATTTTTTTTTCTCGAAAACTGTACATTTTAGAGAAAAGAAATATTTACATTTTTTTCATATTATAACATCTAGAATTCATTTATATTTTTTTTTACCTATGTTAATCCGTGACATTGAGAATGTTTTTTTTATTATCTCAGGATCCATATTGAACCGATTTGACTCAAAATCTAATCAGATCTAAGTAAAAGGCTGATAAACACAATAGAACAATCGGCATGGCCGTATGTTGTTCCGTTTTTACGATATCGAAGGCGAAAAATTGACCACATACACACACACATACAGACATCAGTCAGAAAATGATTTTAAACGATTGCTAGGGTCTCAAAACGTGAAGATCTGTTAAAATCTCGAAATATTTTTTTCGGACTAAATCCATTACTTCCCTACCACAGTAGAGGTGGGAAGTAAAAAAGCAGCATTGAATCTGAAGACATTATACCTACTCGTATATGCAATGTGTTCAAAGATATAATCCTTAAATTGAGAAGAACATCTTTTATTGAATTTTCAGTTCGAATAACGCTTTTCCAAAATGGAAAGTGAGAGCTGTTTGCGTCTTTTGTTATTCTCCAATATTATTCCGAAAACAATGTGACGTTATGTAATTATGATGCCATAAAGCATGCTATACAGAGTGTTTCGTTTATGAATGTCAAAAAAATGGGTTCAAAAATTTTAAAGACTCCCTAAAATAAGTGAGGAAATGAAAACCAGCTCTGTCACAAATACGACCAGTTTTCTGTGTTTATTTGATGGTTTATTTTTTATTAAGATTTTTTATATATTTTAGTTTAGCTTAGACCGGACACCCTGTATTATTAAATGTCAATTATTTTTTTAAAGCTATGCTTTTAAACGCACGTTTGGGATGAGAACCTATAACACATAAAAAGTGAAACGTCACGAAACTATGCAACGCACTTCATTGGCACATCATTTGCTAGACAAATAATGTTTATATTGTATTATTTATAATAAGAAAACAAAAAATATATACAATGCGTAAGAAGCTTAGCTTCTGTCGGGTGTCCCACACCTCACGACTTTTTTTTTGTTTTGAAGCAACGAACCAGCTGCGAATTTTATGAAATAATATTGTTTCATTATTATTACTCGACTATTTATTAAATTAGTCTCATATTTTGAACTACATTATATTTTCTTGCGAATATTTTTCAAATGACCTCTCTTCTCCTTCTTATTTATTTATTTATTGTAGATTATAGACGCGTCGACATCTAAGGTTATTAGCGTCTTTCAACTACACTAAATAACAACTAACTTAAAACTAAATAACATCACAAAACATCCATGAGCGCAGGTGGGATTCAAACCCACGGCAGTCCAGTCTAGAGGTTGCGGCACCAAGCATGCTAACCACTAGGCTATAGTGCCCTCTCTTTTTCTTCTCAATTTGACTAACAATTTCCTTGTTTATATTAATGTTCGTTTACAGCGCTTGTCTCGGTGTCAAGTTTCTAAATAATAGGCGACGTGAAAAAAGTTTTAGACGCCTGTCGCCAACATTAAATTATTCCAAATTATCTTCACTAATTAGTTCCACTTTAGTAGTAAGACTTAAACACAGCTGCACCTGAACTGTGTTTGTGTTCCTTCTGAATATATAATTTGCTTATTAAAACAAACTTCAGAGCAACCTGAAGGTCGTTCATAATAAGAAAAGGTCAATTATTGGGTCAGCATAAGTTCCTTCTATCCGAGTCTTTATGAAGTAAGAACGCATGGGGTACCTAAATAGAAAGCTATTTTACATAAAAACATCAAAATTAACATTGTAACAAGCCGTGAGGTGGGTCGTTTATTAGGGCTAAAGTGCGACCCTTGAGGAGGTCCACACGACGAACTTCCCAGTTTGATAAATATTTAATAATAATAATTAAATTAGATATTACACAGAAAAGTAATCATTTTAACATAATTATTGATTAAAAAAAAAAAACGGCTGAACCGATTTTTATAAAATTTATGTCGGTTCAAAATGACGTTAACATGCCTCGATTGACACCCTTACGAAGTCGATATAGTTTTTTATTCGCGAGATATTGTGTAAAATCTATTTTTTTGGAGTCTATTTAGTTAAGAAAAAAGAACGGCTGAACCGATTTTGAAAAAAATTTCTGTCAGATCATATTTACGTTAATACGCGTCGATTGGCACCCTAACGTAGTCGATATCATTTTTCATTCTTGAGATTTCGTCTTAGAAAGAAATGGACACATACGTACGTACGTACACACACACTCACATACACACACAGACATCTTTCTAAAAATAGTGTAAAAATAGTGTAGTGACCTTGAAACATAAAAATTTGTTATACATTTTGATTTCGATTTTCGAACCCATTACAATAACTTCCAATGGAAAGTTAATAATATTATGTAAGTATAGGTACCAACATTTGGTAGTTCAATAAAACAGTAGATAATTTAAACACACTCGGCTTTAATCGGTAAATTTCCGATCCCTCATTTCGAATATGCAATAGATGTAATTACGATAACAGCTCTAACATTATATCGTATTGAATACGCCGCTCGTCATAAATAAAGGGTTTAGGGAGACGCCGCTACTCTATTAATCAGTATATTTTGACAATTATTTTGTGAGAAAGGGAATTCACAGCATTCATAGTCCCATATAAACAAGGTTATAGTGTATATTAAAGCGGTGGGTATTATTATTCACCCGTTATAATATTTATTTGTCGTTCTAGTCAAGTCTGGATTAATTAGATTTGCTCTAAGGCTTTCTAACCTACAATTATGAATATAAATTAATCTTTTACAAGTTGGCATCTTCTTGTAAATAATATTTCGAGTCACAATGTTCTCTAAAATTAACGATGCATATTTTTATCCGACTTTACTAATTAGATGATTCCACTCTCGGGCACTGTGGAGAAATCGGTAACTCACTTAGCCGGAAACTGGGGGTTTCGGGTTCAAGTCCCGACAGTGGTCATTTGATTTTTTCTTAGATATAGCTCAAAAATCATGGCAGCCTAGCTGTCTGAGATATTTATTATTTTCACCTCTAATTGTTACGTGAATAATATGGTGTGGATATAAGGGGTTTTAAATCGGTTGGTTTTATCATATACCAATTAATTAGATGATGTTTGTAGATTATAAACGCTCGACAATTTTACTACTTAGGTTTCAAGATTAATAAAATCAACTTGTGACTCAAAGCCGGTAAAGTAGGTATAATCATTCTTGTGACTGTATTTTAAACAATAGAAAATCAAAGACAAATCAGACTTGATTCAAAATATTATAATATTTTATTTCAGTCTTATGTGACATTTTTTTATTCAACTTATCAAATTAAATTTATCAAGCAGATGGATTATATTGAAAGGAATACAAAACATATTTTAAAATATTCGTAAATATTCCATCTTTACTTAACGATGACGAAAAACTTAACCTTGAACGAAAAAAGTGTCGTATTTACATAAAAATTCGTTGAAATATTTATTGTGTCTCAAAAATAGATCTGTTTGAACAGTTCTTTATTTACACAATAATTAATTGAAATTATATAATAATATTTAATGAAATGTCTTGTAGGTTGAAAACGAAATAATAATTAATATATTGTTAACGCAAATATTTAAAATAGAACGCATCCAATTATTTATAGTGCTTAATAAATGCCACAATTTCAAATAATTGGCGCATGTCTAAGATATTTGCGAAATATATTCGTGGGAGATCAAAGCTACAAGGTTTTTGAACTTTCGAAATATGACGTTATTTTTTGTTAAAAATTTGATTATAGCTCAGGTTATTACAAAATATTCATTAATCATAAACAATTATTAGTGTTATTAATTACCTAATTATCTTTAGTTTACGTTCAAAATAATAACTACCGACATTAATCCTGATTTATTAAATATCAACGTTATTGGCCTTCAGCCAGATGGCAGTTTCATTACTATTTTTAATATTCTTTCACATTTTAAGTTTGCTAAACTAATTCCAAATTTGGTTTGTGATCGACAGTACCGCCTCCTTCCATTGAATCGACGCTCGTCAACAAGAAAACAATTAATGAAAATTAAGAAATAACTGTCCGTTCCAGAATTTTTTCTGAGAATACGAGATATGTGTCGTCTAACTGTGTTATTCCAGTAACAAATAGCCTGAAGACGTGGAAATGACGCTGGGAATGGAACAGCGCACTTCCGGTCACACAATAATTTTATTTCCGGTCGTCTGTTTCGGAAGAATGACACTGTCTGTCCGTCAGTCGGACGAATGTTTTTATAACTGAGCGACAAGTTCGACCAAACAAAGAAAATACTGCACACAACTAAAATGTAATGTGAAATGTTTATAAAGCTCGATTCCTCGAATTACGTCTTTGTTTCTTGTCATTCGTTAATTATTTATTTACCGAAAAATGTTTAAAAAAATGAAGAAAATACATCATAATATATATTGTTGAATTCGTGCTTCAATAAGTTTTCATATTTGACACCCTACACGATGCCCTTGAAAACAGTTTTTTTTTATTTCCCAATTCACCTTCTGAATTTAACTCCCAGAATCACAATTCAACTTTTTATACTTCACGTCTGCGATGGGGCCACCGCACTCTATCTCTGTGCCAAATTTCAATTTTTTACGTCAAAGAGTTTCAGAGAAAATCGCCTGTGACAGACGGACGGACACCAAGTGATTCCTAAGTGTTTCGTTTGCACGGAACACTAAAAAACGGAGACTTATTTTATAAGTGGTATAAAAGACATATATTATATAATAAATTGTGTGTCATATATTTAAATATAAGAAAAGAAGATAATCAAGATTAAAAATCTAAATGGAAAAAGACGGGGAATTTGTGAAATATGCATTATAAAAGTCAGAAAGAAGTTACTGAATTCTTCTTATATTATTATATATGTTAGATTCATTAAGTTGTAATTTCGGTCTAGTGTTTGCAATTTCCATCTATTTTTCGACTTTCACGAGACGAATTTATTTACAAGCCTTTTTCGCTGGGAATTAATGTCACATAAACCTTGCCGGATAATAAATTTTATGTTTGAATTGATCAACCTTTATCAAGTGATACAGCGATGTTGGCACGGAAAAACAAAAAATCCAGAAAAACCGTCTAGCAAAAGATGAAATTTCGGATAGAGGTCCCGTCACAATTTTATACGATAGAATTTATTTATTTGGTCTTACTATAATTTTATAAACTTACGACCTTAGTTGTTGGGCGTCTATAATCTGCAATAATCTAACAGCTGTTATAACTGTGAAAATCATATTTTGAGAGCCGCATTTTACAGAAGGTGATTTATTAGATGGAACCTGGACATACCTGTAACGCTCTGTGCGTACTCTCGCTTTATCTGTGCTTTTGTACGTCACGACTCACGCATAAAACCCCAAACTACTAAACCAATTCAAAGGCATTCAAAGGCACAAAATATAAAAAAAAACTCGGGTCGCAGTGCCAAACCCTGCCGACAATATAGTGTATTTGCTAATACAGGCCTTGTGGCTTTAATACGTGAACTTAAGTTTGTTTTTGGACAAAATAAAAAATTTAACCCCTTAATACATCCCTTAAAATAATATTTTTTTCTTAATTTCAATATTATTATCAATGCAACCTCTGTACCATATTAAATGCACCCTTCCATAAGTAAATCCGTATCAACAAACTAGTGTTTTCATAAAATTTGAAAGTCCGGTCCTGTCGGGCCGATTTTATTAAAATTTTAGCAGCACGTTTTAATCTTTACTAAAGAGTTAAATTTCAATTTTGAAACGTTTCTGACAAATTTTTCGGTATTTTTGGGCCCAAAAACTTTTTGGAACCCCTAAATACAACCCTGAAAATGGTCCGATCGGGCCCATTTTAAATAGGCTTCTTGCGGTGATGGGTTGCAATGTGTGTACCAAATTTCGTTTCAATCGATTAAGTCTGTCGAGAGTTATCGTGTACACACATATATATATATATAAATATATATATAAATAAATAAATAAATAAATATATATATATATATATATAAATATATACATACATATATATATAAACATTTTCAAAAATGGTGCCAAATTGTTCAGGAGGCTATGAAACGTCGAGAAATTTTGGTCCGACCCCTAGGTCCCGCCATCCGACCGACGCCAATAGTGTATGTGCCATATTATGGCAAATACACTAATTATTGATTATTTAATTCTTATTATTATATTTGACAGGATTCATGCCATAACAACACACAATCTGTAAAAATGTCACGTTTGTGAGACGGAGCCTTGTGACAGACGGACGGACGGACGGAAGGACATCGTAGGCTCAGTAATAGGGTTGCGATCGGAAGCGCGGAATCCTAAAAAAAGCGAGATTTGTGTCTAACATATATTATTATATGCCGCTGGACGCAACAGGGAATGAAAGGGGGCAGGGGGGAGCGGGGGCGGACCGAAGACGGTGTCTGCTTAAAGACAGACTGAAGATGACGATGAGACTGAGTCAGTCAGCCGGAGGAGGTTCCGTTATTTATTATAACGTCGTTTCACTTTCCCCGACGACTCTCTCGTCCCTGCGTTGAGAGCAAATTCAGAGATGTCTTTCAGATAAAGTGGCTTCACTTTTTTACTTACTTACTTTATCTGCGGCTCTAATTGAAATAGAATATATTTTGCCAAGTGTTTACCGATGCTGACCCGTTGCATAGTTTATAAAAAAAATTTGAAAGAATGCACCCAGTCTTCCAAAAAGAAGAGGTCAGAATTTATTTTAAAACAATAAAAATAGAATTGTACTTAAAGTCAAATAAATTTTAGAAACGATGATAAGTAATTCATTCAAGCTGTATGACTTTTAAGTTTAAAATGTTGACATATTTTTCTACTATAGGTAGTGCCCTTTACTAAAAAAAAAAAATGAAATATGTATTTCAGCTTCAAGTTGGTTAAGCACTTCTCTTTTTGATTTCAAGTAAACTAAAACTTAATTTCCAGTAATATTTTTAGTGATAGATACCTAGATACTTATTTTATTTCATAAATAGCTTCAATGAGCCATTTTCCTGAGAGTAGTTCTTTCAATTACCCACGAGAGGCAGCACTTGCGGTAGGGACAAAGATTATTTATTCCCCATTAGTGTTGTGATATTTTAGTGGCATAACTTAATTATTAAATTAATAAAATAATTAAGTAATATACCACAAAAATAGACACTAATGCGGAATAAATAATGTTTGTCCCTACCACAAGTGCTGCCTCTCGTGGATAATTGAAAGAACTACTCTCAGGAAAATGGCTCATTGAATAACTTTTCAATTTGCACAAATTAAAATTGGCAAAATTTTGAAAATTTGTATATCGAGCTGTAATGAAAAATTAACCGACCGATAAAATTAATGACGCGTCTGTAATTTTCGTCGGTTGAAATGTTTTGGTAAAAAAAGCGATGGGAGTGACACGGGAGCCGTTCGGAAATCGAGTCGCGGACTGCGCTGCTGGAACAAAACTAGACAAATATGTGTAACGTGTCATCACACAACTTCCTCTCGCAGTTCAACCACCGTCCGTCCGTCTGTCTGTAATTGATGTAGATGTGAGTCTTTGAAGTGACAACTTGAGCCGCTCCATATCTACCCGCTTCCTCCCTCCGTCCATTCACTCGCGCGCCGGCTACACGCGATCGATAATATTATTGACTGAAATTGCTTTTTACCAGCCTTTCTCTATTTTGCATAATGAAAAACCGATATTATGTTCGGCAGACGCCTTTTCTTCGAAAACGTCGACCAATTAGAAAATAGGATTATTATTGCACCACGCGGTTCGCTGTATTATTATTACAGAAGGGTAGCAGCTTTCGGTCGGCTCTATTAAAGCCAACGTTGATTTCACCGTGTCGTGTGAGCCTATTGAATTTGAAAAAGATCGGAGATATTTTCCAAAAAAACGTGGACAAATTTTAGAAAATATTTTTTTACATTTATAAAAAAAAACTTTTTAACGAAAAAAAACCTCCTTCAAAAAGGCACTAAAAAGGGGAAAATAATGAAATTTTGAGGTCTGTGCCAATTAAAATATGAAGTCGGTTAAAAAGTGTAGTATAGTGATTAATATCTTCTTTTTAACCAATTCCCTATATTATTAAACGAGTAAGTCTTGTATATATGTTTCTATGTACCTATATAAATATTTTCTCGAAAACGGCTCTAACGATTTTGATCAAATTTACCGAAAAAAGGTTTCGGGGGGCAAAAAATCGATCTAGCTAGGTCTCATCCCTGGAAAAATTCGTTTTCTTATCGATTTTATCATTTTAAAAAACAGTTTTTTTAACCTCATAAAACAGTGTCGTATTGTGAGTAGGCTTTGGAAAAAACAAACTATTTTCATTATTTATGTCAAAATTACTCTGACAGTCAATCTTTAACTTATTAAAATAATCAGTAATTATTTGAAAAGTAAAAAAATAACAACACTAAAATCTAAACATAATTATGTAAGTAGTTTTAGCTAATATTTAAATAAATAGGTATGTTATTTTTATATTACTTATATAAAATATGTAGTATAGGTAAGTAGGTAGGTACGTTAAATGTAGTGTGACGTATAATCTTACCTAGACCTTTTTTCTCAAAAACGACTAACGATTTTGATGAAATTTACAGAATGAGGATGGCGAGAAATTGATCTAGGTTGGAATTTTGGTTCCAGAGGGGAGCAATTAAAAAAAAGGCGTTTTTTTATTTATTATAACTCGCTCAATTAAAGTCAGATTGATTCGAAGTCTATTTCTACATAGATTTTATATAATATATCACAAGTGTTAAAATTGTAAATGAACACTAATATAAGAAGTGTCTTGCACAATATGTAAATAATGACAAACCGGCGGCCCGAAGGGCCGCACTTTTAGCGCCGCAGGCATGCAGTATATCAAAACACATCGATTTTTAAAAACTATGGTGAAGATGCATGCAAAAAAGTTTTACGCAGGTTTATAATCTGACGTTTGTTATTAAAAGATATAATATGAATTCTATTTCTTCGAAAATCGATTTTTGTGAGTTTTTTAGTAGGTACCTCCTATGCAAAAAAAATATTTGAAATTTACTGGAAGTTGCTAAGATGACATCACAGAGAAAAAGTACTTCGATGAAGTTGATATTTGGTATCAATGTTTAAAAATGGAATATTGAAACGGCAACGGGCAAGCAAAATTTCATCTGATTCGAACATTTTTACAAGATATTCAATCTATCAAATCAGCCGAACTACTGAACCGATTTTGATAAAATTTCTATGGGACCTATCTGAAAGTAGATCCTTTCAAATAAAAGAAAAATTTCAAAATCGGTTCATAAACGACGAAGTTATCCGCGAACATACATAAAACATATAACGGTCGAATTGAGAAACCTCCTTTTTGTGAAGTCGGTTAAAAAGACAAGACTTCTATTGATCAGCAGTCGGAAGCGATTCCATGAAAACCTAATCAAGACGTATACTTATCTCAGTTAGGCGATCATAAAATCCTATTTATTAATTCATTCTCTAAATAATGCAGTAAAATAAACGCATGTATATAGAAAATTCATTGTGCTATTAGATCCGGATTTATATATGGAAATAGCACAAACTATGAATGCCTTTGACATTCGTTCTGAGAATCAACAATATCTGATTTAACTACTTCAATTTGGAATTAACAATTTATCATCAAAGCAAGTCTCTTATTGATTCATTAGTTTGACTTCCAATTAAAATCGACTAAAGGCGGACGCTCCTGTAGTCTGTTTAATTAGTTTAATATCTGGGTGGCCGAGCTTTGCTCGGATGAGTTCAATAAAAACAGTACTTAATATGCTGTGAGATATTATTTTCTCAGAATATTATTCCGAAACGAATTTATTTCTGAAACATAATTTAAAATAATTGTTTCTGATATTTTAACTACCTATGTGTATTTTTAAGCGTAAAAACTAAGTATCAACTTGAATCAAGCATTTTTTCCTGTAAATATTATTTAGGTCGCCATTTTCAAATCTACCGCCGTTATTGTTTTGTTGACTGAAGAACTCGCAAAAACCGATTTTCATAGATTGAATATCTTGTAAAAATGTTCGAATCAGATGAAATTTTGCTCGCCCGTTACCATTTTAACAATCCAATTTTAAGCATTAATACCAAATATCAACTTTATCGAAGTACTTTTTCTCTGTGATGTCATCTTAACAACTTCCAGTAAATTTCAAATACTTTTTTTTACATAGGTACCTACTGAAAAACTCACAAAAATCGATTCTTTTAATAACAAACGTCAGACTAACCTGCGCAAAACTTTTTTTGCATGTATCTTCACCATAGTTTTTAAAAATCGATGTGTTTTGATACACATGCCTGCGGCGCTAGAAGTGCGGCCCTTTGGGCCGCCGTGCTAATTTTTAGATACGCAAAACTTTTTTGTACGTATCTTAACAATAGTTTTTAAAAATCGATGTGTTTTTACACAGACCCGCGGCGCCAGAAGTGCCATTATTTACATATTGTGCAAGACACTTCTTATATTAGTGTTCATTTACAATTTTAACACTTGTGATATATTATATAAAATCTATGTAGAAATAGACTTAGAATCAATTTAACTTTAATTGAGCGAGTTATAATAAATAAAAAAACACCTTTTTTTTAATTGCTCCCCTCTGGAACCAAAATTCCTACCTAGATCAATTTCTCGCCCCGAAAAATCCTCATTCTGTAAATTTCATCAAATCGTTAGTCGTTTTTGAGAAAAAAAGGTCTAGGTAAGATTATACGTCATACTACATTTAACGTACCTACTTACCTATACTACATATTTTATATAAGTAATATAAAAATAACATACCTATTTATTTAAATATTAGCTAAAACTACTTACATATTTATGTTTAGATTTTATTGTTGTTATTTTTTTACTTTTCAAATAATTACTGATTATTTTAATAAGTTAAAGATTGACTGTCAGAGTAATTTTGACATAAATAATGAAAATAGTTTGTTTTTTCCAAAGCCTACTCACAATACGACACTGTTTTTTGACGTTAAAAAACTGTTTTTTAAAATGATAAAATCGATAAGAAAACGAATTTTTCCAGGGATGAGACCTAGCTAAATCGATTTTTTGCCCCCCGAAACCCCTTTTCGGTAAATTTGATCAAAATCGTTAGAGCCGTTTTCGAGAAAATATTTATATAGATACATAGAAACATATATACAAGATTTACTCGTTTAATAATATAGGGGGATTTACAAAACATTTTCAAACTAAACAATTCGTCTTTGTAACATTTGAGTGGATAAAATTTTTTATGAAATATGTCTGCAATAGACAATGTAGTTAAAATCTACGTTCAAAAAAAAATTATTAAAAAAGCAAAAAATCCGACTGCGTAAAAATCGAACATAAAAGATGGAAACAAGATCAAATGATAACATGCAGTCGGAGGCACAGTAGTAACAAATTGAACAGAAATACCTCTGACTGCATGTTATCATTTGATCTTGTTTCCATCTTTTATGTTCGATTTTTACGCAGTCGGGTTTTTTGTTTTTATTTCCTTCCTTTTAGTTGAATCTACTCATCAAGCCTTTTAATTTGATACCCCACACACAAGGTTTCACCGATTTTTTGCGCACTGACAAAATGGCATCTAGCGCCCGCCATATTGAATTTTCCATGACGTCATGTACCCTATTTGAAATGTCAACGAAATTTTTCTTTTGTTTTAATTTTGGTACCTATATCAATGTATTTAGAAGGAAAATTACTTTTGCATTCTGACAAAATGGCGTCAAGCGTCCGCCATATTGAATTTTCCGTGTACCCTATGTTACACTGGGGATTCAAACGAATCTAATGACACCTCATTTTTCAAAATCCGTCAAGCCGTTTAGTCTACAGAGCGTGATAAAGAAATATACATACATAGATACATACATACACTCGAAAACATTACCCTCCTTCTGGCGCAGTCGGGTAAAAAAAGTTCGACTGATAAATGTAAACTTACAAAATTCATCCCCTACTAAAAATATTCATAGGTATCTGATGATTAAAAAAAGGGTGTGGGTCTCGGAACCCCCGACAGATGTGAAACATAAAAAAAACGTTATTGAACTCGGTGGTATTCTCTATTTAGTAGTTATATTTTTTCAAAAGCAGCAACTAACTGTTATGCTGACGTAATCCTATATACTGCACTGTAACACACGCGGTTGCCTGAGCGCGCGGAAGCCGAGAGAGAGAGAGAAAGAGAGTGCCGCAGTGTTGGGGAGAACAGCAGCGAAGGAGCGGACCAAACATTTCGTTGTATATTTCCCCTCACGCGGCTGTTCACAGCCCGACATAAGATGTTTCACATCAAAAATCATTTACCTTTACCGATAAACAAACAAAAATAATACCAACTATGCACTAGCAGTAGACACTTGTAGACAATCATTAAACATAATGTTTTGGTTTTTATGAACCGACCGGTCGGTAACTTGAATCTATATAGTCTAAAGAACCGACTGGGTCAGTTCAGCAGACACTCCCTTTTATGAATGGCCTGCAAGGATATAAAAAACAAGTTTAATTCAAGATGCCACTGTAATTACCTGACCCCCCTCCTTTAAAAACCCGCCGCCGCCACTGTCAGAACGTATCGAACGCATTTTATATAATATTGTCGAAAGGCTTATAATTACTAATCAACGGCGCTACATTTTAATGCGGAAAATCCACGGCCATAATCTCGCCAATTAACTGTCTTGTTACGTCCTCCACGCTTATTCCGAGGCCGTCGCACCAGGTGCTACTCGTCGACCGATTTGCCCCAGTTTAAACAATTTCATCTACAAACCTTTTTTAAAATCTTGCAACTCAAAATTTGAAAATTTTCACGATTTTTTTGACAGGGGCAGTAAGGAAAATATCAATGGATGATCAAACAGCCAAATTGTAATTTTGATTTAGTTACAATTTTGAAAAAATTGTCACATTTTAATTATAAAGCAAGGATTTTCTTGCGGGATTATTTTAATTTGAAACGGGTTTGAAAAAAGTTGAACCGGATAATAATATTATGAAAAAAACTCGGGTCGCAGTGCCAAAACCCTGCCGACAATATAGTGTATTTGCTAATACAGGCATTGTGGCATTATTATGTAAACTTAAGTTTGTTTTTTGACAAAATAAAAAATTTAACCCCTTAATACAGCCCTTAAAATAATTAAATTTTTCTAAATTTCAATATTAGACATGGATTTCATCAATACACCCAATTAAATACACCCTTCCATATCTAAGTAAATCCGTATCAACAAACTAGTGTTTTCATAAAATTTGAAAGTCCGGTCCTGTCGGGCCGATTTTATTAAAATTTTAGCAGCACATTTTAATCTTTACTAAAGAGTTAAATTTCAATTTTGAAACGATTCTGACAAATTTTTCGGTATTTTTGGGCCCAAAAACTTTTTGGAACCCCTAAATACAACCCTGAAAATGGTCCGATCGGGCCCATTTTAAATAGGCTTCTTGCGGTGATGGGTTCCAATGTCTGTACCAAATTTCGTTTCAATCGATTAAGTCTGTCGAGAGTTATCGTGTACACACATATATATATAAATATATATATAAATATATAAATATATAAATATATAAATATATAAATATATATATATATATATATATATATATATATATATACATACATATATATATAAACATTTTCAAAAATGGTGCCAAAGTGTTCAGGAGGCTATGAAACGTCGAGAAATTTTGGTCCGACCCCTAGGTCCCGCCATCCGACCGACGCCAATAGTGTATGTGCCATATTATGGCAAATACACTAACAAGCCGTGAGGTGGGTCGTTTATTAGGACTAAAGTGCGACCCTTGAGATCCACACGACGAACTTTCCAGTTTGATAAAAATTTAATAATAATAATTAAATTAGATATTACACAGAAAAGTAATCATTTTAATCATTAAAACATAATTATTATTTATTTTTAACAATAATTAAAAAAAAAAAACGGCTGAACCGATTTTTATAAAATTTATGTCGGATCAAAATGACGTTAACACGCCTCGATTGACACCCTTACGAAGTCGATATAATTTTTTATTCGCGAGATATTGTGTAAAATCTACTTTTTTGGAGTTTATTTGGTTAAGAAAAAAGAACGGCTGAACCGATTTTGAAAAAATTTCTTTCAGATCATATTTACGTTAATACGCGTCGATAGGCACGCTAACGTAGTCGATATCATTTTTCATTCTCGAGATTTCGTCTTAGAAAGAAATGGACACATACGTACACACACACAGAGACATCTTTCTAAAAATAGTGTAAAAATAGTGTAGTGACCTTGAAACATAAAAATTTGTTATACATTTTGATTTCGATTTTCGGGCCCATTACAATAACTTCCAATGGGAAGTCAATAATTACCGTTTCGAACGAGTGGCCCCTGACAAGTTTTGATAAGTGGCGCCGCTTTTAGATGCGTATATTATGTAATGGGTACGTTGTTTCGGAATAACGGCAAACGTTCCATTGGAAGATTAATGGATTTGATTATCTTGCTTATATACCGCTGAGACCGTATTGTAGTACTCTCTATACTTCTATGCTCTATAGGTGCCATCACCTATAGTGATACGCCCACTCACAGAACCCACTAATAACCCACTATAAATTTATATGAAATGAAAAGCACCTTTGACAGCAACTATAGGAACAATTTTCTTAGCCGCGACCAAGGATGAAATCTGTCCTTTTTGATGTGAAACATCTTATGTCGGGCTGTGAACAGCCGCGTGAGGGGAAATATGCAACGAAATTTATGGTCCGCTCCTTCGCTGCTGTTCTCCCCACCACTCTCTCTCTCGGCTTCCGCGCGCTCGGGCACGGGAAGACAACCGCGTGTGTTACAGTGCAGTATATAGGATTACGTCAGCATAACAGTTAGTTGCTGCTTTTGGAAAAATATATACTACTACATAGAGAATATCACCGAGTTCAATAACGTTTTCTTTGATATTTCACATCTGTCGGGGGTCCCGAGACCCACGCCCTTTTTTTTCAATTCGCAGATAGCTAAATAAAAATATTTTACGCAAGATTTAAATAGATTCGGGGCCGTTTTCTAGTAAGCCCAGGCCTGCATATGAAATACAGGCCTGCGCCTAAGCTAGCAGAGAAATGGCTATCGGACTTGTAATTCTCGAGCTCGGTCAAATTTAAAACGAGATCAATCTACGTCTGTTTTCTAAGATACGGTAACAAATTTATATATACGCGCTTAAAATAGCATTAAATTGACGACTGCAAGCTTTCAGTAATTTTTTTAAAGCTTCCTGGGACGCGGTGCGGCACATCCTTGACACCAGATTCGATATTAACATTATAATAGGCGTGTAGCAAATTAAGGCTTAAAAGCTGGATTTCCCGACGATAATATTATATCTAACAGAAAGGTCAACGGCCAACGCTGTTTTGTACAGAATTTGTAACAAACATTTGCATATGAGTAAGTTCATTGTTGCGCAAGGAGAATCACTTCATCGTTGTACAAAAGAAAGATATGTAGCAAAAAATATTATATAGCTATGTTTGGGGGACCAAAAAGCATGTCTCAAGAAAATAATAAGAACCACTTTATTATGTTACTACATAGGTACCTACCTACAACAATATGTTTCATAAAAAAAAACTTTTATTCAAAATTTTGTGACGCGAATTTATGATTTTTTATGTTAAATGTTTTCTATATAATATTGTGAAACGTGTTTTATTTATGAAGAAAATTTCCTCGCATGTCTACATTATTATTTATTCCACTCAAATTGCACGGCCAAATAATTCTCTCGGAAATTTAATTTCGTTTTTACAGCATTCACAAAAATGAATTTGACAGGTTTTTCGAAACGATTTTTTTTATTCTTCTCGTTTATTTTTACAAGCTTTTGCTATATTAGTTAGTCTGTTAGTACGTGTGGGTCAAACCTTGCAAATCAATAATTATGAACGACTTCTATACGTATTCGATCGATTTGAAATTTTGTACACATATTATATGTATTCCCGATGACAATACACGAATAAATCGTTTTTACATTTATATTCAACCCCTACGGGGGTCAAAAGCGGATAAAATTTTGAAAGACCAAAATGAACAAATTAAAATATCAGTAAAGAAAACCTTTTTAGAGACAAGCTTTTATTGAAATGTAGTAAAAAGGAACAAATAATATTTAATAATTTAGGTTCATAATTATTATAAAAGTGGGGGTTGCGACTAATAAACTACCATAGAGTTCACAACCCCCGCTTTTATAATAAATATGAACCTTAAATTTTTAATTGTCAAACAAGGTGAAAAATTCTTCCGGGTTGATGTCGAGCCGTGGTCAACTGGAGGTTTTTCAGACGTTTCGTCTGTAACTGTGAGAGACATCTTCAGTGGCACAGTTAATTTTTGAATATTATTTTTTTCCTTTTTAGTAGGTACCTACATTTCAATAAAAGCTTGTCTTCTTTAAAAAGTTTTTTTTTACTAATATTTTTTTATTGAATTAACAACCTTTAAGAGAATAGCCGAGCGTGTAGCAATGCTGTTTTTTACATGGCGTAGCTATGGTTCCTCTATTACAAGTCCCCAGTTCCCGGGTTCTAACCCGAGAGCTGGTAAAAGTGTCAATTAGATTTTCAATTTATTATTAAAAAAAAAATAATGAATTGAAAATATGAATTGGTGCTAGGCCCAAATAACCTTAGCTGTTGGTGGGCTTTAAAACACACACAACAACCTTTAAGGGCGGCTTCGATCGCGTCCATGTCGGTTTTAAAAGGAACCTCTTATCTTAAGCCGAGCCAATTGTTTCGTCAAAATTAGTTGAGCAGTGCTAAAATGGAAAATAAATTAAAAGCTCATATTTTGTTTCCGATAGCCACAGTGAAAAATAGACTACCGGCTGGTTCATGCCGCCAGAAAAGCAAACCATGAAAACTCATAATCCACTTTTGAGCAAGTGATAAAGTTAAATTAATATTGACAATTTTTTTGCCTTTAAGAAAAATTTCTGCAGGGCACAAAGTAGTGGAATAGGTCATAGGACATACGAGCGTGTTATCCTGCAGAAACCTAATGTTGTAGCAACTAATGGATTAGGCGATTTATTTTTATGTAAGTTTCTATGGTTATGTCAAGCCTTAACATTTCTCCGGAATCACGTTTGCGCGCAGAAAGCCTTACAACAACTAAATTCAACAGAATATTATTGCCTACGTAAATCTTACAAAACATGATCTTCGCCACGTTTAAAGCGTCTTATCTATTTTGTACTCCGCATTACCATCTATACATATTATTACACATATGAGAATTTGCTAATCCTCTATGTCGAATTTATTATTCATATATTGGCATTCCGATCTCTGGTTAAACGGGAATCGATTCGTTATAATGTACAGGGTGAGTTGTTGCGCTCGCTACCTGTAAGGTTTCTGTGGGTTCATAAATTCCTAGCACCCGGTCGAAGTCGGGCGGAAGCGCTAGATTACCGTGAATGGTGGAAGTATACGTGTATATATGGCGGAGGGGCGGGTGTTTAATCTTTATCTATATATATAAAAGAGAGTCGTGTTAGTTAGTTAGTTACACCATTTATAACTCGAGAATGGCTGGACTGATTATTTTTTGGATTTGTCTCCGCCCTGGTTAACAGAATAACTATTAAAACGTCGGAAAAAATCACCCGGGAGCGAACGAGCGAAGCGAGTGAGAAATGTAATTACAATATTCAAGCGAACGAGTGAAGCGAGTGAGTAATGTAATCATAATATTCAAGCGAACGAGCGAAGTGAGTGAGTAATGTACCACCCGGGAGCGGACGAGCGAAGCGAGTGAGTAGTGTATTGCAGTCCGGGCGAAGCCGGGCCGGGCCGCTAGTTATATATAAATTCTTAGCACCCGGGTGAAGTCGGGCGGGACCGCTAGATTACCGTGAATGGTGGAAGTATACGTGTAGGTATATATGGCGAAAGGGCGAGTGTTTAATCTTTATTATATATATATTTAGCACCGGGTGAATCCGGGCCGGCCCGCTAGTGAAAATTAAAATGTTTTTCCGTATGTTGTGTTTTTTCAACTGAAAAATTAGTTCTATTGTGAAATGTATCCCAGTTATGATGACATAATATAATATTTTATATAATAAAGTACAATCCGTGAAATTTCAGAGAAACATTTTCTCATGTTTCAAGAGTTTATTACATTTTTTTCATAATGAAAATTCTGAGAAAAATATTAAATTACAAAAATACATAAACGGAATTATAAAAAGTAAGTAGGTAAGTTTCCTTCGCGCTGTCACAAAATAAAAAAAAATCGAAATTTAACAAAGGGAGAAAACAAAATGTCAACAAAGGGAATAATTTGATTTTGCTTGCAATGCAAACAAAATAATATAAATATAATTGAAAACGCTATTTTGAAATCATATAGTTTTAAGAAGTTACAAGAAAGCAGTGTTATTGTTTGAATAAAATAGCTTTTAAAACGAACGATGGCCGATCTTGTTTTCTTCTATGTTATTCTACAAGTAAATTAAATTTTTATTAAAAGGAAACAGTCTTTGCTCTTCTATAACAGAAGACAGACAATCGCTCACAAAAAAAGGCTAGAAAACATTCGGTTAATTTCACCTAAAATAATTTCTCGGTTTTATTGAATTATCACACACAGAGTCTGTTCAAAAAAAAGGGTGTGGGTCTCGGGACCCCCGACAGATGTGAAACATCAAAGAAAACGTTATTGAACTCGGTGGTATTCTCTATGTAGTAGTATATATTTTTTCAAAAGCAGCAACTAACTGTTATGCTGACGTAATCCTATATACTGCACTGTAACACCGCGTGTGTTACAGTGCACGCCTGAGCCAAGAGAGAGAGAGAGAGTGCCGCAGTGGTGGGGAGAACAGCAGCGAAGGAGCGGATCAAACATTTCGTTGCATATTTCCCCTCACGCGGCTGTTCACAACCCGACATAAGATGTTTCAAATCAAAAAGGTAGCCGAGCTCTAGTATATGCGTTTCTAAGCCATTAAATATGAAAAACGGTTAAATAGACATAACCTACCTTTTTTCTTAGTTTTTAGCATAGCTCAAAAAATGTCGTATCGACTGTTAGTTCAAATGAAGGACCGCGAAACACACCACGAAAAAAAATGCCTGGAAAAACGTACCACTTTTTTAAAACTACGTAAACTTTCACACGTAGTCAAAATTTTTTTTCAAAAAATTCGCCTGCAGGATCTGTAGTGTGATTATTGATCCTTCAGTTGGCGTTTTCTCGAACCCCTCAGCTTTAAAAACAGCGTCGGGAGAGCGGCAACCGTTTATTGGCGAGGGGAAAGGATTTGATATGAAGAGTGCAGGGGGTAACTTCCGATAGAGAATACTCTTAACCGAGTTAACTATAGACTTGGCATTTATCTAAAACTTGCAAAATAATAATTGAATAGTTGAACGAATGAATAATTGTTAATTATAGACGTTCGACAAGTGAGGTCAGAAGGAAGTCTAGCAATATGAATATAAATTGTAAATTATGAATACTGTTCGAGCTTCGTGATGTTTCCTCCATCGACATGGAGAGAGAAGTTAATTAAGTTTTATTATATATGCACGCTATATCCGATATTATTATTATTAAAAGTGCATAATATTAATTTCTGAGCGGAAGTGCATTGTGAGAAGGACGTGTATCGCGGTGTCGGATATCTAATATATTGATTGAATATCCTCTAACAACTTTGCACCGCCAGCCAGATCAGAAACAAGCGATATACGGCGATATGACCTCGTTGTTGCAATATTATGGCGGAGTATAGAGGTATTATACCTACCTAGCTAATGTACTGTGTACTAGCGTTGGGCGAATACGAGATGTTTTTACAATCGAAACAATCGCAATCGTTCATAATAACAATCGAGTCCACAATCGACTCGGAGTTTGATTTTACAATCGAAATGTTCGATTGCTCAAGTCGATTATTTGCCAGCGAATGAGAATACATATAATCGCGATTCAAGGTTATATGCTGGTCGAATGAAGTCTGACGTTTACGCTACTCGTTCATCGTTGATTCACTGTTCACACTGTTCAGTCGGTCTAAGAGCACTCGATTACTGCACAAGCGACCATCCATTGACTCGACCACAGTTGTTGAGTGATGAACGATTATATATTATGTGGCTCTCGACAGTGGACATCGTCTGTACAATTCAGTACTATGCAACTCGGTCTCGGTAAACTATGAAACAACAACAATCGAGTCCAAGTGAAAACCATCGAGAGTCATCGAGATGTTTGAACAATCGAGACAATCGACTAAAATATCTCGTAATCGCCCATCACTACTGTGTACGAGTATTCTGGTACACATTATGTAGGTACATAATTCGATGCCAAGTATACCTAAGGTTAGACGAAACGCAGGGTTCGAAAATACAAACACTCATCTCTTGATTATGCTGACATGGTTAGCGGAACGTGCGTCGTTAACGGTTAGCGTGCAGACAGACAAACAAATCGAGCGAAATATCGAACTGTCGAGTAAAAATTGAGCATCACCCGATCAAAGAACTATGCCATCATTTTATATGTAGAATTATTGAATGAAACTATTGAAAATCTAAACAAAATGACCGCGGTGCCTCGTAGAAAGACTATAGAAAAAAAACCGAAAAAATGATATTTCTCACAACTTGATCGCTGAATAAAAAACTTTTTAACAAAAAAAAACCTCCTTCAAAAAGGCACTAAAAAGAGGAAAATAATGAAATTTTGAGGTCTGTGCCAATTAAAATATGAAGTTGTTTAAATAGAAGATATTAATCACTATACTATACTTTTTAACCGACTTCATATTTTAATTGGCACAGACCTCAAAATTTCATTATTTTCCTCTTTTTAGTGCCTTTTTGAAGGAGGTTTTTTTTTTGTTAAAAAGTTTTTTATTCAGCGATCAAGTTGTGAGAAATATCATTTTTTCGGATTTACTTTTTAGTGTCAAAAAGTAACATTTACCTTAAAGAATCACACGCCGTTACTTACTTTTATTAAAATCAGCCGAACTATTGAACCGATTTTGATGAATTTTCTATGGGACCAATCTTAAAGTATATCCTTTCAAATAAAAAAAAAATTTCAAAATCGGTTCATAAACGACGAAGTTATCCGCGAAAACACATTAAACATAAAACATAAAAAATATATACGGTCGAATTGAGAAACCTCCTTTTTTTGAAGTCGGTTAAAAAAAGGAAATATTATTAGCTTGAATAAGAAATCGGTTCGCACACTCTTGTTTGTTTAACCGCACATAATAATATGAACTAGTGACTTACATAACAAGTTGTGCTTATAGCCTGCGAGTTTGAAGCTTTTGTTCCGATAGAATGCAGCGTGTGCCCCCACGGCCACGGTTAACTTAACTGACGTGTATTGTCTTACCTAGTTGTGCTGACCTTTTTGTTCTTTTCTCTGATCTTGTGTTGTAGAAGCCAGTTGCATCATAACTGAAGTTTGTTATAATACATACATAACTACATATATACAGTAAATTTCACGTAAGAGGCAACATAGGCGAGTTTTAATGCATTTAAGACAATCGTTTCACAAATGCAACACCCACTGAACAAAAACATGCATTACTAACAATAATGACTAAAAATATTTTAATTTTAAAAAATTTGCTGTAATTTATTTTTTACTTCCCATTGGAAGTTATTGTAATGGGTCCGAAAATCGAAATCTAAATGTATAACAAATTTTTATGTTTCAAGGTCACTACACTATTTTTAGAAAGATGCTGTGTGTGTGTATGTGTGTGTGTGTGTACGTATGTGTCCATTTCTTTCTAAAACGAAATCTCGAGAATGAAAAATGATATCGACTACGTTAGGATGCCAATCGACGCGTATTAACGTAAATATGATCTGAAAAAAGTTTTTTCAAAATCGGTTCAGCCGTTCTTTTTTCTTAACCAAATAAACTCCAAAAAAGTAGATTTTACACAATATCTCGCAAATAAAAAATTATATCGACTTCGTAAGGGTGTCAATCGAGGCGTGTTAACGTCATTTTGATCCGACATAAATTTTATAAAAATATTTATGTTTTAATGATTAAAATGATTATTTTTCTGTGTAATATTTAATTTAATTATTATTATTAAATATTTATCAAACTGGGAAGTTCGTCGTGTGGACCTCAAGGGTCGCACTTTAGTCCTAATAAACGACCCACCTCACGGCTTGTTTTTAACTTCCCATTGGAAGTTATTGTAATGGGTCCGAAAATCGAAATTAAAAAGGAAAAAAAAATTTTATGTTTCAAGGTCACTACACTATTTTTACACTACTTTTAGAAAGATGTCTGTGTGTGTGTGTGTGTGTGTGTGTGTACGTATGTACGTACGTACGTATGTACGTACGTACGTACGTACGTACGTATGTATGTGTCAATTTCTTTCTAAGACGAAATCTCGAGAACGAAAAATGATATCGACTACGTTGGGGTGCCAATCGACGCGTATTAACGTAAATATGATCTGAAAGGAATTTTTTTAAAATCGGTTCAGCCGTTCTTTTTTCTTAACCAAATAACCTCCACAAAAGTAGATTTTACACAATATCTCGCGAATAAAAAATTATATCGACTTCGTAAGGGTGTCAATCGAGGCGTGTTAACGTCATTTTGATCCGACATAAATTTTATAAAAATATTTATGTTTTAATGATTAAAATGATTACTTTTCTGTGTAATATTTAATTTAATTATTATTATTAAATATTTATCAAACTGGGAAGTTCGTCGTGTGGACCTCAAGGGTCGCACTTTAGTCCTAATAAACGACCCACCTCACGGCTTGTTTTTAATTAAAATAATGGTGATGTATGTTTTTGTTCAGTGGATGTTGCATTTTAAATGAAAGGATTTTCTCTAATGCATTAATGTTTTCCATGACCACCAGGTAAAGAAAACTCGCCTGTGTTGCGTCTTACGTGAAATTCACTGTTTACACAATATTATATAATATTTATTGAACGGTTTCGAAGCAAAAGGTAATTTATACGAGAACGAAAATTAAACGCTCTGACATAGATAGATAGATAAATTCTTTATTTTGAACATTAACAATGTTATAATAGCATTAAAAAAACTAATTTTCCCGTAATATTTTATCGATTTTTATGTACTGTATAGGAGCGGGCCTAAATAGTAGGACCCCCACAGGTCACAGCCTCCCTCCCTGCATTTTCTTAGAGGAACTAGTCATGCCATCTCAATCTGGTACCATGTGTAAAATTTAATCAAAATCGCTAGAGCCGTTTTCAAGAGGAAATATATTTTCCAATTTATTCAACGATTTTTACAGCCATTTTCCTGATTTTGAGATTTCGCTTTGAGATATGACGTTTCTGAATAAGATTGCAAAATTTGATCAAAATTGATGCTGCAGTTTGGACGCAACTACAGACAGACGATAGACAAAAATTTTTGATGTGAAACATCTTATGTCGGGCTGTGAACAGCCGCGTGAGGGGAAATATGCAACGAAATTTATGGTCCGCTCCTTCGCTGCTGTTCTCTCCACCACTGCGGCACTCTCTCTCTCTCTCTCTCTCAGCTTCCGCGCGCTCGGGCACGGGAAGAGAGTATACATACGAACGTACTGTAAAGCAAAAGTATATGTATACACGTTTAGGTATGCAATATAGATACTTCGCTGTGTATTTAGTTGCGTTTCTGGCTCAGGCGTGCTCAAACGCCGCAACCGCGTGTGTTACAGTGCAGTATATAGGATTACGTCAGCATAACAGTTAGTTGCTGCTTTTGAAAAAATATATACTACTACATAGAGAATACCACCGAGTTCAATAACGTTTTCTTTGATGTTTCACATCTGTCGGGGGTCCCGAGACCCACACCCTTTTTTTTAAATTAATATTTCGTGTAAAGAGAACTTGAAAACACGTAAATTCATCGAAAACTTATAATCTAATTTTCACACGATCAGAAGATTGTAGATTATAGACGCTCAACAGCTGAGATCATCGGCGTCTAGGTGTGTATCAGAATCTGCCAGCCGACATACATAAACCGACTGGTACGAGCTCGGGTACCTGGGAGCGCTAATCCCATAAAACATTGGAATCTAGTTTGTATTCCAATGTTTCCCTTGGGGGGGGGGGCGCATAAATCACAAGACATATTCGTTAGTATATGGGAAATTTAAAATGTCACTTATGTCCTTTTGACTATTAACCCATCGATTATGCATAGGTATCTGTGTACACTGGGATTGTGATGTCTCATAAATAAATACCTACTACCTATATAGAAATAAATGAGCGGCTGGGGTGATTCTGGCGACTTGCTGTTTTACATTAGAATGCTTTTATTTTTAGACTGCTTGTGGTGGGTTTCAGTAGAAATGATATTTGCTTGTTAAATCGAAATACGATTTTAACATTGGAAATGTTTATGTTCGTATATGGGGGCAGAGTTACGAGTTTTCGTTCAAGGCCAAAAGACAACGGTGTCGCGATCAAGTGAGGAGCAATCATGCAAAATTGAACAAGTGCAATTTTTTCGAAATGTGTTTTATATCATGTCTAGTTAATTGAGAGGTATTTGCGACGATCTGCGGTGTTATTTTTGAGCAAATGTTAATAAATACTGTATAAAAATCCATTTAAAAGTTAAGTAATCAAGCAAAAGTGAACGCGTATATAACAGAAGAATAATAGGGTTATTCCTGACAAAACTAAACAGTGCATTTTCGGGATTTTCGCTCGAATTTGGGCGAATTTTCGGGATTTTCGCTCGAATTTGGGCGAATTTTCGGGATTTTCGCTCGAATTTGGGCGAATTTTCGGGATTTTCGCTCGAATTTGGGCAAATTTTCGGGATTTTCGCTCGAATTTGGGCGAATTTTCGGAATTTTCGCTCGAATTTGGGCGAATTTTCGGGATTTTCGCTCGAATTTGGGCGAATTTTCGGGATTTTCGCTCGAATTTGGGCGAATTTTCGGGATTTTCGCTCGAATTTGGGCGAATTTTTGGGATTTTCGCTCGAATTTGGGCGAATTTTCGGGATTTTCGCTCGAATTTGGGCGAATTTTTGGGATTTTCGCTCGAATTTGGGCGAATTTTCGGGATTTTCGCTCGAATTTGGGCGAATTTTCGGGATTTTCGCTCGAACTTGGGCGAATTTTCGGGATTTTCGCTCGAATTTGGGCGAATTTTCGGGATTTTCGCTCGAATTTGGGCAAATTTTCGGGATTTTCGCTCAAATTTGGGCGAATTTTCGGGATTTTCGCTCGAATTTGGGCGAATTTTCGGGATTTTCGCTCGAATTTGGGCGAATTTTCGGGATTTTCGCTCGAATTTGGGCGAATTTTTGGGATTTTCGCTCGAATTTGGGCGAATTTTCGGGATTTTCGCTCGAATTTGGGCGAATTTTCGGGATTTTCGCTCGAATTTGGGCGAATTTTCGGGATTTTTGCTCGAATTTGGGCGAATTTTCGGGATTTTCGCTCGAATTTGGGCGAATTTTCGGGATTTTCGCTCGAATTTGGGCGAATTTTCGGGATTTTCGCTCGAATTTGGGCGAATCTTCGGGATTTTTGCTCGAATTTGGGCAAATTTTCGGGATTTTCGCTCGAATTTGGGCGAATTTTCGGGATTTTCGCTCGAATTTGGGCGAATTTTCGGGATTTTCGCTCGAATTTGGGCGAATTTTTGGGATTTTTGCTCGAATTTGGGCGAATTTTCGGGATTTTCGCTCGAATTTGGGCGAATTTTCGGGATTTTCGCTCGAATTTGGGCGAATTTTTGGGATTTTCGCTCGAATTTGGGCGAATTTTCGGGATTTTCGCTCGAATTTGGGCAAATTTTCGGGATTTTCGCTCGAATTTGGGCGAATTTTCGGGATTTTCGCTCGAATTTGGGCGAATTTTCGAGATTTTCGCTCGAATTTGGGCGAATTTTCGGGATTTTCGCTCGAAGTTGGGCGAATTTTCGGGATTTTCGCTCGAATTTGGGCGAATTTGCGGGATTTTCGCTCGAATTTGGGCGAATTTTCTGGATTTTCGCTCGAATTTGGGCGAATTTTCGGGATTTTCGCTCAAATTTGGGCGAATTTTCGGGATTTTCGCTCGAATTTGGGCGAATTTTCGGGATTTTCGCTCGAATTTGGGCGAATTTTCGGGATTTTCGCTCGAATTTGGGCGAATTTTCGGGATTTTCGCTCAAATTTGGGCGAATTTTCGGAATTTTCGCTCGAATTTGGGCGAATTTGTGGGATTTTCGCTCGAATTTGGGCGAATTTTCGGGATTTTCGCTCGAATTTGGGCGAATTTTCGGGATTTTTGCTCGAATTTGGGCGAATTTTCGGGATTTTCGCTCGAATTTGGGCGAAATTTCGGGATTTTCGCTCAAATTTGGGCGAATTTTCGGAATTTTCGCTCGAATTTGGGCGAATTTTCGGGATTTTCGCTCAAATTTGGGCGAATTTTCGGGATTTTCGCTCGAATTTGGGCGAATTTTCGGGATTTTCGCTCGAATTTGGGCGAATTTTTGGGATTTTCGCTCGAATTTGGGCGAATTTTCGGGATTTTCGCTCAAATTTGGGCGAATTTTCGGGATTTTCGCTCGAATTTGGGCGAATTTTCGGGATTTTCGCTCGAATTTGGGCAAATTTTCGGGATTTTCGCTCGAATTTGGGCGAATTTTCGGGATTTTCGCTCGAATTTGGGCGAATTTTCGGGATTTTTGCTCGAACTTGGGCGAATTTTCAGGATTTTCGCTTGAATTTGGGCGAATTTTCGGGATTTTCGCTCGAATTTGGGCGAATTTTCGGGATTTTCGCTCGAATTTGGGCGAATTTTCGGGATTTCCGCTCGAATTTGGGCGAATTTTCGGGATTTTCGCTCAAATTTGGGCGAATTTTCGGGATTTTCGCTCGAATTTGGGCGAATTTTCGGGATTTTCGCTCGAATTTGGGCGAATTTTCGAGATTTTCGCTCGTATTTGGGCGAATTTTTGGGATTTTATCTCGAATTTGGGCGAATTTTCGGGATTTTTGCTCGAATTTAGGCGAATTTTCGGGATTTTCGCTCGAGTTTGGGCGAATTTTCGGGATTTTCGCTCGAATTTGGGCGAATTTTCGGGATTTTCGCTCGAATTTGGGCGAATTTTCGGGATTTTCGATCGAATTTGGGCGAATTTTCGGGATTTTCGCTCGAATTTGGGCAAATTTTCGGGATTTTCGCTCGAATTTGGGCGAATTTTCGGGATTTTTGCTCGAATTTGGGCGAATTTTCGGGATTTTCGCTCGAATTTATGCGAATTTTCGGGATTTTCGCTCGAATTTGGGCGAATTTTCGGGATTTTCGCTCGAATTTGGGCGAATTTTCGGGATTTTCGCTCAAATTTGGGCGAATTTTCGGGATTTTCGCTCGAATTTGGGCGAATTTTCGGGATTTTTGCTCGAATTTGGGCGAAATTTCGGGATTTTCGCTCGAATTTGGGCGAATTTTCGGGATTTTCGCTCGAATTTGGGCGAATTTTCGGGATTTTCGCTCGAATTTGGGCGAATTTTTGGGATTTTCGCTCGAATTTGGGCGAATTTTCGGGATTTTCGTTCGAATTTGGGCGAATTTTCGGGATTTTCGCTTGAATTTGGGCGAATTTTCGGGATTTTCGCTCGAATTTGGGCGAATTTTCGGGATTTTCGCTCGAATTTGGGCGAATTTTCGGGATTTTCGCTCGAATTTGGGCGAATTTTCGGGATTTTCGCTCGAATTTTTGGCGAATTTTCGGGATTTTCGCTCGAATTTGGGCGAATTTTCGGGATTTTTGCTTGAATTTGGGCGAATTTTCGGGATTTTCGCTCGAATTTGGGCGAGTTTTCGGGATTTTCGCTCGAATTTGGGCGAATTTTCGGGATTTTTGCTCGAATTTGGGCGAATTTTTGGGATTTTCGCTACATTTGGGCGAATTTTCGGGATTTTCGCTTGAATTTGGGCGAATTTTCGGGATTTTCGCTCGAATTTAGGCGAATTTTCGGGATTTTCGCTCGAATTTGGGCGAATTTTCGGGATTTTCGCTCGAATTTGGGCGAATTTTCGGGATTTTCGCTCGAATTTGGGCGAATTTTTGGGATTTTCGCTCGAATTTGAGCAAATTTTCGGGATTTTCGCTCGAATTTGGGCGAATTTTCGGGATTTTCGCTCGAATTTGGGCGAATTTTCGGGATTTTCGCTCGAATTTGGGCGAATTTTCGGGATTTTCGCTCGAATTTGGGCGAATTTTCGGGATTTTCGCTCGAATTTGGGCGAATTTTCGGGATTTTTGCTCGAATTTGGGCGAATTTTCGGGATTTTCGCTCAAATTTGGGCGAATTTTTGGAATTTTCGCTCGAATTTGGGCGAATTTTCGGGATTTTCGCTCGAATTTGGGCGAATTTTCGGGATTTTCGCTCGAATTTGGGCGAATTTTCGGGATTTTCGCTCGAATTTGGGCGAATTTTTGGGATTTTTGCTCGAATTTGGGCGAATTTTCGGGATTTTCGCTCGAATTTGGGCGAATTTTCGGGATTTTCGCTCGAAATTGGGCAAATTTTTGGGATTTTCGCTCGAATTTGGGCGAATTTTCGGGATTTTCGCTCGAATTTGGGCGAATTTTCGGGATTTTCGCTCGAATTTGGGCGAATTTTCAGGATTTTCGCTTGAATTTGGGCGAATTTTCGGGATTTTCGCTCGAATTTGGGCGAATTTTCGGGATTTTCGCTCGAAATTGGGCAAATTTTTGGGATTTTCGCTCGAATTTGGGCGAATTTTCGGGATTTTCGCTCGAATTTGGGCGAATTTTCGGGATTTTCGCTCGAATTTGGGCGAATTTTCGGGATTTTCGCTTGAATTTGGGCAAATTTTCGGAATTTTCGCTCGAATTTGGGCGAATTTTCGGGATTTTCGCTCGAATTTGGGCGAATTGTCGGGATTTTCGCTCGAATTTGGGCGAATTTTCGGGATTTTCGCTCGAATTTGGGCGAATTTTCGGGATTTTCGCTCGAATTTGGGCGAATTTTCGGGATTTTCGCTCGAATTTGGGCGAATTTTCGGGATTTTCGCTCGAATTTGGGCGAAAATCCCGAAAATTCGCCCAAATTCGAGCGAAAATCCCGAAAATTCGCCCAAATTCGAGCGAAAATCCCGAAAATTCGCCCAAATTCGAGCGAAAATCCCGAAAATTCGCCCAAATTCGAGCGAAAATCCCGAAAAATTGTGTGTATAATAAACAGTTAATTATGTTTCATATATGCTGTTATCATTTCCAATGTCCTCGATGGTTGCAAGGATTGCGAAATCTGTGAATTTTTTTTAAGGCCATCAACACGAAGAATGCAACACAAGTATTATTTATTGACAGAAAAAAATTGTAATTTTTCTAGAAATTATACTGACGTTTCGTATAAAGAATTCAACATTTAAATTAAAACTTCCAGCCCTGTTATTAGATAAACGATACTTAACCTTGTTTTTGTATTTATTTCCCCGACTTTTTTAGTTTTAACTGGAGATTTGATCTAAAAAACTACCGAAGCAAAACTAATTCAGGTGCGATTTTATTTTAGAGAAATGAATGCTGCGTCAAAAAGGAAAAGAATTCTTGCATCCAGTAAATTATCCGATAGAAAATATTATTATGTTAGGTATAGCAAGTTTTGCAATGTTTTGCTGTATTCGTTAAATAAGAATGGTTTTTGTGACGAGCTCTCTTAATATTTTATAGCAACTTAGTTCCGCCTCGTACACTTTCTAATGCACTTTTTGCGGACAGACAGACCATCACATTTCTTTTATACATTTATCCTTCTTCCTTTGAGAAATGTTACACACATTTCCTTATACCTCCGTCAAATATGGAAGGCGGACTCTGAAGGACTTTTTTGTGCAGTAATTTATTTGCACTGCCATAGAAATTTGGAGCAAAAACTTCATGTGTCGAATGAATAAGTGATTATATGTTTGTTTTTAACATTGCAATGACGAGCAGTACCAAAACAAACATCAGCGGTACTCAAAATTTTCTACCGATAACGAAACATATTTTATTTGATTACAGAAATTAAATTTTTCGGCATTTAAATAGGTATTTGGTAGAAAATATGCATATTTTTTGTTTGAAAACAGCTTTGATATACGAGTGTATAAAATAATTAATTAATTAGAGCCACCATTTTGATTTTTGAAAAAAAGACGACTTTTCGATGCGTTTTTGTTAGCCACAACTGATGACTTCAGGGTTTAACCCATGTGTCAGCATCTTATTCCCTAAAATACAAAAAAAACATGAGAGACTGGGATACAATTGAAGGCTGAAGAAAGTCTTCGAATTACAGAAAGATCGAATACTGAAGCAAGTATATTTCAGTAGCCCATGGACTGCTATAATAAAAATAACAGTTTTTAAGTCCGCACTGTAAAAAATGGATGTAAAAATACTTTGAAAGTTAAAATAGAATTCGTTCGATTTTCTAAGTGATTTTACATTATTAATTATTTTTACACAGAAAACTTCATAAAAACTTGGACTTTTTACTGTAAAGTTAAACAAATTTGTGATTTTTACATAAAGTAAATTAAAATTACATAATTTGTGTAATATTCCAATAAAGTGTGTAAAAGTTACAAAATAAAATGTATAGTTACATATATAAAATGGATGAATACAAAATAAACAAGCCGTGAGGTGGGTCGTTTATTAGGACTAAAGTGCGACCCTTGAGGTCCACACGACGAACTTCCCAGTTTGATAAATATTTAATAATAATAATTAAATTAGATATTACACAGAAAAGTAATCATTTTAATCATTAAAACATCAATAATTAAAAAAAAAAAAAAAAAAAAAAAAACGGCTGAACCGATTTTTATTAAATTTATGTCGGATCAAAATGACGTTAACACGCCTCGATTGACACCCTTACGAAGTCGATATAATTTTTTATTCGCGAGATATTGTGTAAAATCTACTTTTTTGGAGGTTATTTGGTTAAGAAAAAAGAACGGCTGAACCGATTTTAAAAAAATTCCTTTCAGATCATATTTACGTTAATACGCGTCGATTGGCACCCCAACGTAGTCGATATCATTTTTCGTTCTCGAGATTTCGTCTTAGAAAGAAATGGACACATACGTACGTACGTACGTACGTACGTACATACGTACACACACACACACACACACACACAGACATCTTTCTAAAAGTAGTGTAAAAATAGTGTAGTGACCTTGAAACATAAAAATTTTTTTTCCTTTTTGATTTCGATTTTCGGACCCATTACAATAACTTCCAATGGGAAGTTAATAATGTAAAATTAGTAACCACGCATGCGCAATGTGTTTTTATGGAATCTACGTGATGTGCAGGTGATACCTGTTTGCGACGCCATTGTCTCTTTGTGTGCCTATTACCAGATTAATCGCTGGCTACAAATGGACCATCGATAATCTATGTAATCGGCCTTCTCATTTCTTACAGTGCGGCAATAGTTTCGTCATAGTCTTTCACGATGACGCATCGATTTTAATGTCACGGCTAAAATAACTGCAGCTTTGACCGCGTCTGTTTTCCAAGCAGTTGAGCAGTTGGAAATGGCCAAAGAGCATTATTAATGCCCCCGATGTGCAACAGTAGTGCTCTAAATTACCGACTAACCGAATGGCTTCTTTGCTTCTCTCGAGACGTAGCTGCCATTTCGCGGCATCTCACATAAATTACATAATAGGCGGCCGTACATCATATCTTTAACCATACAGGACTTCGAAAACCCCTCATTTGCAATTATTGCTTCAATACTTCGATACGGCTGGCCGTTACATTATATTATGTACAGTAGAATGAATGAATTGTGAATTATAGACGCTCGACAACAGAGGTCATTAGCGTCTGTATTATGTATAGTAGGTAGGACTGCACGTCAAAATGTATTTGACATTTTTGAAGTAAAAACTTCCTTAGGCGCGTTAGGCACTCTTTGCCTGGGTACTGAAAAAATATGAAGCGTTCGCAACTCCTTCCGTAAGAATTCGCAACATACTTATAACATGAAAACGGCCGTCTACACACTTCCACCCATAGCGCAGTTGGTTACGTCTTAACGTTCTATACATAGGAACCTGGATTCGAGACCTGATGGCAGCGTAGAATTTTTTTTTCTAAATTCTACATGATATATATTTATATTTTTTTTATATTCTTTCTTTGACAATAATTATAATTTTTTTGAAACCAAGGTGGAATTAACTAAAAATACAATTTTAGTATTTTAGTAATAAATTATTTTTAGTTCATAAATGCGCTATAATAGATGACACCAAAAATTTAAAAATCTGAAGTTTTCACTTCTGTCGTGTGGTCATAAGCACACACCCATTTTTTATTTTCTAAAACTTTAAAAGTACCTACATTTTATGTTCACAAAGTACCGTCATTTTGAATTGTGTCTAAAGAGGCTTGGTGTGTGGGTAAAATTCAGGTAATGTCATAACCTGTTATAATAATAATATAATATGAAGATAAAACGAATGTAGTTTCTGCACAGAATTCAGCTTGTATTCTTGACTGAAACGTTTATCATGAATAAAACGCCCGGCTATTGTTAAGTGGATCGTGGTTTTTGTATGACAGCTGTATTTATCAGCGCTGAGAAGAATGTCAGAATTGCGATGATGTTTTATTTTGATCAGAGCGCGAGTGTTTTGTTCGCGTGTTTGTATTCCTTCTTTTTTTTTTTTGTAAATAATACGTCGCGTCGCCATCGAAGTTCAAACTCGGAATGCTTTAAACAATATTTTAATCTAAATATTATCTCATAATTTTGTTGAAGGAAATATACAGGGTGCTACATAAACGCGTACATTTAAATCCAATCGATTTATCAAACGAATTGAGAATAATTGGCTTTCAAAATAAAATAGATTTTTATTTTGGTGTTTTTATTAGCCTTCAGTTTGGTTGCCAAATAGTCGAACGTATTAATTCCCTGCACTTTTATTATTTTAATTTATGTTAAAAATGTTACTTAACTTTACCGATCATCCCTTATAATCTGCGACTCGCCGAAAATTCAACCTAGAGATCTCTATACAGTTTTATTTAATTCTTGTTTGATTTCTCCCGACAGTCATAACTTTTCATTTGCAGCCAACATGAAAACTTTAAAACATTTTTTTTTATTTCCTTCTCATTTTTTGTTCGTTTTTTGTTTAATTGTTCAGTCGAAAAATTTGCACGTGTTTTATTTTTCTTTGAGTCCAACATATTATGTAGAAATAATATATTATTTTTGACAAGAAATAGTTATGATAAATTATCATAATTTATCATCAATTTATTCCACTATATTATTATTCGCGATGCATAGAAAAGTAAGCCTTGAGGGGGAATAATTATTATGCTTCCATAACATTATTATTTATTATCCAGACATCGTTTCTCAACACTTTTCGGCCTAACAGCTATCTTATGCTGGAATATTTTACGGTAAATTATGTAAATAAGTCTTGTAAAATAAATTGCAACATATAGCGTCAGCCATCTCGACGAATTGCCTACAGAAATTAAGCCAGATAAAGTGATAACATCAGCGTTTTGAAAATAGGGGAAAATTGCGTACTCGGTTTCACAAATACCAATTTTAAAAATCTATAGTTGGGAAATAATACACCCTGTCAATGCGTAGAGACTTTAGAAAATATAAATTTTCAAGTCAGTTACACACCGATGTATAACTCACTTGCAAATTAATATTTTGTGATTGATTTTTGCATCGACTAGAGATTTAAAATAATCTGACTATCAATTTCTTTATTTTTATTACAGATTTAAATAACACAGCAAGTTAAATAAAAGCTTGTAAAATAGGCGACCATCGATGCATTTACTTTATAAATCCTTAAAATGTCGCCTGATTTTTTTTTCATCTATGATACATGTCCGATGCTACAACATGCTAGGAAAAAAAAGGGTGTGGGTCTCGGGACCCCCGACAGATGTGAAACATCAAAGAAAACGTTATTGAACTCGGTGGTATTCTCTATGTAGTAGTATATATTTTTTCAAAAGCAGCAACTAACTGTTATTCTGACGTAATCCTATATACTGCACTGTAACACACGCGGTTGCTCGAGCGCGCGGAAGCCGAGAGAGAGAGAAAGCCGAAGTGGTGGAGAGAACAGCAGCGAAGGAGCGGACCAAACATTTCGTTGCATATTTCCCCTCACGCGGCTGTTCACAGTCCGACATAGGATGTTTCACATCAAAAATACTCCATGAAAATATTTCTAGGTTAATTTATGCTTTTAATTCGATAGACGTTCCACCACCCTGTATACTTAATATAATACAATTTTCCCCTGAAATACAATCTTAACGAGGAGTATAGCCAAGAATTTTATAAATGTCTTGTCTTTGTATTTTACGTAATGTTTTTCTTTTTTCCTTATCTTTGCCAAACTAAAGCTCGGTATTTCACCTTTGCAACAAAGTTTTTTTTACAAAACCTTACAGCATCTGAAAGACTTCTTATCATTCGTTTTGTTTTCTTTCAGGTTTCAATCTTCAAGTATCTATAAGATTTTATACTGAATACAATATACAGGGTGTATTTTAACTAAGTATATACATTTATGAATCGTAAATAAAATATTCGGTACGTTTTCGTTAGGAATTAGGTTTATTACTAGACTTGACCCGCGGCTTAATGTCCATTTTTAAATTGAAACCTTATTTTAATTCGACCTGATAAAAAGTGTCCTGTATAGTTTAAGTTTGGCTATCAGTAAATAGTGTATTGAGATTCATTAGAAATCGATTTTAGCCGGTCTCGAGTAATGACAGACAAAAATTCTGAAAACACGTTTTCCCGTCTGCCTATCGTACAAAATTCCCTGAAAAACTTGTAAAAAAATAAATTTACAGACAGAAATCCCGTTACTATTTTATATAATTATTAGTGTTTAATTGTGTTTTAAATACCAAACAGCTAAGGTTATTTGGATCTAGCACCAATTCATATTTTCAATTCATTTTTTTTTTTTTTAGTAATAAATTGAAAATCCAATTGACACTTTTACCAGCTCTCGGGCTAGAACCCGGGAACTGGGGACTTGTAATAGAGGAACCATAGCAACGCCATGTAAACAACAGAATTGCTACATTGCTATAAGTAAAAAACCTTGGCACACCGATATGTCGCTGCAAACGTCTGACATGCAGCAATAAATAAATTACATAGGTAACATGACTTCCGTGCGACTTCTTGTATTTTATATACAAAATGTCGGATTAATTACCTGTCTGCGAGTGAAGCTATTAATTCGAAGCTCATTAAAGTCCGGGGGGGGGGGGGTGGAAAAACCGGTGCATCGATTGCACCGCTGCAGGACAGGGAAATTAATGTCGGCCATGAAACCGCTATATCGTGCCAGAAGGGTCACGCTTTAACTGCGTCTTATATGAATACGTGCATTCATAAAGGCGGGTTCAAACTCAACCTTCGCATGCATACTTTATATAACTAATCTTGTTCTATTAAAATTAAACGATGCATTTCTGTGCACTCAAATAACAAAATCTTTACTTGCTCCAAATAAAAACATTGCGGGAAGATGTTTCTCTATTAAGATTTTCTACATGAATAATACAAGAGAGGACAGTGTGGTGTAACGGTTAGCGTAGCCGACCTTTAGATCACACTGTTGTGGGTTCGAATCCCACCTTCGCTCATGGATGTTTTGTGATGTCATTTAGTTTTAAGGAAGTTATTATTTAATGTAATAATAACTTAAGTTGTGAGGACAGTATGGCTCAGTTGGTAGCGTCGCGGCCTCTGAATCAGACTGTCGTGGGTTCGAATCCCACCTCTGCTCATGGATGTTTTGTGATGTTATTTAGTTTTAAGTGATATATTATAATATTTGTTGTATTTAAGACGCTAATGACCTAAGTTGTCGACGCGTCTATAATCCACAATAAATAAACTTAAGTTGTCGATGCGTCTATAATCTACAATAAATAAAATAAAATAATACAAGATTAGTGACGATTTAAACATCAACTAGATTATTCAATGATCCAGCTCTACGTATTTTTTCTGTAATCACAAGAGACAGCATTGTTTTGATCCGCTTGAAGCGAGGACACCGACTCGACTGAAATTATATTTCGTCGATATATATTTTGAAGCTAAGTCCGAAAATATCGCGGGTTCTCGAGGTTACCTCGCCAGACTCGTTCGCCACGCTCGTGTGGTGGGAAGGTACCTCGAGACGTGAGATTAACGGTGATGTCTGCTTTCAATTTTGGCAAAAACAAACTACTTTTGAAATGAAATGTTTTTGGATACTATGTTACACAAAATAAAGTTAAAAATAATCAGTCTAAAGGCTTATAATTACCTAGGCAGCGATGTAGCTTAGTGGTACAGCACTAGACTCGCATTGGGAAGGTACTGGGTTCGAATCCCGGCGCAGGCAGATGTTACTAGGACTTTTTCCTACTGTCTCACGTCGAGAAACGGTAATTCCTGTACCGGCCATCTTGTTTGAGGTTTTCCATGGTTTCCCTCAATTATTCCAGATGAATATCGAGATGGTTCCTTATTCAAGGCCATGGCCGATTACCTGTCAAACTCCTATAATGCTCCCAAAATTGCCTACCTTATCCTAATTTCCTATAATTCCTCCATTCGCACATTGCTATTAATAAAAAAGTTGAAGTTTAAAAATGTAGAAAACAACGGGAAGTGGTAAAATGGAAAATAGTAATGGTGCGAATGGCGTCTGTTATGACATAATGTCGAGAAACGGACGTTAAACGCATTATTATTATTATTATTATTATTAATTACCTAGGCATTGAAAAAAACCCCTTTTAATTTAACGATCTACTTTTATTCAACCGATGGACCTAAAATTGAGTCAGTTTGAGTTCTTAAAAAAATTAAACATAGACGCATCTAAATAATTAAAATCAAACCATTTTTATCCCCTTATAACTATTCACACCATATTCACGTAACATTTAAGTAGTGAATAATATTTCAGACAGCAAAGCTGCGGCTGCCTTGATTGGTCGGTTATATCTACGAAAAAATCAAATGCCACTGTCGGGACTTAAACCCGAAACTCCCAGGTTCCGACTGGATGAGTTACCAATTACTCTACAGTGCCCGAGAGTTGTTGATATAGCAATTTCAACGATGAAAATGCATGCAAAAAGAGTTGCAATTTCAAATAGTTGTATTACAGCTTAAAAATTATTAACTCTCGCATACAGTGCGTTTTCATCGTTGACATTGCTATATATAGCTAAGAAAGAAACAGATTCTACTCTCGGGCACTGTGGAGTAATTGGTAACTCATCCAGCCGGAATCTGGGAGTTTCGGGTTCAAGTCTCGACAGTGGCATTTGATTTTTTCTTAGATACAGCCAACCAATCAGGGCAGCCGCAGCTTTGCTGTCTGAAATATTATTCACTACTTATAATTGTTGTGTGATTATGGTGTGGATATAAGGGGAAAAAACGTTTCATTTTAATTTTATTTATTTAGAGCCGTCTTAGGTAACTCAATTCTTGCGTTTATAGACGCATCTGTTTCTAAAAGAAATTATATTATAAGACAAGCCGTGAGGTGGATCGTTTATTAGGACTAAAGTGCGACCCTTGAGGTCCACACGACGAACTTCCCAGTTTCATAAATATTTTATAATAATAATTAAATTAGATATTACACAGAAAGGTAATCATTTTAATCATTAAAACATAATTATTATTTATTTTTAACAATAATTAAAAAAATAAAAAAAAAAAACGGCTGAACCGATTTTTTTAAAATTTATGTCGGATCAAAATGACGTTAACACGCCTCGATTGATACTCTTACGAAGTCGATATAATTTTTTATTCGCGAGATATTGTGTAAAATCTACTTTTTTGGAGGTTATTTGGTTAAGAAAAAAGAACGGCTGAACCGATTTTGAAAAAATTTCTTTAAGATCATGTTTACGTTAGTACGCATCGATTAGCACCCTAACGTAGTCGATATCATTTTTCATTCTCGAGAAATACGTACGTACATACGTACACACACACATACACACTCACAGACATCTTTCTAAAAATAGTGTAAAAATAGTGTGGTGACCTTGAAACATAAAAATTTGTTATACATTTTGATTTCGATTTTCGGACCCATTACAATAACTTCCAATGGGAAGTTAATAAAAAGCAATAGGTAACTACTGCATACGTACACTTACTTATATACTTAAAATCTACTGCGCTCGGTGTACACCAACCTTAACAAATGAAAATCGGCAGAAAAGCGTGAAAAAGTCACGTGATATTTTTAACAGATTATGTAGACTGTCCGTTTTAATTAGATCGCAATATCAAAATAAATCTGGCGTGTTTATTTTTATTCACAACTGTAATAAATAATCCCCGTTATATAGAAGGACGAACATCAGCTGAGAGAGAGAGAGAGAGAGAGTGAGAATAAAAAGCACCCTTTTATATCGCACGTTCGTGTCTCTGGTTTGAGACGTGTAGACATTGTGATACAATCAGTGTCCTGTTGCGAACGCACGCTGTGCAAAGCACACGCGATACGTAAACAATAAAGAAATGCGAACAGGGCTCGGGAAATGTACAAAGGTCACGCATGTCCCGTATAGCCGAGTATTTTAAGTATCACCTCCATTATAATTTCATGGGGACGGGGTCGCTTTACACACTGTATCTACTTACGGCGGGTCAGCCCCCCCCCCCTCGAAACCTATATATTAAATTTAATATAAAATTTGACTGATCAAAAAACAAAATTGTCAATAAAACAAAAAACTGCATATATGCCTCCAACTGCATGTTATTTGATCTTGTTTCGATCTTTTTAGTTCGCTTTTGACGTATTTTTAGTTTTTTGAAATTGACTCACCTATCTTTTGATGCCCATCTCAATGTATTTATAGAAGGAACATTATTTTTATATTCTGACAAATTGGGGTTTAGCGTCCGCCATATTGAATTTTCCGTGACGTCATTATATTCTATGTCACTCCCGGGATTAGGTAAGACGAATCTAATGACACCTCAAAAACTATTAAAATCCATCCAGCCGTTTGGATGCTACGAGGGAATAAAGAATCCCACATACATACTTCTGTACATACATACATAAATATAGCGTGAAAAACATAACCCTGCTTTCCCCAAAATGACCCAAAAATGACCCCAAAACGACCCAAAAATGACCCCAAAATGACCCCAAAATAAACCCAGAATGACCCCAAAATAACCCCAAAATGATCCTAAAATGACCCCAGAATTACCCCAAACTGACCCCAGAATGACCCCAAAATGACCCCAGATTGACCCCAGAATGACCCCAGAAAGACCTCAAAATGACCCCAGATTGACCCCAAAATGACCCCAAAATAACCCCAAAGTGACCCCAAAATGACCCCAAAACTTTGGTGTCGCGCAGTCGGGTTAAAACTCAGTTTTTATACGATTTTTTTCTCAATAAACTTTATACGACACAATTACATAGCACGTTATATCGTTGGCTGACAATTAAATTCTAGCAACATGGAAAGAAAACAATAATATTTTATTTGCAGGTGAAAAACTATCAATCAATTATTTTTATTGGCAATTTTATCGTCAGTTTTGTTTGCCTTTTCCTCGAAAAAGCAGCTACATAAAGTGATTGTTATATTGATTGATACCAGGAAAATAGAGTCGACCTTTTATTTTCCTGGAAAATCGTTTAACAGAAAAACATGCACAAGTTAATCACTGGAATTTCCAACGGTTTGAATAAACCAGTCGTATTTAACGTCACGTGAAGGGGGAATAAAACCGAACCCTTGCTAATTCTTACCCTTTTAACCCGGGATTAACGCAATAGGGTTGAAATTATAATTTCTTGGCAGTCAGATTAGCGTCAATGGAAATGAGAAAGGATGTTTGTCGTCTAGATTAAAGAAGTCCGACAACTAAGGTCATTAGAGAGATTGTTTGTCGTGTAGCATCAAGTGAAATAATAATAATCGGATAATCCTCTATACTTTATTTTATATAAGTATTATATTAATACGATGTTAGTAATTGTTTCTTCTTCGGGGGTGGGCGACCACAAAAACAGCACCGAACGACGCGCTTGCAGGGGAGCGTAGGCTCAACAAGTTAATCCGGAAAAAATTATTTTACGTTGAAAACTCCGGTAAATCATGAATGGCAGAAATGTCAGCTAGGGAACGAACGCCGCCCCCCCCTGTACACGTGTGTCTTTTTTTTAAATCTTTCGCCCGCCGCCCGTCTTCTGTGCACTCCATCACCTCCTCGCGTTGCACTGCAGACGCTGTCGGCGGACGCAGGCCAAGTGAATGTAATTCGCAACTTCCGTATCCGGTCTTTGAACGGGCCATTCACTAACTTGATCGATCCGTGTATCGACAATACAATGGCCGGTGCTCCATGTGTTCAAAATTATTTGACTGACGTTGCGCTTTTAACAGTGCGTCGCAAAATTTGACGTTTAAAAGAGCGCAATCTGTTATCGGATCACGGAAACATTTAATGGAAAAAAATTCAATATAAAAAGAAAGTCGCAGAATTCGGTGTTATATACAGGGTGTAACAGGAGTTTGTACTCAAACTCTCAGCTAGTGGATAGAGAAGGTCAAAATGAGAAAAAAAGGCATGTGTCGCGGCACCAAAGTAAAACTTATTATGTAAGAATAATATAAACTGAATGAATCAGATAATGAGCGTGGACAGTATGGCTCAGTTGGTAGCGTCGCAGCGTCTGAATCAGACTGTCGTGGGTTCGAGTCCAACCTCTGCTCATGGATGTTTTGTGATGTTATTTAGTTTTAAGTGATATAATATGATATTTGTTGTATTTAAGACGCTAATGACCTAAGTTGTCGGCGCGTCTATAATCCACAATAAATAAAAATAAACAGATAATGAGCCTTGCATGACTACATTAATTATTGATCTATTTAGGGTTTTTATGGTAATTCGCGTCATACCATTTTTGTCACCCATTTTTGTTTCATCGAGCTGCAGCATTTTACCCTTCAAATCGTCGAGGCAGTGCCGCGTAAGAAGTTTTGCTTCAAAATATTTCTAGTGTTCTAGTTCTTTTGTGATCATTTTTATAAGTGATTGAAATATAAATATGATTTAAACGAAGGATCAAGGAATATTTTTATTTTTAACCGACTTCAAAAAAAAGAGGTTTTTTCAATTCGACCGTAGGTATATATTTTTTATGTGGTTAGGTATGTTCGCGGATAACTTCGTCGTTTATGAACCGATTTTGAAAATTTTTTTTTATTTGAAAGAATATATACTTTCAGATTGGTCCCATAGAAATGTCATCAAAATCGGTTCAGTAGTTCGGTTGATTTTAATAAAAGTAAGTAACGGCGTGTGATTCTTTAAGGTAAATGTTACTTTTTGACACTAAAAAGTAAAAAATAAAAAACTTTTTAACAAAAAAAAACCTCCTTCAAAAAGGCACTAAAAAGAGGAAAATATTGAAATTTTGAGGTCTGTGCCAATTAAAATATGAAGTCGGTTAAAAAGTATAATATAGTGATTAATATCTTCTTTTTTTTAACCAACTTCATATTTTAATTGGCACAGACCTCAAAATTTCATTATTTTCCTCTTTTCAGTGCCTTTTTGAAGGAGGTTTTTTTTTTTGTTAAAAAGTTTTTTATTTAAAATATAAGTATGTTTAAAATATATCAAAAATAATGTATAAAAGATCACTTTTACCGAATCAAATACATTTTTATCTTTTAATTTATGTGTGGGATAATTTATCAACCAAAATAAACACCGGTTGGTCATTTTTAATTTCCATGTGTAATCTACTATAACACTGCATTTTTTATTTGTTTATTATTATAAATGTTCGCCATGTTCAAAATACAAACATTCGGCGGTAGGTTTTAATTTAAAAAAATGAGTAGTGAATTTGACACAACAACATAATTTACAGTCACGGCTTCCCGGGCTGCAAGTTGTGTACACATTTTGAACGTACGGAGTGACACTCCACTCTATACGTCGAGTGACAAATGTTTCGCGTAAATAATATCGTTGCAAATACAGACACACGCACAATCCGACGAGTCTATTCTTGTGGCGGTGCAGACATACTTTGCACTTTATACAGGCTCTCTTTATAGGCCCTCGCTGTCAGAGGCACAGAACAATGTAACATTCTAGATATTATGAAGACGCTTCTATAGTTCCGTTCGGAAATTGCAGGCTGTGACTAATACATATTATAGGTTCACAATGCAATACAAGCGGCGCAGTTTCTATGCGTGGGAAAATCTAGGAACGGGTATGATTTATGTTGTTTTATTGCTTTTCCGCTTCATTAAGGCCCGTATTCACCGATCTTAGTTAGTTATTTATTCCGTTGATTTATTCCCCTGGTAACTATCACTCGGAATAAATAGTGATAACTCAAATCACCAAACATAGTTAATATAAATTCTATAGAATTATCGCTAGGCACTTGGTAGAAGATGATTGAATAAAAATTAATAAACAAACACTTGAAAATTTCTACACATTTATTTATTTCGACGATCGTTTCGGGTTCCTAACCCATCTTCAGGAGTTTAAATTAAAAAGTTTAAACTGCTGAAGATGGGTTAGGAACCCGAAACGATCGTCGAGATAAATAAATGTGTAGAATTTTTCAAGTGTTTGTTTATTAATTTTTAAACATAGTTAAGTTTACTGCAGGTATAAATCGTAAGAATAGTTATTCTGTCCAATTTCAAGGGTATAAATATTTATTCGCCTAGTTAAATAGGTAAATATTAATTTGATATCTTTCAGGTAAAGGCTTTTGTCAGTAAAATATGTCAATATTCACCATTTTACATTTTCGATCGATGCGCCATCGATCGGATCTTTGGTAAACGTGCTTTAGAATCAAAATATTTGACAAAATCTACAAGGTGTATGGTATATAGTAAATTTTTTCCTACAGTTACTATTCTATCGAATGAATTGCTTGGTGAATACAGGCCTAAGCCTGTTAGTAACCAAGCCTATACAAGTCCCGAATCGAACTAACATAATGTTGTCGGTTGAACCGCAGAGACAATTCTGACTGGGGCTCTGCAACTCTCTCGTATCTTCAAGGAAAAGGAAACACTTCTGCGGCGGCGGCTTTGTTTGTTATTGGTTATCAGTTGTGACGTTTCAAACCAACACGATGACAGCCGTTTTCTCTCAGATATAATATTATATCTATACCCTGTTGTATCAAATAAAGTTGTCGGGTAAATTAAAGTTCTAGTGTGCTAGTAGAGCGATGATACTAAAACTAACATCTTTCTACTCGACTACTTTTTATATTGGTATAATTTGAAGTTTGTTTTGTGCTTTTTTGTTAGCCGTAGTCAGATTCATAATTTTTTTAACATTTTTGCTTTCAGTATTTTAAGTATTGAAGATTGTTTTTGGACGGTTGACTCAGGTATAATTCAATTTTACAGAACGCAGAATCGAGTGAGCACGTGTGAAGTTCGGTCTCTCTTTCAGATTAGAAGTTAATGGCCGTTAAACTTTTCTCAAATTTTCTCAAATACAATACAACCGAACAGGCTATCTCCAAAGCAAAAATCATTCGTTGAATTCGACGTGATTTTTTGCATAAATAATCTAAATATCAAGCGGGTCTGAGAGATTTTATATTTGAAAAATTGCCCAATTCTTTAGATTAGAAAATATTAAAATTCGATGTTTTATTAACTTCCCATTGGAAGTTATTGTAATGGGTCCGAAAATCGAAATCAAAATGTATAACAAATTTTTATGTTTTAAGGTCACCACACTATTTTTACACTATTTTTAGAAAGATGTCTGTGTGTGTATGTGTGTGTGTGTACGTATGTACGTACGTACGACGTATGTACGTACGTACGACGTATGTACGTACGTAGGTATAATGTGTCCATTTCTTTCTAAGACGAAATCTCGAGAATGAAAAATGATATCGACTACGTTAGGGTGCCAATCGACGCGTATTAACGTAAATATGATCTGAAAGAAATCTTTTCAAAATCGGTTCAGCCGTTCTTTTTTCTTACCCAAATAGACTCCAAAAAAGTAGATTTTACACAATATCTCGCGAATAAAAAATTATATCGACTTCGTAAGGGTGTCAATCGAGGCGTGTTAAGGTCATTTTGATCCGACATAAATTTTATAAAAATCGGTTCAGGTGTTTTCTTTTTTTTTAATTATTGTTAAAAATAAATAATAATTATGTTTTAATGATTAAAATGATTACTTTTCTGTGTAATATCTAATTTAATTATTATTATTAAATATTTATCAAACTGGGAAGTTCGTCGTGTGGACCTCAAGGGTCGCACTTTAGTCCTAATAAACGACCCACCTCACGGCTTGTTTCACTTGAAACCTTGAAGATCTCATATTATTGCCCCACTTCTTTCAACAATGAAACATTGTACTGAAATATTTCAGCCAGCCGAATATAGTGCGGCGCTCGAGAACCGGAAAGCGGACATAGTTTTGTGTCAATTTAATAATATTCTGTGCGCATCTGCAGCTTTCAAGAATAAGCGGCGGTGAAACACGGAAATGGATGAGTCGTGTGACAGTCAAGTGTTTAATTTGAATGCGTGGGCGTGCGTGTGAATGTAACACATTAGGCGTTGTGAAATGTTGTACTATAACATGCCGGGCGAACTCTTCTTAACTCTGAAGCGGCACTTCCAGTTCATGACCCGCTCCCAGCATGTTATGTAACCGTGTATAGGACAGGTCATTCACCCGTAACTCGACTCCTCGACACAATTTCGTCCTTCGATGACATCGAGTTGTGTTAATAAGGACACCGACTTAACCCGTAGTAATTATTATATAACAGATGCAGGAAAGCAAATTTGATAATAATCATTGTTTCTATAATGAGATAAACAATCAATATGATTAATTCCCTAAACCGTAACGGTCTAGGGAACGGTCTAGGGAACTAATCATATTGATTGTTTATCTCATTGTTAATATACCGTATTTGAAATTTCTCACTTGTGTGTTTGATTGTTTCTATAGTTGTGGGCGTTTTAATAGATATTAATGAATTATTACGTCTCAAATAGACATTCTTAGAGTTGCTTAAAAATTTAGAATAGACACGTACAAAAGATAAAATATCCAAAACTGTAAAAGTTAGTTTAATAATAACCAGAGAAAAAATACGATATTATTAAAAAAAAAAATAAAAATATTTCTATTATTTTTTTAAAGAAACAATTTTCGATATTTCTAACGACATAACCCTTCTAAAAACGATATATATTAACGACATTTTGTTCTGTCAAACAACAGTTTAAATTTTTAATAAAACAAGCTGTGAAGTGGGTCGTTTATTAGGACTAAAGTGCGACCCTTGAGGTCCACACGACGAACTTCCCAGTTTGATAAATATTTAATAATAATAACTAAATTAGATATTACACAGAAAAGTAATCATTTTAATCATTAAAACATAATTATTATTTATTTTTAACAATAATTAAAAAAAAAAACGGCTGAACCGATTTTTATAAAATTTATGTCGGATCAAAATGACCTTAACACGCCTCGATTGACACCCTTACGAAGTCGATATAATTTTTTATTCGCGAGATATAGTGTAAAATCTACTTTTTTGGAGTCTGTTTGGTTAAGAAAAAAGAACGGCTGAACCGATTTTCTTTCAGATTTTCTTTCAGATCATATTTACGTTAATACGCGTCGACTGGCACCCTAACGTAGTCGATATCATTTTTCATTCTCGAGATTTCGTATTAGAAAGAAATGGACACATACGTACACACATACACACACAGACATCTTTCTAAAAATAGTGTAAAAATAGTGTAGTGACCTTGAAACATAAAAATTTGTTATACATTTTGATTTCGATTTTCGGACCCATTACAATAACTTCCAATGGAAAGTTAATAAAATGTCAGTTTATAAAACACTGCGCTATTACTGACATTATTACAGGTCTCAAAAATCAACGGTCTATGCTAGATTATAGTCGTTTGGGGGCACCGTAAATTATTGTAAATTGCCTAGTAATTTATATCCCTCTGTGTTTTAATGTAGCTATTATACTATTGTGCCATGGCAATATAGACCTATTATAGAACGTACAACAATGACAGTGTTTTAGGACCGTAAATGCCATATAATTTGATAAAGCAGTATAATTTTGATTGTATAAATATACACATTATACTAATATAAGCGCCGTTATACAGAACTTTATGAACCGTGTTCAAAGTGTATAACGAATATTATGCAGCTTATCACCGAACTATTAATTAATATTGGTGTGCGGATGTTTACTGTCTAAGTACAGTGAATTTCACTTAGGGTACAACACAGGCGAGTTTTGTTTACCTGGTACTGGCAGTCATGGAAAACATTAAAGCATTAGAGAAAATCGTTTCACTCAAAATGCAACATCCACTGAACCAAAACTTGCATCACTAACAATATTTTATTAACTTCCCATTGGAAGTTATTGTAATGGGTCCGAAAATCAAAATCAAGATGTATAACAAATTTTTATGTTTCAAGGTCACTACACTATTTTTAACAAGCCGTGAGGTGGGTCGTTTATTAGAACTAAAGTGCGACCCTTGAGGTCCACACGACGAACTTCCCAGTTTGATAAATGTTTAATAATAATAATTAAATTAGATATTACACAGAAAAGTAATCATTTTAATCATTAAAACATCAATAATTAAAAAAAAAAAAAAAATAAATAAAACGGCTGAACCGATTTTTATAAAATTTATGTCGGATCAAAATGACGTTAACACGCCTCGATTGACACCCTTACGAAGTCGATATAATTTTTTATTCGCGAGATATTGTGTAAAATCTACTTTTTTGGAGGTTATTTGGTTAAGAAAAAAGAACGGCTGAACCGATTTTAAAAAAATTCCTTTCAGATCATATTTACGTTAATACGCGTCGATTGGCACCCCAACGTAGTCGATATCATTTTTCGTTCTCGAGATTTCGTCTTAGAAAGAAATGGACACATACGTACGTACGTACGTACGTACGTACACACACACACACACACATACACACACACAGACATCTTTCTAAAAGTAGTGTAAAAATAGTGTAGTGACCTTGAAATATAAAAATTTTTTTTCCTTTTTGATTTCGATTTTCGGACCCATTACAATAACTTCCAGTGGGAAGTTAAAAAAACGGCTGAACCGATTTTTATAAAATTTATGTCGGATCAAAATGACGTTAACACGCCTCGATTGACACCCTTACGAAGTCGATATAATTTTTTATTCGCGAGATATTGTATAAAATCTACTTTTTTGGAGGTTATTTGGTTAATAAAAAAGAACGGCTGAACCGATTTTGAAAAAATTTCTTTCAGATCATATTTACGTTAATACGCGTCGATTGGCACCTCAACGTAGTCGATACCATTTTTCGTTCTCGAGATTTCGTCTTAGAAAGAAATGGACACATACGTACGTACGTACGTACGTACGTACGTACACACACACACACACACATACACACACACAGACATCTTTCTAAAAGTAGTGTAAAAATAGTGTAGTGACCTTGAAATATAAAAATTTTATTTCCTTTTTGATTTCGATTTTCGGACCCATTACAATAACTTCCAATGGGAAGTTAAAAAGATGTCTGTGTGTGTACGTACGTACGTATGTGTCCATTTCTTTCTGAGACGAAATCTCGAGAATGAAAAATGATATCGACTACGTTAGGGTGCCAATCGACGCGTATTAACGTAAATATGATCTGAAAGAAATTTTTTCAAAATCGGTTCAGCCGTTCTTTTTTCTTTACCAAATAGACTCCAAAAAAGTAGATTTTACACTATATCTCGCGAATAAAAAATTATATCGACTTCGTAAGGGTGTCAATCGAGGCGTGTTAACGTCATTTTGATCCGACATAAATTTTATAAAAATCGGTTCAGCCGTTTTTTTTTAATTATTGTTAAAAGTAAATAATAATTATGTTTTAATGATTACTTTTCTGTGTAATATCTAATTTAATTATTATTATTAAATATTTATCAAACTGGGAAGTTCGTCGTGTGGACCTCGAGGGTCGCACTTTAGTCCTATTAAACGACCCACCTCACGGATTGTTTTTTAAAAACTAGCTGTATTTCATTTTTTTTTAATTAAAACTCGCCTATGCTGCGTCTTTAGTGAAATTCACTGTAATATATTGAATGTGGTGCACATGGTGGAAGTACGGGTATAGATGGTGGTAGTGCACTGAAGACGATGAGTTCCTACACCGGCAATTTCTGTTACCCTCGCAGTTTGGTAGCTGAAGAAGAAGATTGTAGATTATAGACGCTCAACAGCTGAGGTCAGCAGCCTCTTAGTTTGGGAGTTAAAATTCAATGTATCTCAATTTTTTTACTGTTCTTGGTTGAACTTCAAAGTTTTCAAAATTCGATATTTCAGAAGATATTCGAATGAAAAGAGCAATAAATATTTTTTGACGATGATTTAACTTGAAAAAATTCGACTGATGACCAGTCCTATACTTCCCACCTAGTAAATATTTGCAAAAAATAAACACTCTTTTTTATTCTTTGAAAAAAAGCATGGCCCTCTTTTTTGTTTGGTGATCTACTGATGGCTAGCTTAATTATAGCAAAAATCATGGTTACCTTGATTTACGTACAATTTTTATTTTTTTTAGTAAAATATTTTTACTTCCCACCTCTACTATGGTAGGGAAGTAATGGATTCAGTCCGAAAACAATATTTCGAGATTTTAACAGATTTTCACGTTTTGAGACCCTAGCAATCGTTTAAGATCATTTTCTGACTGATGTCTGTATGTGTGTGTGTATGTGTGTATGTGTGTATGTGTGTATGTGTGTGTGTGTGTATGTGGTCAATTTTTCGCCTTCGATATCTTAAGAACGGAACAACATACGGGCATGCCGATTGTTCTATTGTGTTTATCAGCCTTTAACTTAGATCTGATTAGATTTTGAGTCAAATCGGTTCAGTGGATCCTGAGATATTCAAAAAAACGTCCTCAATGTCACGTATTAACATAGGTAAAAAAAAATATAAATGAATTCTAGATGTTATAATATGAAAAAAATGTAAATATTTTTTTTCTCTAAAATGTATAGTTTTCGAGAAAAAAAATATTTTACTAAAAAAAATAAAAATTGTACGTAAATCAAGGTAACCATGATTTTTGCTATATTAAGCTAGCCATCAATAGATCACCAAACAAAAAAGAGGGCCATGCTTTTTTCAAAGAATAAAAATTAAATTGTGTTTTAAAGACCACCAACAGCTAAGGTTATTTGGGCCTAGTCAAAGAATAAAAAAAAGAGTGTTTATTTTTTGCAAATATTTACTAGGTGGGAAGTATAGGACTGGTCATCAGTCGAATTTTTTTTCTCGAAAACTGTACATTTTGGAGAAAAAAAATATTTTTATTTTTTTCATATTATAACATCTAGAATTCATTTATATTTTTTTTTTACCTATGTTAATACGTGACATTGAGAACGTTTTTTTGAATATCTCAGAATCCACTGAACCGATTTGACTCAAAATCTAATCAGATCTAAGTTAAAGGCTGATAAACACAATTGAACAATCGGCATGGCCGTATGTTGTTCCGTTTTTACGATATCGAAGGTGAAAAATTGACCACACACACACATACACACACATACAGACATCAGTCAGAAAATGATCTTAAACGATTGCTAGGGTCTCAAAACGTGAAATCTGTTAAAATCTCGAAATATTTTTTTCGGACTAAATCCATTATTTCCCTACCATAGTAGAGGTGGGAAGTAAAAATGTGTACGGTTCGTTTGTGATGAGAAATTAGTTTTGGAATTAATATTACGTTTATTTCTTGTAAAATTGAAATTTGTTTTTGACGTTCAGATGTCAATCAACTCGGAATAAAATGATTTCGTGTCAAAACACAGCACTTAACATTTGTAGCGAAAATGTCTGTTTTATTTATTTAATTTTTGGCGAGAAGGGGAAATAAAACGCGATGGCGACACTTAAATTTGTACGTGATATCGTCTGTCCGCAGATCCAATCAAATATCAGAACGGTTATTGAATAAGGCAATAACTTATCCACTTATTCGTTGCAAATACATATATATTTTTGTATCTACACTATGTGTGTACAGGCGGGGACAACATTTTTATTTATTTATTTATTTCTTCAATACTACATTTCTGAATGACAATTTTAAGATGTTTAAAATTTTCCCACCCAGCTTGGCAGGGTGGAAGCACAAAAATTATTTGTTGATAGAACTAAAATAAAAGAAGAAATTAAAAAAAAATAACAAAGGCAAAATATGCATGGAATTAAACTAGTGTTAAATTATTAAATTAGAACGTTATTTACAATGTCGAAAATTAATTTGTTCCATGAAGTTGACCCACGTATTTTTTATTTTTTTTTAAATCTGCAGTGTTTTTAAAATTAAGGCTACCAAATTTTTTTCGGAGTTTTTAATGACTCGGAAAGTCCTTAAAAATAATAAAGTTGAAAATTGTTAGTCGACTGACGTCACAGGGCTAGGTTCGCGCTTAATTCTAACAGCCAATAAGAGTAAAGTCTGCAGAAATGAAAATACACTGTTGTCGTATTTACAATTGTCAAGCACCTGTCAAGCGTCAAGAAGCGTGTTTTAATATCTTTGTTACTGCATACGTTCAAATATCTATAGTGTTATTTTTACACATTATTTTCAGAGGATTTTGCTGAGAAATTAATACGAGTGAGAATTACGAAATTTGACATTTCACATCACTTAACGACAACAAGACAACGCTGTCTCAGCCATATTTCGTCATTTCCATGGCGCGCGTCTTCTGATTGGCCCTTTAACTACTTTAAATTACTGTAAAATTGAATTAATGAAAAATAATAATAATAAACGCTTCAAAATTCCTACCAAAAATGGATATTATTCAAGTGTACAAGCTTTCACGGCCGGCATTGTTCCAAGTCTTCATGTTTCCGGGCTTGTAGGCCGTAGTCCGGTGGTATTTCAGACGAAACGTCAGGTAGAAATACCACCGGACCACGGCCTACAAGCCTGGAAACCATGAAGACTTGGAAAAATGGATATTGATTATACACCTAGATTACAATATCCATTAGTCAACCCCATTCTCTAATTGGAGCACGTCGTAAAAACTTGTGTTGTTATTTTGTGAAGGTTATCGAAAGGAACTTTTCAATGAATATTGTAAAATTTAAATGAAAGCAGCGCCCTTACGTGCAGCTTTGATACGAATTCTCAATAATCTTTTTGATCGGAAATTGATATAGTTTTTACTCAGACTGTACAGCTCTGACCCCGTATGGACGAAGTTGAACTACATATAATGTTGTTGTGTTATTCAATAAGTAGTTTATTTTGAAATCAATTTGTACCACATCCGGGAAACTGGTAAAATATATATGAAATGCTGCTAACTTTTAGAGCAGGAAGAGACTCCGCAAATAGAAACTTTGGTGTCGAATCCAATGCAAACAGTTCTTATAGGTAGAACTTAAACCTGTAAATTTTTTGTAGCACGAAGCAAACTTTCGGATATATTGAAACCTTAGATCATGTATTAACTCAGATTAGCATCAAATATTGTTTTTTGTTGAAGTTATACTTCTTCAGGCGCGTTATGAAAAAATGAGAGCGAATTTTTCAAAAACTGTGACATCAAAATTAACAGGATTAATTTCCATAGTTACCATAATATCAACAAATCTTAAACATAAACATAGTATATGAGTTAATTGACAACAATATAATAATTAAATCAACAGAGAAATTCAGTTTACAAGCGTTCACGTACCAATAGGTAGTGAAAAATTTCTTAACAATGCAATCGGCAGATTACGCCATCATGATGTTAAACGTCAAACGATTGTTATAGGATATATATTTTTCTTTCTTCCTTGTATATCCTATAACAATCGTTTGACGTTTAACATCATGATGGCGTAATCTGCCGATTGCATTGTTAAGAAATTTTTCACTACCTATTGGTACGTGAACGCTTGTAAACTGAATTTCTCTGTTGATTTAATTATTATATTCAACAAATCTTGTCTTTTGTTATTTTATTTCATTAAAATATTATTTGCATCCAAATTGAAAATTTGTTTTTTATCACACCAAAGAGTATAACTTCTAACGCGCGCACATATAAGTACACGCATCCACTTTTTAACACGCTTATATTATTAGCTTCACCTGTATGCTTGCTTGCGGGCTTGCTTGCTTGTGTGCTTGTTTGTCAGTTTGTAACCGACTTCTTTAACTTGATTTTAACCAACTTTGAACGGTCAGATTTAGTTTAAACTTTGCACACTTATCAAGGACCGACGACAATACAATAATTCCATAAGTTTGTCCTATTATCCTGACTAGGATCTCCAGGACTAAAAAAAAAAAAAAGCAAAAAACTTCAGATTGAACTGAAACTTTGCACACTTATCAAGGACCGATTACAATACAATAATTCCTTAAGTTTGTCCCATTATCCTGACCAGGATCTCCAGGACTAAAAAGCAAAAATAAATTATAATTTAAAAAAACTAAAAAACACGCTTTAATGAACTAAAAAGTAAAAAATAATTAATTTTATTGTAAAAAGCGTGGGGTAGAATGAAAATATTATACAAAGCACCCCACGCTTTTTTACAATAAAATTAATTATTTTTTACTTCTTAGTTCATTAAAGTGTGTTTTTTAGTTTTTTTAAATTATAATTTAATATAGTTTCCGATAATTTTTTTTAATGTACTTAAGTGAATTTTTTAAAATATTGAAGCAAATTGTAATAATTTCAAATTTTCACCTAAAAACACTACGCAGTTTCAAAACATAAAAATTCTTTTAAGATATTAGCGGAAAGTAAATAAAATATTGTTTCACAAACAGCGTACCTAATGTAGGTGGGCACCTACTTGTCGATGACACTTTGCGTTGCTGAAAGTATCTGAAAAGTTCTTCTAGAATAAATAAAGCAGCCCATCAAAAAAATAAAAGCTATCGTAAATTTCGAGCATATACGCTTGAAGGACGACTTAGGTAATATTAATCATATCTCTTTTCTTGCACAGGAAATAGTAAATCCTGATAAAAAGCAAATAAAAATGCTCGTAAACCAACTCTAAAATGACCGGCTGTCATAAAACGCCCTTTGTCAATAGTAAAATAACATGAGTTCTGAAAATGACACGAATATATGAACACATTAAATCTTGGTAAGGGAAGTCGAACATAGCAGATTGTATATCTAGTAGCGTAATGAGGTATATTACTGACGAGTGTGTTAGCGATAGCGACTTTTAACAGTCACACGAGTCATAATAATATCATTATGCACGAGAGAAATGTATGGTATTTTTTGCCATACCCACTATAAAATAGCTGATTTTCACTTGACTTTCAGTATTTTCAAAAATGTTTGACAGTTCATTTTGTGTCGCCAACTTCACTTCTATAGTAGGCCGAGAGTAGCTGTCAGTAGGTAAATAGCGGGCGGATTAGGGCGAATTAACATAAATCACTATGAAAATGGTTTGCTTTCCTACACTAGTGTGGGAAAGATACTTTCCCTCACACCGGCCTGCCAAAAATCACTTTACATACATGTAAAACAGCTATTTTATAGTGGGTGTGGCAAAAAATATATTATACTCAAAGAATGTGTTACCGTCTTGTGCACTATATTACCTATATATTTTAATTGTTACCTGATTTTCAATTCAGGTTGTTCAGAATTTCAGTTATTTAGAACATTACGAATTGATTATAGTAATTGTGCGAGTAGCAGCTCTTGAAAAACGTGCGTCAAACGAATTATAAAGTAATTACTATTTAGAATTGGGTGTGTTCAGGCGAACAAAGTTCTTAGTGCTAAGTTAGACATCTCAGCATAAATGAAATACTTTTTAACAAAAAAAACCTCCTTCAAAAAAGCCACTAAAAAGAGGAAAAATAGTTCAATTTTGAGGTCAGGACCAATTTAATAAAATATGATACATTTGTAAATATTTTTCTTTTTTGCGTTGGGTTTTTTTTTTGTGTTCCGGACGAAAACTCAGTTCGATATTCTGAATGTCTAACTTAGCCTACTAACTAAAATTAAAACAAGCCGTGAGGTGGGTCGTTTATTAGGACTAAGGTGCGACCCTTGAGGTCCACACGACGAACTTCCCAGTTTGATAAATATTTAATAACAATAATTAAATTAGATATTACACAGAAAAGTAATCATTTTAATCATTAAAACATAATTATTATTTATTTTTAACAATAATTAAAAAAAAAAAAACGGCTGAACCGATTTTTATAAAATTTATGTCGGATTAAAATGACGTTAACACGCCTCGATTGACACCCTTACGAAGTCGATATAATTTTTATTCGCGAGATATTGTGTAAAATCTACTTTTTTGGAGTCTATTTAGTTAAGAAAAAAGAACGACTGAACTGATTTTGAAAAAATTTCTTTCAGATCATATTTACGTGATACGCGTCGATTGGCACCTTAACGTAGTCGATATCATTTTTCATTCTCGAGATTTCGTCTTAGAAAGAAATGGACACATACGTACACACACACACATACACACACACAGACATCTTTCTAAAAATAGTGTAAAAATAGTGTAGTGACCTTGAAACATAAAAATTTGTTAAAAATTTTGATTTCGATTTTCGGACGTTAAAAAATGCATAAATCGTTTTTGTTTTGTTTGAATAAAAAAATAGGTTTAGAAACTTAGGCCGTCGCGTCGTAAAGACGTCATGGCTACTAATTCAGATACGGAGCTGAAGAGAACACGAAATCCTTTATATTATACGCGTTATATTAGTGGCTTAATAACAACGTGAAATGGGTCGTTACTTTTAATATACCTACCAAGGAAAATAGACGACTCAGATAATATATCATGGTTAATTCGGTGAACTAAAGGAAATTAAAAGAAAATCCGCTAATTTATTTCTAATCAATACTAATATTATAAAGAAAAGACGTTAATATAGTCAATTCGATTTAGAGTATAGACGCTCGACAACTACGACAATTCGCTTCTTATATAGTGTCATTTTAATTTTAACATTGGAAATGTTTATGTTCGTATATGGGGGCAGAGTTACGAGTTTTCGTTCAAGGCCAAAAGACAACGGTGTCGCGATCAAGTGAGGAGCAATCATGCAAAATTGAACAAGTGCAATTTTTTCGAAATGTGTTTTATATCATGTCTAGTTAATTGAGAGGTATTTGCGACGATCTGCGGTGTTATTTTTGAGCAAATGTTAATAAATACTGTAGAAAAATCCATTTAAAAGTTAAGTAATCAAGCAAAAGTGAACGCGTATATACTTAACAGAAGAATAATAGGGTTATTCCTGACAAAACTAAACAGTGCATTGATAAATATTGTGTGTATAATAAACAGTTAATTATGTTTCATATATGCTGTTATCATTTCCAATGTCCTCGATGGTTGCAAGGATTGCGAAATCTGTGAATTTTTTTTACTCAACTTTGATAAATACACTCGTTTTCTATAGGTTTGATCGCAAAATAATAATAAATTTAATATTGATATAATAATTCTTCGTATTTTAAATACCTATTGAATTTTGTGAATTTATAAAAATACAATAAAAAACATTTGAATAGCTTCCTTTTTGCCGTCAATATTTCAACGCGTGTTTAATATTATATTATTTATTGATTCCAATAAAAATCACTGAAAGGAAACAGCTTTCATTCATTCAATTTTCAGTTAACAAACAAACAAACGCTTTTCATGTTTGCAGTATTCGGCGCGTAGGTGTCCCTCCTATTGAAGTTTTACGCCGTCCTCCTTCTTCCTTGTTGTAGGACGTAAGAGGAACATATTTTACACGATTCTGTTGAATACTTGAATCTATTCATTGATGAGTTTCGATTACACAATGTGCAATGTTCTATTTTTGTTTGAACACCCCTATCATTCAGCTACTTGTCTTACTTCACTGTAATTTGGATTTCGTGAGTCTTGCATCGAAATTTTGTAAACTATAAAATATTACATTGTGTCTAAAATTGGATAGAATTTAGATTCTCGAATTTAACTGTGAAACATAAAATTCAACTAGTTATTATTTTAATTTTTAACCTTCGTTAAAAAAATTTACATTTTGTAAAATTTTCTCTTGGATTTTATTAAAAACGGTTTCTGATACACGCAATTTTTTTTCGATTTTTAATAGGTAGGTATTTAAAAAATACTACCGAATGAATCACTATATATTTTGTATACATTGCAAATGAGCTGTATTCTAGTTTTTGTTTTTTTTTTGTTTGTTTTTTGTTATCCGCATGTATGACCCCGATGTCAAAAATGCGTTAGTTATTAATTAAAAAAAAAAAAATAAGATTTCGAAGAAAATTGTTTTGTCTGTTGAATATTTTTTATTTACCACGAAAAGTTGACCATTATATAACTAGAGCATTGTAGGCAATAAGGGTGCTGTCAAAACGTACAAAAACACCCTTCAACTTTAAGTGTACAGCAATTTAAAGAGCGCTAAAAATCCAGTTTTTGTTGCCTCATTTACAGTTTAGATAGCTGATTTATTCGATTTTGTCGGCAATTTTTTGTTTCGCTTTATTTTTGTTTAAAAAAAACTGTAGTAATAATGAAACATGATGTTAATGAAAAGCTGTCAGGACGTTTCATTCAGACTAATCGATATCATGAATGGGATTTTACGCTATTCAGCATGTTTTACAACAACATTTAATTGGAATACATTCTTTCATGAACAAGCTTTATTATTTATAAAATTAAGAAAAATCGCAGGATAGTGGACAAAATATTTGATTTATTAAATTAAATGTACGACGTTTCGTCTATAGATTTAGACTTTATGCAGGTATGTACTTGAAAAAGTCTAAATCTATAGACGAAACGTCGTACATTTAATTTAATAAATCAAATATTTTGTCCACTATCCTGCGATTTTTCTTAATTTTATTATAATCACGATGGACACGATTTCTAATATAAATTTATTATTTATGTTGTGATAATTTTATATATATTTCGGTATAATTGAAGTTACATTGAAACACCCTGTACTCATCAAGTTTAATTAATGTAATTCGTGATGAATAATGACCCGTGTAAAATTTCAATGCGGTGACAGAACAGTTGAAACAAAAAAAAGACAATTTCACATATTTTGTTAATTTGTCAGTGCTGCGTCACAGCGTCATTTATCAATATATTATATTATTTGTCAATATTTTACTAGAAATATATATTTTAATGTTATTGAGAAAGTAATATATGGAAATTGAAAAAAATATATTTGTAGCTATTGTATTTTTTCGACCGATTGTGCTTGATTTCAAAAACACGAAAGCTTTGATATTCAGGGCTTACTTGATAATATATTTCATGTATTGAATGAATACACTTTCCTATCAGACGACGGTTTCTGTATAGACTTAATATAACGATGTATGGTAGTGTATATAAAAACGATAATATCATGACAGGCAGTTATAAATTGATGAAGACATGTCGACGCTCAACAAGCCAAATGGGCATAAGCCACATTTCTATTAAACAGTTTTTTCATTCTCTAAGCTCTTGTAAAATGATATACAAGCGACAAAAAGATTCTTAAGTCAAAATTGCATAAGCGACTTTTATTATTTGTTTTCTTTTAATGGATTTAACCGAGTGCTTTTTAACTAAAATGACGTAATTAGCATAAAGATTTTTACAGTTAAAAAAACGATATCTGGATGACCGAGCTTTGCTCGAATGAGTTCAAAAAAAATAGTACTTAAAGTTCCCATTTCATCAAAATCGTTAGTCGTTTTTAAGAAAAAAAATTACATACCTATAAGTAGATAATATTATTATACCTCAGTATACGTCATACTACATAACGTATGTACCTACATATTTTCAAAATTTTACTGATTATTTTAATAAGTTAAAGATTGACTGTCAGAGTAATTTGACATAAATAATGAAAATAGTTTGTTTTTTCCAAAGCCTACTCACCATACGACACTGTTTTATAACGTTAAAAAAACTGTTTTTTAAAATGATAAAATCGATAAGAAAACGAATTTTTCCAGGGATGGGACCTAGCTAGATCGATTTTTTGCCCCCCGAAACCCCTTTTCGGTAAATTTGATCAAAATCGTTAAAGCCGTTTTCGAGAAAATATTTATATAGGTACATAGATACAAGATTTGCTCGTTTAATAATATAGGGATATTTCAACAAAAAGAGAAAAAAAGTAGAAAAGGTCGCAGAAATATTTGCTTTTCTATAAAATTTACAAAATGTCGTTTATACCCTTTTGGTTTTTAACCGTCGATATTACCAATTCTGTTGAATCGTTGTTATATATAGTATATATTAATAAATTAGAATATCATACAAAAATGCCTAATATTAATTTTGCACAATTTATGGCAGTCGTGATCGTTTATTATGATAAATCGAGATTCCATCGAAAAATGATTTCTGAAAACATTTGACTAATATTTCTTTATCAATATTACGATCGCTCAGAGAACACTCAACGGATTCTCCGAAAACCAGTTCTTATTGCTGATGCCCTATTCGACGAATCTCTTACATTGGTTATAAATATTACTGGAAAAATTGCCGACTTAAAAATTTTACTTTGTGCCGCTTCCTAAAAAGCCGAAAATTGCCGTCGTTCTCTTCGCAACTAGACTATAGACAAAAGAAAAGATTTAACATCATTATTTATTGGAGCCAACGCCATTAAGTACTGAAATTATTTTGACGTTAAACCAAATTGAATTTATTGAAACTGAAATCTGTAATTGATTCAATTTAAGTGAAAATTTCCCTGGTCGTTATATAAAAGAGAAAAGTTTTTAACATTGGAAATGTTTATGTTCGTATATGGGGGCAGAGTTACGAGTGTTCGTTCAAGGCCAAAAGACAACGGTGTCGCGATCAAGTGAGGAGCAATCATGCAAAATTGAACAAGTGCAATTATTTCGAAATGTGTTTTATATCATGTCTAGTTAATTGAGAGGTATTTGCGACGATCTGCGGTGTTATTTTTGAGCAAATGTTAATAAATACTGTAGAAAAATCCATTTAAAAGTTAAGTAATCAAGCAAAAGTGAACGCGTATATAACAGAAGAATAATAGGGTTATTCCTGACAAAACTAAACAGTGCATTGATAAATATTGTGTGTATAATAAACAGTTAATTATGTTTCATATATGCTGTTATCATTTCCAATGTCCTCGATGGTTGCAAGGATTGCGAAATCTGTGAATTTTTTTATAAAAATGACTTTGAGAGACACTAATGCGTTCCGCATACCAAAATGTTAAATATGGTGGGAGTACGTGACTTGATGGTGGAAGTACGGAACTAGAAATATTTACACTCGTACTTCCACCACCAAGACACGCACTTCCACCATTTCTCTGATTATCTGAGAAAGTGTATTCGTTCAGCGAATAATTAAGAAAAAATGTCGACAGTCAAGATTGCAATCTTAATCTGTTTAATAGTATTGCATATACATATTTTAAACGCAATTTATTTAAGTAATTATAAAATACTCGCGCTATAGTGTTTTTAATGTAATTAAAATTCTTTCTGTCCTATATTTGGAAGTTTAAATCAAAACTTTAACTCCATTACCACAACTAAGTAATATATGTTATGTACAAGCAAATTGGAGGACAGTATGGCTCAGTTGGTAGCGTCGCGGCCTCTGAATCAGACTGTCGTGGGTTCGAATCCCACCTCTGCTCATGGATGTTTTGTGATGTTAATTAGTTTTAAGTGATATATTATGACATTTGTTGTATTTAAGACGCTAATGACCTAAGTTGTCGACGCGTCTATAATCCACAATAAATAAATAAATAAAATACAAGCAAATTATACATATATATTGTACCTATATATAGTTGGTGATATTGCGGCCGAGACGTGCTGAGGCTGTGCAATGATAGAAGAGCAAGTGGGCCATGGAACGGAATGAGCCAGCAGCTGCTGTCTTCTGACACCAAATAACCTATCAGTCATGGGACCGCTTCATCAATCTTGTGACACGAGTTACTCTCTGTCCCGTTGCGTGTGTTATCATGGATGGGCCGCTTTACAAATTAAATTGAAATGTTGACGTTTCTTATCTGATTTGATTTTACGACTTTATTTTTTTTTTTCTTGTCGAGCGTCTATAATTTACAATTCATTCTTACGACTATATTTTAATTATACTGTGCAGGATGAACGAACAGTTAGACTTCGACTGTTGGAATGGATTAAGGATATCAAATATTGTATTTTTTGAAGTGAAAACTTCCTTAGTCGCGTTAGGCACTCTTTGCCTGAGTACTGAAAAAATGTGAAGCGTTCACAACTACTTCTGTAAGAATTTGCAACATACGTATATCATAAAAACGGCCATCTAACGCACTGCTACCTATAGCGCAGTCGGTTTAGTCTTTGCGTTCTATGCATAGGAACCTAGGTTCGAGACCTGATGGCAACGTAGAATTTTTGGCGTTTTTTTTTCTAAATTCTACATGATATTTATTTATATATTTTTTTATTTTTGTTATATTCTTTCTTTGACAATAATTATAATTTTTTTGAAAGCAAGGCGGAATTAATTAAAAATACAATTTTAGTATTTTAGTAATAAATTATTTTTAGTTCATAAATGCGCTATAATAGATGACACCAAAAATTAGAAAATCTGAAGTTTTCACTTCTGTCGTGTGGTCATAAGCACACACCCATTTTTTTATTATTTTTGAAGCTATAATAGAGATCTAATTTTATCATTTTGTTTTAATATGATCAATTTTCAAAAAATTTTCAAAATATGTTTTTCAAATTTTTATTTTCTTCTTACAGATTAATCATTTTGCAACACACGGCCATTTTTCTTTATTTTAACCACACCTGTCTACTGGCTTTGAGCATAATTTGATTTTTGATTTGATTTTTTTTTAATTTTTCACATTTTCTCACTTTTACCAGTTAGCTTCTCTTAGAACCGGTAGTCATTAAGAGATAGCAGGATAAAAAGCCGATTTTAATTTCGTCTGCTGTATCTCTACATAGTATAAAATGAAGTCGCTTTCAGCGTTTGTCTGTCTGTTTAACCTCTAACTCTTCCTAAACCACGCAACGGATTTTGATGCGGCTTTCACCATCAGTTAGATAATTTTTCACAGAAGGTTAATATATAGGTATAGTGAACGAGCGAAGCGAGTGAGTAATGTAATTGTAATATTCAAGCGAACGAGCGAAGCGAATAAGTAATGTATTGCACCCGGGCTTTCTTAGTTCTTAGCACCCGGGCGAAGCCGGACGGGGCTGCTAGTGTTTTATAATTAAAATTAATATTAGAACGACAAATTGTCCAGCCCTGTGCCGAATGCGTTGAGGCTTTTAAAAGCGGTGTCACTGAGAATGCCTCCGCCGAGAGACAATGTCTGGATATACATCTCCCGGGTGCCACTGTTTTAATTAGTTTACTGCTGGTTTTACACCACTCTCGCTCTCCTCCCTGATGCGTGGTTTTATATATCCGAGTCTCATTATCTAAGTGTCGGTGCGTCTGCCCTAATATTTCCCCGTCGTCCTAGTCTCCGGAATTTTCTGAAAGTGTGACGAGTTCGGCAGTTGTTTTGTCACCTGTTACTCGGATCTGTTGCCGCGTGCTCTGGCTGTTTACATAGAAAATCGAACTGTTTTTAACCGACTTCAAAAAAAGGAGGTGGTTCTCAATTCGGTTGTATTTTTTTTTTATGTTTGTTACCTCATAACTCAGTCATTTATAAACCGATTTTGAAAATTTTTTTTTATTTGAAAGGATATACTTTCAGATTGGTCTCATAGAAATTTCATCAAAATCGGTTAAGTAGTTCGGCTGATTTTAATAAAAGTGTGTAACGGCGTGTGATTCTTTAAGGTAAATGTCAATTTTTGACATATCAGACAGCGTAAGAAAGTCGGTTTAATAAAAGTGAGTAATGGCGTGTGATTCTTTTAAGGTAAATGTCACTTTTTGACATATCAGACAGCGTAAGAAAGTCGGTTTAATAAAAGTGAGTAATGGCGTGTGATTCTTTTAAGGTAAATGTCATTTTTTGACACTAAAATGTAAAAAATAAAAATTTTTAACAAAAAAAAAAACCTCCTTCAAAAAACCACTAAAAAGAGGAAAATAATGAAATTTTGAGGTCTGTGCCAATTTAATAAAATATGAAGATTTTATTAAATTGGCACAGACCTCAAAATTTCATTATTTTCCTCTTTTTAGTGGTTTTTTGAAGGAGGTTTTTTTTTGTTAAAAAGTTTTTTATTATAACGTTAAGTCTATATTTTTAACAGCACATTGTGTTTATATAAGTCTTAATTTTGAAAAAATTTAGACAGCACAAAAAATAATTAGCATGGAAACATTTATTACAAAAAGTGTTTTAAATGACATTTTACTTAATTCCAGATACGTAACTGTTATTAACTATCATAATAAGTTTGTTCAAAGAAACAAAGAACAATCTGTATTTTTTATCTGCAAACATATTATTTCATTTTGTGAATTTGAGTACAGCTATAGTGTGCCTAAAATAAGCGATTGCAAAATTAATTATAATGATCTAATATAATAATTACGATAGACTAAAACTGAAACAATGCAGCAAATAATAATCATTCATAATAAAATAAATATAGCAACGGCCTTACAAATCGACGAGAATGTGGAAGCGGCGGATATTCCATTAACGTAGGTACATTCTGTTAGATTATTTCAGGGAGCTCTCCGAATATTAAATAGCCTGGCTGAAATTAAATCAGCGGGCGTTCTTTATAGTGTCAGATGCAATAAATGAAAAATAATTCATTAGCCGTTTTCAAATATAAATTTTAATTAACTATTGAATTCACAACACAGACGTGCCTCGAATGATTGATTTCTGCGCCATGTTGAAAATTTGCATAGGGAATTGATAAACAGTTCAAAAATTTCACACATATCGGGAAAATTATCGAAAATGATAAAAGCCTATAAAAACAAAACACGCGCAAAATAGAACCGAGCAATCAATCTCTTTTTTTCTTCTTAGAGTTGGCAATGTTCTGTGAATTTGTAGAGTTGCAGAGCTATAGAGCTACAAAAAGCACACCTGTAGATTAATAGCCAGTGTGTTTTTCAGACTGCACTTTTTCCACTATAAAGATGCCTAACTTTCCAGACAATTTAATAATGTAAAAAGACAGGACAAATACACTTAAACAAAATGAAAACAACGCTCTGTTATACCTTGTTAGTTTTTTATAAAGCGTTTACTTTGAAAAATTACCGAAATGTTTTTTTGTACATTTAGATATGATAAATGAATAAAAACATTCACACAAAAATATAATTTTAACATTGGAAATGTTTATGTTCGTATATGGGGGCAGAGTTACGAGTTTTCGTTCAAGGCCAAAAGACAACGGTGTCGCGATCAAGTGAGGAGCAATCATGCAAAATTGAACAAGTGCAATTTTTTCGAAATGTGTTTTATATCATATCTAGTTAATTGAGAGGTATTTCCGACGATCTGCGGTGTTATTTTTGAGCAAATGTTAATAAATACTGTAGAAAAATCCATTTAAAAGTTAAGTAATCAAGCAAAAGTGAACGCGTATATAACAGAAGAATAATAGGGTTATTCCTGACAAAACTAAACAGTGCATTGATAAATATTGTGTGTATAATAAACAGTTAATTATGTTTCATATATGCTGTTATCATTTCCAATGTCCTCGATGGTTGCAAGGATTGCGAAATCTGTGAATTTTTACTTATACAAAGTGCGATTTGAAACCTGCCGGATAATTAAAATATTAATTTTCCGTAATAAGAAGTATTAGAAATACCTTGTGTCCATCTTGTGACTTCATATGTTGTTAACACAACGCGTTTCAGCAACGAGTTGCCATCTTCAGGTGACTTGGAGACCTATAACACTCTAAAAATATACCATATTAAATTTCCGGCAGTAAATGACATTTCCCAGGGGGTACACCTATTCGATTTCAGTCGTGTCGCGTGATATAGTTTTACAATATCTTATAAAAGCTTTGTCTCTATACGTCTCATGGTTTTTTCTCTGATACATTGCACTCTACTGCTAAAAGCATTATAAAAAGTGAACAGAAATGTCTTGTTTAAAATTGATGTGCAAAAAAAAAGTTTTATTTCAACAGAAATAAATGTGTGTATTGAAGTCTTATTTTCTTTGCGATAAAAGAAAATACAGTATGTAAGAAAAACGTGAAAAGTAAATGAATCCTTGCTACCGCGGTTGCTTTTGTTGTGTATTGTTAAAGTACTCGTTCAATTATTAGAATTGAAATTTATCCTTCGTTATTTTTGATATTCAGACGTAATTAAATTATACTCGTTTTTCTAATAAATTGGAAGTATAATCAAATTACAATTCCAAAAGCTACCAACGAAATATTATTAATGGCTTCTTTTTATTCTGAAGTTATTTTTTACAGTAAAAAATAAATTTGAAATCATAATTCTGTTTCAATGTGACTTGTAAATAACGCCAATTGTATCGAAGCTATTAATCGATAAATAACGCCGCTCCGTCTGTAATTCAGTTTTATTTTAGACTGGAAACCGTGTTTCCAGAATTTTTGTCCGTAATACCCATGAAAATAGAGAGATTTGCTAGAAAGAATCGGCACAATGTATTAAACAAATTAAAAACAAGCCGTGAGGTGGGTCGTTAGGACTAAAGTGCGACCCTTGAGGTCCACACGACGAACTTCCCAGTTTGATAAATATTTAATAATAATAATTAAATTAGATATTACACAGAAAAGTAATCATTTTAATCATTAAGACATAATTATTATTTATTTTTAACAATAATTTTAAAAAAAAAAACGGCTGAACCGATTTTTATAAAATTTATGTCGGATTAAAATGACGTAAACGCACCTCGATTGACACCCTTACGAAGTCGATATAATTTTTTATTCGCGAGATATTGTGTAAAATCTACTTTTTTGGAGGTTATTTGGTTTAGAAAAAAGAACGGCTGAACCGATTTTGAAAAGATTTCTTTCAGATTATATTTACGTTAATACGCGTCGATTGGCACCCTAACGTAGTCGATATTATTTTTCATTTTCGAGATTTCGTCTTAGAAAGAAATGGACACATACGTACGTACGTACATACGTACACACACATACACACACACAGACATCTTTCTAATGTTATACATTTTGATTGCTATTTTTGGACCCATTACAATAACTTCCAATGGGAAGTTAATAACGGCGCTCCGTCCGTAATTCAGTAATTGTATTTTAGACTGGAAACCTTGTTTCCGGAATTTTTGTCCGTAATACCCACCAAAATAGAGATATATTGCTAGAAAAAATCGGCCGCAATGTATTAAACAAATTAAAAATAATTTAATATTAAAACATGCCGTCGGAGGTCACGAACCGAGCAGCTTGTTCAAAAATGAGAGAGGCTCCGGTAGAACGTGTATTATTTGTGTTGCACCGTGCAGGAAACATTTTGCTTTTGAAAAATGTCGAATCGTCAAAAATACCGTACACACATAATATCTGACGAGCTGCAATTCACGGCGACATCATAGAGGATCATCGCAGCCACGTGAGATGCAGTGAAAGGTGACCCAGAACTGTAGAAAAATTATGCTCGAGTTGCATAATTTTTCTACAGTTATGTAATTATTATTTGTATTTTTTAATAATTAATCTAAGTCTTTAACTTTAGTATTTGCTGAAGATGGGAGCATAGCTCTTGAAATGTACATTCATTAATAAAATTATTGTGGTTAGACGTGACTAAACTCTTTATTAATAATAATTAATTTACGCTATATATCGAGTAAATATCCTAGCGGTGACAGTACTTCGGACGATATCGGGTTTGAATCTCGGCGGGGGTAGATGTGGTTAGCACTTTTTTGTACTGCCTCTCGCCGAGAAGCGGTAATTTATGTACCGGCCATCTTGTCGAGGTTTTTCATGGTTTCCCTCAATTATTCCAGATAAAAAATAAAGTTGTTTCTTAAATGTATAATAAAATTGTGACCAATTAGGTGCTCACAAATTTGTCTACATTTTCCTAATTTTTACTAAGCCGTATGTCCGTCCATCTGTCTGTCCTACCTTTCAAAGGCTGTATCTTTAGAACCATAACAGGTAGCCGGTTGAAATTTTCACAGAATATGTGTTATTATGGCGGATATCCTAACAAACAAGAAATAAAAATTAAGGGGGGTTTCCATACAAAAAACGGAAAATTAGGCATAAAGCTGTATTATTGTATAGAACCCTCGATGCGCAAGTTCGACTCACACTTGGCCGGGTTTTTTTTATAATTTTTTCGCTCAGTCTATAATTTTATAATCCGTCAATCTTTAAAATAACTCGTCAACTAAGTCTTGGTTGGACCTCATCAAAGTTTCTTTAAATTATAGATAAATGAATTTAGTGTAAAATAACTTGGTCGAGTCTTAAGATAAAATAAACTACAAGAAAATGTAAATCGGTGAATAAAATTCGTAGAACGCCGCCTACTCAGGTGATCCACGGACCTATAACGAGGTGTTGAAAAGATACTGGAAAGTCAAAATTAATTGTTAACAGGTTAAGTATGTTAATAAAAATATATGATCATTGAGCACTATGGTTGGAATAAAAACAAAAATAAAGATAGTTACTTCTTACCACAACAGTTTTATTGATGGATGTACATTTCGAAAGCTATGCTTTCATCTTCAGCAAACACTATACTATACTATATTCATGTATAGTGTTTGCTGAAGATGAAAGCATAGCTTTCGAAATGTACATTCATCAATTAAACTGTTGTGGTAAGAAGTAACTATCTTTATTTTTGTTGTTAAGTATGTTGTTTTTCTAAAATTAATATTCACCTGTATAGTGATTTGTGGATGCACGGTTGACTTGGTTTTCTTTCAGTGTTTACATCTTCAGAATACGAAAGCACTGAAGCATCGCAAATCCGCACCAGTAACTATGTAACTATTTACTATACAAGGTATATAGGTAGTAACTGTGACATATCATACAACGGAACGAAATGCACCGGCCGGTAATAATGCAGCCATTTTAGACGTTTTCTACGCTTGTCAATCAAAATGAATCTTTTAACATGAAAGACGATGTCCTCCATATAAAAGTGTGTTTAAAAAGTGGATTGCGCTGCTTTTGGTTATGTAAAATTGATGGATATTATACAAAATTCGACCGTACAATATTACAAAAATCAATATTTTGTCCGGCGTACGTGTGCCAGTTTCAGACAAAAGTAGACATCGCTCCCTCCGTGTTTTTAACGTAACGAAAATTTGTAGTCGTGTTTACCAACATGTCAAAGAAATTGATATTTTTGTTGTCGAGTTAAAATGAGACCTTAATCACGCACATCAACTGACAAATCAGAATAACGTCACGTCACCGTCACGTCACCGTCACGCCACCGACATGCTCATGTTAAAAGTATATCTATAGCTACACTCATAGCTATAGATATACTTTATACGTATTGCGCTTGGCCAGCTGTGAAAGTAGTATACTGGCGCACGCGCAGTGGCCTATGTACACGTATATGCACCAACACAAAGACAACTTGTTGTACAACATTAGTACTGTGTGTATCTATACAAATAATCTTAAATAATATAAGTATGTTAATTCTTATTTCAATTAAATTGTATTTATATTTTGTACTGGACTTGCGTAGCCCATCGCATGTGTTGACGTAAAAAGCATAGCTTCAGTCGGGTGTCCCATGACACCTCTTGACTTTTTTTCGTAAGACGAGATCGACAACTAAGGTAATTATCGTCTAATTACCTACATCAACTTAAATTATTAAATTAAACGACATCACAAAACATCCATAAGCGAAGGAGGGATTCGAACCGACGACAGTTTAATCCAAAGGCCAGGACGCTATCCGTTGCACCAAGCTGCCCTCATTTCATATCTAAGATCAGAAAATATAGCCTTGATGCCCTTTGAATTCTGCCAACTGGATCAACTCCAGCTTCCGGAATTAGCGTGAAATTTTTTACTTAATAATATTTTATGTAATACATTGTTCCAAGCAGGCTATAAAATAAACATGCGATGTTTTACTTTAGTTATGAGCATCGTTAATAATTGTATTAAGAAAACAAAGTCTACAGGAATTTTGCACACCGTAGAATTAATCTATATGAAGTGAAAGTAAACAGGTTCTGCCACACTGCGTCAGTGGCGTGCTTATTTAGTTGCATTACATATTTTTTAGACGATTTTAAAGGACATTTAACACAACGTAAAATAAAAACAAACTTTAATATTAAGTTCAAACATTGACCCAACATTTGTAAATTAACGAAACATCCGACCAAAAATATACATTGTGTGTGTTTTAAAGACCACCAACAGCTAAGGTTATTTGGGCCTAGCACCAATTCATATTTTCAATTCATTATTAACTTCCCATTGGAAGTTATTGTAGTGGGTCCGAAAATCGAAATCAAAATGTATAACAAATTTTTATGTTTCAAGGTCACCACACTATTTTTAGAAATATGTCTGTGTGTGTGTGTGTGTGTACGTACGTACGTATGTGTCCATTTCTTTCTAAGACGAAATCTCGAGAATGAAAAATGATATCGACTACGTTAGGGTGCCAATCGACGCGTATTAACGTAAATATGATCTGAAAGAAATTTTCTCAAAATCGGTTCAGCCGTTCTTTTTTCTTAACCAAATAACCTCCAAAAAAGTAGATTTTACACAATATCTTGCGAATAAAAAATTATATCGACTTCGTAAGGGTGTCAATCGAGGCGTGTTAACGTCATTTTGATCTGACATAAATTTTATAAAAATCGGTTCAGCCGTTTTTTTTTTTTTTAATTATTGTTAAAAATAAATAATAATTATGTTTTAATGATTAAAATGATTACTTTTCTGTGTAATATCTAATTTAATTATTATTATTAAATATTTATCAAACTGGGAAGTTCGTCGTGTGGACCTCAAGGGTCGCACTTTAGTCCTAATAAACGACCCACCTCACGGCTTGTTTAATTTTTGTATAATATAATATATGGATACTTACTTTTGGGTGTTAATGACAAGAGTAGAAACACCAATAAACATTTAATTAAAGAAAAAAAAGAAACAAAACGCCGCTGATTCGCAAAATATGATTCGAGAATAAATAATTAATCCACGGATGTAAAACATTTCACCGCTACCCACAATAATTACGGCCACCCGCCGCACTTTCTCGTTCGCCGCGTTTAACAAACGCTAATAACATTATATTCTGTGCTAATGAACGATATTGGCGTTTCCAAAATCGGCCATTTAGAGTCGTCCTCGTCGTCACTCCGATCGTTACGTAACCCCGAAAGACGTGCTGATTGGCTGATTACTGATTATACCGACCCAGCATTGCACGAACGAACAATTTATTATTGCCATAATTTCGCCTGAATCATATTTAGTTTAACCCGTCATTGCATTACCCAGCGGTAATATTATCTATTATATTGAATAGATTAGAATTTATAGAGTTAATAAGTTTAATCTTAATTCGCAACGTATAGCCGAATAAATATTACCAGTAGTACTGCAATCTCTTTCGATTGCAGCGAAACACGAATAACTGAATAATCTATTTGTTTAATGACCTCAGTTGTCGAGTGTCTATATTCTCTTATTTATTTAGCAATGGTTCATTTAACACTAATGCCTTAGGGCTTAGAAGAAGCCTATACTTTCCTCAAATTTATTCTCATAAATATATTATAACTAATTTATGTTTATGTAAATGTAAATATGAGGTGATAAATTTATACTGTTTTATACGGTCTCTGAAGGATCGCGTTTAAGCTGAATTTAAAATTTCCCTATGTTAAACAATTAGGTAAACAAAATATAAATTTGTATTTAAGATAAGAAAGCAGTAAATGTTTACAAATCACATATTTAAAATCATATAATATGATAATATCATAAATTAAATATACGTATGGCTGAAATACAAAATAAACAAGTATTAAATAGCGGAGAAAAACTTAAAAGTAAAGTCAACAGAAAAAGTGACTAAAAGACGAAGGAAAAAAAAGAGACTTTTGGTGTTTGCTCTACTAATTAATTACGGCAAATAATAATTAAAAGCCGCCCTTCTTCATTTGATTTTTTCGTAGGCATTTAACGCACATTTTATAATATATTATTATATAAAACAAAAGAACACACAACGAGCAAATCAGTAAATACTGCAGATACCAACTATGAAGAGTTGAAATGTCTAGCAAGATGAAAATCAATGAATATTATGTAACATAATTTTTAAAATGTACGGCACATTGCATTACTATGCATATTTTTTTTCTAAACAGCTATGTCTTTCAAAATTATATAACCATTTTTGTATCAAAATCAAAATTATGAAACCTGGAAATTTCAGTTTCATTTTAATTTTCAATAAATCGACATCTATTATCTATAATTCTCAGCCTGCTGTAAATGTGAAGTTGGCGACGCAAATGAACTGTCAAAAATATTTGAAAATACTGAAAATGAAGTGAAAAGCAGCTATTTTATAGTGGATATGGCAAAAAAAACCATATATTTCGCTGACGCTCGTTTTAACATACTGTCAAGTGTCACCACTCGTCTGTAATGTGCCTCATTACGCATCTAGATATACAATAAACTATTTTTCTTTTTTTTATTCGTATTTTTGACATGGCTTAAATAATCGAGTCGCAAAAAATTTTTCCATAGAAATAAAATCTCAAAGAACTTTTAAATTTGAATCAGGCGATGTTTGAATTTACTCTCTCATTGACAGTCGGGGGTAAAAAAACATTGATGTTAAGAAAAAAAGATGTATCTTAAAGTTTGACCGTTATAATAATATTATAATTTATCGTCGCTCCTTCTTAATTCTTTGTTCTGATAAAATTTCACTTTGAATAACTTTACAGTGTAGTTTAGTTACAATAAAAAAAACAATTTATTTATTTTGAAAGTGCGTAACTCGACATTTCAATCAGATTTTAAGATACGCCTTTTCGCCTTGACGACGACGAAACATAAGTCCGAAGTGCCTATTTTGAGAACCACTGCAATGCGGCCTGCTAATAATTTTGTCCAAAAATAAAGAATGCAAAGTGCACAGTGAGACAGAAAACGCTCCACAAAATAACAGAGTGAGATGCAAGTATCTCACTTTGTTATTGTGTATAGTAGAACAGTAAATATCACCAGACAAAACATAACCATAGGTCAGTTTTTATTTGAAAGACATTTTAGACGGGTGGCGTTGCTATGTTTTGTCTAAAATAGAATAAAAATGCAACTAGCATTGCGGATAAACAAAACATTTTAAATAAAATATAATATTGTTGTGTCTAAAATTTTGTGAAGATTTAGTTTTTATAAATTATTATACAAAAAAAAAACAAAATGACAGACAAAAACAAAATCAATGACAAAAACAAAATTAGTGACAGTTGTGATGAATTAAACAAAGTGCAGACCAAAGGTCGCACATTTCTGCTGAATCGCTATGATTTCATGTTCGAGTCTCAGAAATACGTCGACCTTGAGATTGTTTGCGAAAAAGGAAAAACCATCAAGGCTCACAGATTCGTATTGGCGACGTTCAGTCCGTGGTGGAAGAAACTCTTTTCGGACGAGAAATTCGACGGAACGGCACGAGTCGATTACGACAAAAGAATCGTCGAATTAATTCTGAGGTACTGTTACGTAAGAAGTTTCAAATTGAGCAGACACGTGACTGAAAGTCTTACGGCCGCTGAAAATTACCAGCTGCTGAAAGCAGGCTATGAATTTGAAATACCGTGTTTGGTCAATTCGCCCAGATTCGAGCGAAAATCCCGAAAATTCGCCCAGATTCGAGCGAAAATCCCGAAAATTCGCCCAGATTCGAGCGAAAATCCCGAAAATTCGCCCAGATTCGAGCGAAAATCCCGAAAATTCGCCCAGATTCGAGCAAAAATCCCGAAAATTCGCCCAGATTCGAGCGAAAATCCCGAAAATTCGCCCAGATTCGAGCGAAAATCCCGAAAATTCGCCCAGATTCGAGCGAAAATCCCGAAAATTCGCCCAGATTCGAGCGAAAATCCCGAAAATTCGCCCAGATTCGAGCGAAAATCCCGAAAATTCGCCCAGATTCGAGCGAAAATCCCGAAAATTTGCCCAGATTCGAGCGAAAATCCCGAAAATTCGCCCAGATTCGAGCGAAAATCCCGAAAATTCGCCCAGATTCGAGCGAAAATCCCGAAAATTCGCCCAGATTCGAGCGAAAATCCCGAAAATTCGCCCAGATTCGAGCAAAAATCCCGAAAATTCGCCCAGATTCGAGCGAAAATCCCGAAAATTCGCCCAGATTCGAGCGAAAATCCCGAAAATTCGCCCAGATTCGAGCGAAAATCCCGAAAATTCGCCCAGATTCGAGCGAAAATCCCGAAAATTCGCCCAGATTCGAGCGAAAATCCCGAAAATTCGCCCAGATTCGAGCGAAAATCCCGAAAATTCGCCCAGATTCGAGCGAAAATCCCGAAAATTCGCCCAGATTCGAGCGAAAATCCCGAAAATTCGCCCAGATTCGAGCGAAAATCCCGAAAATTCGCCCAGATTCGAGCGAAAATCCCGAAAATTCGCCCAGATTCGAGCAAAAATCCCGAAAATTCGCCCAGATTCGAGCGAAAATCCCGAAAATTCGCCCAGATTCGAGCGAAAATCCCGAAAATTCGCCCAGATTCGAGCGAAAATCCCAAAAATTCGCCCAGATTCGAGCAAAAATCCCAAAAATTCGCCCAGATTAGAGCGAAAATCCCGAAAATTCGCCCAGATTCGAGCGAAAATCCCGAAAATTCGCCCAGATTCGAGCGAAAATCCCGAAAATTCGCTTAAATTCGAGCGAAAGTCCCGAAAATTCGCCCAGATTCGAGCGAAAATCCCGAAAATTCGCCCAGATTCGAGCGAAAATCCCGAAAATTCGCCCAGATTCGAGCGAAAATCCCGAAAATTCGCCCAGATTCGAGCGAAAATCCCGAAAATTCGCCCAGATTCGAGCGAAAATCCCGAAAATTCGCCCAGATTCGAGCGAAAATCCCGAAAATTCGCTCAGATTCCAGCGAAAATCCCGAAAATTCGCCCAGATTCGAGCGAAAATCCCGAAAATTCGCCCAGATTCGAGCGAAAATCCCGAAAATTCGCCCAGATTCGAGCGAAAATCCCGAAAATTCGCCCAGATTCGAGCGAAAATCCCGAAATTTCGCCCAGATTCGAGCGAAAATCCCGAAAATTCGCCCAGATTCGAGCGAAACATTTTAAATAAAATATAATATTGTTGTGTCTAAAATTTTGTGAAGATTTAGTTTTTATAAATTATTATACAAAAAAAAAACAAATTGACAGACAAAAACAAAATCAATGACAAAAACAAAATTAGTGACAGTTGTGATGAATTAAACAAAGTGCAGACCAAAGGTCGCACATTTCTGCTGAATCGCTATGATTTCATGTTCGAGTCTCAGAAATACGTCGACCTTGAGATTGTTTGCGAAAAAGGAAAAACCATCAAGGCTCACAGATTCGTATTGGCGACGTTCAGTCCGTGGTGGAAGAAACTCTTTTCGGACGAGATATTCGACGGAACGGCACGAGTCGATTACGACAAAAGAATCGTCGAATTAATTCTGAGGTACTGTTACGTAAGAAGTTTCAAATTGAGCAGACACGTGACTGAAAGTCTTACGGCCGCTGAAAATTACCAGCTGCTGAAAGCAGGCTATGAATTTGAAATACCGTGTTTGGTCAATTCGCCCAGATTCGAGCGAAAATCCCGAAAATTCGCCCAGATTCGAGCGAAAATCCCGAAAATTCGCCCAGATTCGAGCGAAAATCCCGAAAATTCGCCCAGATTCAAGCGAAAATCCCGAAAATTCGCCCAGATTCGAGCGAAAATCCCGAAAATTCGCCCAGATTCGAGCGAAAATCCCGAAAATTCGCCCAGATTCGAGCGAAAATCCCGAAAATTCGCCCAGATTCGAGCGAAAATCCCGAAAATTCGCCCAGATTCGAGCGAAAATCCCGAAAATTCGCCCAGATTCGAGCGAAAATCCCGAAAATTCGCCCAGATTCGAGCGAAAATCCCGAAAATTCGCCCAGATTCGAGCGAAAATCCCGAAAATTCGCCCAGATTGGAGCGAAAATCCCAAAAATTCGCCCAGATTCGAGCGAAAATCCCGAAAATTCGCCCAGATTCGAGCGAAAATCCCGAAAATCCGCCCAGATTCGAGCGAAAATCCCGAAAATTCGCCCAGATTCGAGCGAAAATTCCGAAAATTTGCCCAGATTCGAGCGAAAATCCCGAAAATTCGCCCAGATTCGAGCGAAAATCCCGAAAATTCGCCCAGATTCGAGCGAAAATCCCGAAAATTCGCCCAGATTCGAGCGAAAATCCCGAAAATTCGCCCAGATTCGAGCGAAAATCCCGAAAATTCGCCCAGATTCGAGCGAAAATCCCGAAAATTCGCCCAGATTCGAGCGAAAATCCCGAAAATTCGCCCAGATTCGAGCGAAAATCCCGAAAATTCGCCCAGATTCGAGCGAAAATCCCGAAAATTCGCCCAGATTCGAGCGAAAATCCCGAAAATTCGCCCAGATTCGAGCGAAAATCCCGAAAATTCGCCCAGATTCGAGCGAAAATCCCGAAAATTCGCCCAGATTCGAGCGAAAATCCCGAAAATTCGCCCAGATTCGAGCGAAAATCCCGAAAATTCGCCCAGATTCGAGCGAAAATCCCGAAAATTCGCCCAGATTCGAGCGAAAATCCCGAAAATTCGCCCAGATTCGAGCGAAAATCCCGAAAATTCGCCCAGATTCGAGCGAAAATCCCGAAAATTCGCCCAGATTCGAGCGAAAATCCCGAAAATTCGCCCAGATTCGAGCGAAAATCCCGAAAATTCGCCCAGATTCGAGCGAAAATCCCGAAAATTCGCCCAGATTCGAGCGAAAATCCCAAAAATTCGCCCAGATTCGAGCGAAAATCCCGAAAATTCGCCCAGATTCGAGCGAAAATCCCGAAAATTCGCCCAGATTCGAGCGAAAATCCCGAAAATTCGCCCAGATTCGAGCGAAAGTCCCGAAAATTCGCCCAGATTCGAGCGAAAATCCCGAAAATTCGCCCAGATTCGAGCGAAAATCCCGAAAATTCGCCCAGATTCGAGCGAAAATCCCGAAAATTCGCCCAGATTCGAGCGAAAATCCCGAAAATTCGCCCAGATTCGAGCGAAAATCCCAAAAATTTGCCCAGATTCGAGCGAAAATCCCGAAAATTCGCTCAGATTCGAGCGAAAATCCCGAAAATTCGCCCAGATTCGAGCGAAAATCCCGAAAATTCGCCCAGATTCGAGCGAAAATCCCGAAAATTCGCCCAGATTCGAGCGAAAATCCCGAAAATTCGCCCAGATTCGAGCGAAAATCCCGAAATTTCGCCCAGATTCGAGCGAAAATCCCGATAATTCGCCCAGATTCGAGCGAAACATTTTAAATAAAATATAATATTGTTGTGTCTAAAATTTTGTGAAGATTTAGTTTTTATAAATTATTATACAAAAAAAAACAAAATGACAGACAAAAACAAAATCAATGACAAAAACAAAATTAGTGACAGTTGTGATGAATTAAACAAAGTGCAGACCAAAGGTCGCACATTTCTGCTGAATCGCTATGATTTCATGTTCGAGTCTCAGAAATACGTCGACCTTGAGATTGTTTGCGAAAAAGGAAAAACCATCAAGGCTCACAGATTCGTATTGGCGACGTTCAGTCCGTGGTGGAAGAAACTCTTTTCGGACGAGAAATTCGACGGAACGGCACGAGTCGATTACGACAAAAGAATCGTCGAATTAATTCTGAGGTACTGTTACGTAAGAAGTTTCAAATTGAGCAGACACGTGACTGAAAGTCTTACGGCCGCTGAAAATTACCAGCTGCTGAAAGCAGGCTATGAATTTGAAATACCGTGTTTGGTCAATTCGCCCAGATTCGAGCGAAAATCCCGAAAATTCGCCCAGATTCGAGCGAAAATCCCGAAAATTCGCCCAGATTCGAGCGAAAATCCCGAAAATTCGCCCAGATTCGAGCGAAAATCCCGAAAATTCGCCCAGATTCGAGCGAAAATCCCGAAAATTCGCCCAGATTCGAGCGAAAATCCCGAAAATTCGCCCAGATTCGAGCGAAAATCCCGAAAATTCGCCCAGATTCGAGCGAAAATCCCGAAAATTCGCCCAGATTCGAGCGAAAATCCCGAAAATTCGCCCAGATTCGAGCGAAAATCCCGAAAATTCGCCCAGATTCGAGCGAAAATCCCAAAAATTCGCCCAGATTCGAGCGAAAATCCCGAAAATTCGCCCAGATTCGAGCGAAAATCCCGAAAATTCGCCCAGATTCGAGCGAAAATCCCGAAAATTCGCCCAGATTCGAGCGAAAATCCCGAAAATTCGCCCAGATTCGAGCGAAAATCCCGAAAATTCGCCCAGATTCGAGCGAAAATCCCGAAAATTCGCCCAGATTCGAGCGAAAATCCCGAAAATTCGCCCAGATTCGAGCGAAAATCCCGAAAATTCGCCCAGATTCGAGCGAAAATCCCGAAAATTCGCCCAGATTCGAGCGAAAATCCCGAAAATTCGCCCAGATTCGAGCGAAAATCCCGAAAATTCGCCCAGATTCGAGCGAAAATCCCGAAAATTCGCCCAGATTCGAGCGAAAATCCCGAAAATTCGCCCAGATTCGAGCGAAAATCCGAAAATGCCCAGATTCGAGCAAAATCCGAAAATTCGCCCAGATTCGAGCGAAAATCCCGAAAATTCGCCCAGATTCGAGCGAAAATCCCGAAAATTCGCCCAGATTCGAGCGAAAATCCCGAAAATTCGCCCAGATTCGAGCGAAAATCCCGAAAATTCGCCCAGATTCGAGCGAAAATCCCGAAAATTCGCCCAGATTCGAGCGAAAATCCCGAAAATTCGCCCAGATTCGAGCGAAAATCCCGAAAATTCGCCCAGATTCGAGCGAAAATCCCGAAAATTCGCCCAGATTCGAGCGAAAATCCCGAAAATTCGCCCAGATTCGAGCGAAAATCCCGAAAATTCGCCCAGATTCGAGCGAAAATCCCGAAAATTCGCCCAGATTCGAGCGAAAATCCCGAAAATTCGCCCAGATTCGAGCGAAAATCCCGAAAATTCGCCCAGATTCGAGCGAAAATCCCGAAAATTCGCCCAGATTCGAGCGAAAATCCCGAAAATTCGCCCAGATTCGAGCGAAAATCCCGAAAATTCGCCCAGATTCGAGCGAAAATCCCGAAAATTCGCCCAGATTCGAGCGAAAATCCCGAAAATTCGCCCAGATTCGAGCGAAAATCCCGAAAATTCGCTCAGATTCGAGCAAAAATCCCGAAAATTCGCCCAGATTCGAGCGAAAATCCCGAAAATTCGCCCAGATTCGAGCGAAAATCCCGAAAATTCGCCCAGATTCGAGCGAAAATCCCGAAAATTCGCCCAGATTCGAGCGAAAATCCCGAAATTTCGCCCAGATTCGAGCGAAAATCCCGAAAGTTCGCCCAGATTCGAGCGAAACATTTTAAATAAAATATAATATTGTTGTGTCTAAAATTTTGTGAAGATTTAGTTTTTATAAATTATTATACAAAAAAAAAACAAAATGACAGACAAAAACAAAATCAATGACAAAAACAAAATTAGTGACAGTTGTGATGAATTAAACAAAGTGCAGACCAAAGGTCGCACATTTCTGCTGAATCGCTATGATTTCATGTTCGAGTCTCAGAAATACGTCGACCTTGAGATTGTTTGCGAAAAAGGAAAAACCATCAAGGCTCACAGATTCGTATTGGCGACGTTCAGTCCGTGGTGGAAGAAACTCTTTTCGGACGAGATATTCGACGGAACGGCACGAGTCGATTACGACAAAAGAATCGTCGAATTAATTCTGAGGTACTGTTACGTAAGAAGTTTCAAATTGAGCAGACACGTGACTGAAAGTCTTACGGCCGCTGAAAATTACCAGCTGCTGAAAGCAGGCTATGAATTTGAAATACCGTGTTTGGTCAATTCGCCCAGATTCGAGCGAAAATCCCGAAAATTCGCCCAGATTCGAGCGAAAATCCCGAAAATTCGCCCAGATTCGAGCGAAAATCCCGAAAATTCGCCCAGATTCGAGCGAAAATCCCGAAAATTCGCCCAGATTCGAGCGAAAATCCCGAAAATTCGCCCAGATTCGAGCGAAAATCCCGAAAATTCGCCCAGATTCGAGCGAAAATCCCGAAAATTCGCCCAGATTCGAGCGAAAATCCCGAAAATTCGCCCAGATTCGAGCGAAAATCCCGAAAATTCGCCCAGATTCGAGCGAAAATCCCGAAAATTCGCCCAGATTCGAGCGAAAATCCCGAAAATTCGCCCAGATTCGAGCGAAAATCCCGAAAATCCGCCCAGATTCGAGCGAAAATCCCGAAAATTCGCCCAGATTCGAGCGAAAATCTTGAAAATTTGCCCAGATTCGAGCGAAAACCCCGAAAATTCGCCCAGATTCGAGCGAAAATCCCAAAAATTCGCCCAGATTCGAGCGAAAATCCCGAAAATTTGCCCAGATTCGAGCGAAAATCCCGAAAATTCGCCCAGATTCGAGCGAAAATCCCGAAAATTCGCCCAGATTCGAGCAAAAATCCCGAAAATTCGCCCAGATTCGAGCGAAAATCCCGAAAATTCGCCCAGATTCGAGCGAAAATCCCGAAAATTCGCCCAGATTCGAGCGAAAATCCCGAAAATTCGCCCAGATTCGAGCGAAAATCCCGAAAATTCGCCCAGATTCGAGCGAAAATCCCGAAAATTCGCCCAGATTCGAGCGAAAATCCCGAAAATTCGCCCAGATTCGAGCGAAAATCCCGAAAATTCGCCCAGATTCGAGCGAAAATCCCGAAAATTCGCCCAGATTCGAGCGAAAATCCCGAAAATTCGCCCAGATTCGAGCGAAAATCCCGAAAATTTGCCCAGATTCGAGCGAAAATCCCGAAAATTCGCCCAGATTCGAGCTAAAATCCCGAAAATTCGCCCTGATTCGAGCGAAAATCCCAAAAATTCGCCCAGATTCGAGCGAAAATCCCGAAAATTCGCCCAGATTCGAGCGAAAATCCCGAAAATTCGCCCAGATTCGAGCGAAAATCCCAAAAATTCGCCCAGATTCGAGCGAAAGTCCCGAAAATTCGCCCAGATTCGAGCGAAAATCCCGAAAATTCGCCCAGATTCGAGCGAAAATCCCGAAAATTCGCCCAGATTCGAACGAAAATCCCGAAAATTCGCCCAGATTCGAGCGAAAATCCCGAAAATTCGCCCAGATTCGAGCGAAAATCCCGAAAATTCGCTCAGATTCGAGCGAAAATCCCGAAAATTCGCCCAGATTCGAGCGAAAATCCCGAAAATTCGCCCAGATTCGAGCGAAAATCCCGAAAATTCGCCCAGATTCGAGCGAAAATCCCGAAAATTCGCCCAGATTCGAGCGAAAATCCCGAAATTTCGCCCAGATTCGAGCGAAAATCCCGATAATTCGCCCAGATTCGAGCGAAACATTTTAAATAAAATATAATATTGTTGTGTCTAAAATTTTGTGAAGATTTAGTTTTTATAAATTATTATACAAAAAAAAAACAAAATGACAGACAAAAACAAAATCAATGACAAAAACAAAATTAGTGACAGTTGTGATGAATTAAACAAAGTGCAGACCAAAGGTCGCACATTTCTGCTGAATCGCTATGATTTCATGTTCGAGTCTCAGAAATACGTCGACCTTGAGATTGTTTGCGAAAAAGGAAAAACCATCAAGGCTCACAGATTCGTATTGGCGACGTTCAGTCCGTGGTGGAAGAAACTCTTTTCGGACGAGAAATTCGACGGAAAGGCACGAGTCGATTACGACAAAAGAATCGTCGAATTAATTCTGAGGTACTGTTACGTAAGAAGTTTCAAATTGAGCAGACACGTGACTGAAAGTCTTACGGCCGCTGAAAATTACCAGCTGCTGAAAGCAGGCTATGAATTTGAAATACCGTGTTTGGTCAATTCGCCCAGATTCGAGCGAAAATCCCGAAAATTCGCCCAGATTCGAGCGAAAATCCCGAAAATTCGCCCAGATTCGAGCGAAAATCCCGAAAATTCGCCCAGATTCAAGCGAAAATCCCGAAAATTCGCCCAGATTCGAGCGAAAATCCCGAAAATTCGCCCAGATTCGAGCGAAAATCCCGAAAATTCGCCCAGATTCGAGCGAAAATCCCGAAAATTCGCCCAGATTCGAGCGAAAATCCCGAAAATTCGCCCAGATTCGAGCGAAAATCCCGAAAATTCGCCCAGATTCGAGCGAAAATCCCGAAAATTCGCCCAGATTCGAGCGAAAATCCCGAAAATTCGCCCAGATTCGAGCGAAAATCCCGAAAATTCGCCCAGATTCGAGCGAAAATCCCGAAAATTCGCCCAGATTCGAGCGAAAATCCCGAAAATTCGCCCAGATTCGAGCAAAAATCCCGAAAATTCGCCCAGATTCGAGCGAAAATCCCGAAAATTCGCCCAGATTCGAGCGAAAATCTCGAAAATTCGCCCAGATTCGAGCGAAAATCCCGAAAATTCGCCCAGATTCGAGCAAAAATCCCAAAAATTCGCCCAGATTCGAGCGAAAATCCCGAAAATTCGCCCAGATTCGAGCGAAAATCCCGAAAATTCGCCCAGATTCGAGCGAAAATCCCGAAAATTCGCCCAGATTCGAGCAAAAATCCCGAAAATTCGCCCAGATTCGAGCGAAAATCCCGAAAATTCGCCCAGATTCGAGCGAAAATCCCGAAAATTTGCCCAGATTCGAGCGAAAATCCCTAAAATTCGCCCAGATTCGAGCGAAAATCCCAAAAATTCGCCCAGATTCGAGCGAAAATCCCGAAAATTCGCCCAGATTCGAGCGAAAATCCCGAAAATTCGCCCAGATTCGAGCGAAAATCCCAAAAAATCGCCCAGATTCGAGCGAAAATCCCGAAAATACGCCCAGATTCGAACAAAAATCCCGAAAATTTGCCCAGATTCGAGCGAAAATCCCAAAAATTCGCCCAGATTTGAGCGAAAGTCCCGAAAATTCGCCCAGATTCGAGCGAAAATCCCGAAAATTCGCCCAAATTCGAGCGAAAATCCCGAAAATTCGCCCAGATTCGAGCGAAAATCCCGAAAATTCGCCCAGATTCGAGCGAAAATCCCGAAAATTCGCCCAGATTCGAGCGAAAATCCCGAAAATTCCCCCAGATTCGAGCGAAAATTTCGAAAATTCGCTCAGATTCGAGCGAAAATCCCGAAAATTCGCCCAGATTCGAGCGAAAATCCCGAAAATTCGCCCAGATTCGAGCGAAAATCCCGAAAATTCGCCCAGATTCGAGCAAAAATCCCGAAAATTCGCCCAGATTCGAGCAAAAATCCCGAAATTTCGCCCAGATTCGAGCGAAAATCCCGAAAATTCGCCCAGATTCGAGCAAAAATTCCAAAAATTCGCCCAGATTCGAGCGAAAATCCCGAAAATTCGCCCAGATTCGAGCGAAAATCCCGAAAATTCGCCCAGATTCGAGCAAAAATCCCGAAAATTCGCCCAGATTCGAGCGAAAATCCCGAAAATTCGCCCAGATTCGAGCGAAAATCCCGAAAATTCGCCCAGATTCGAGCGAAAATCCCGAAAATTCGCCCAGATTTGAGCGAAAATCCCAAAAATTCGCCAAGATTCGAGCGAAAATCCCGAAAATTCGCCCAGATTCGAGCGAAAATCCCGAAAATTCGCCCAGATTCGAGCAAAAATCCCGAAAATTCGCCCAGATTCGAGCGAAAATCCCAAAAATTCGCCCAGATTCGAGCGAAAATCCCGAAAATTCGCCCAGATTCGAGCGAAAATCCCAAAAATTCGCCCAGATTCGAGCGAAAATCCCGAAAATTCGCCCAGATTCGAGCGAAAATCCCAAAAATTCGCCCAGATTCGAGCGAAAATCCCGAAAATTCGCCCAGATTCGAGCGAAAATCCCGAAAATTCGCCCAGATTCGAGCGAAAATCCCGAAAATTCGCCCAGATTCGAGCGAAAATCCCGAAAATTCGCCCAGATTCGAGCGAAAATCCCGAAAATTCGCCCAGATTCGAGCGAAAATCCCGAAAATTCGCCCAGATTCGAGCGAAAATCCCGAAAATTCGCCCAGATTCGAAGCGAAAATCCCTAAAATTCGCCTAGATTCGAGCGAAAATCCCGAAAATTCGCCCAGATTCGAGCGAAAATCCCTTAAATTCGCCCAGATTCGAGCGAAAATCCCGAAAATTCGCCCAGATTCGAGCGAAAATCCCGAAAATTCGCCCAGATTCGAGCGAAAATCCCGAAAATTCGCCCAGATTCGAGCGAAAATCCCGAAAATTCGCCCAGATTCGAGCGAAAATCCCGAAAATTCGCCCAGATTCGAGCGAAAATCCCGAAAATTCGCCCAGATTCGAGCGAAAATCCCGAAAATTCGCCCAGATTCGAGCGAAAATCCCGAAAATTCGCCCAGATTCGAGCAAAAATCCCGAAAATTCGCCCAGATTCGAGCGAAAATCCCGAAAATTCGCCCAGATTCGAGCGAAAATCCCGAAAATTCGTCCAGATTCGAGCAAAAATCCCGAAAATTCGCCCAGATTCGAGCGAAAATCCCGAAAATTCGCCCAGATTCGAGCGAAAATCCCGAAAATTCGCCCAGATTCGAGCGAAAATCCCGAAAATTCGCCCAGATTCGAGCGAAAATCCCGAAAATTCGCCCAGATTCGAGCGAAAATCTCGAAAATTCGCCCAGATTCGAGCGAAAATCCCGAAAATTCGCCCAGATTCGAGCGAAAATCCCGAAAATTCGCCCAGATTTGAGCGAAAATCCCGAAAATTCGCCCAGATTCGAGCGAAAATCCCGAAAATTCGCCCAGATTCGAGCGAAAATCCCGAAAATTCGCCCAGATTCGAGCGAGTTATCTTGACTTTGGATCGAGACATGGTGCTGTGCAACCGCTACGAAACGATTGCCGCGGTCAAAAATTGGGCCGAACAGAAAATATTACGCGAGTGTCCGCCGCCTCACGGTGCACAAACCACCGCGAGACAATATTTGGAAAGGTGTCGATTGTTCGATTTGGTCAAGTTTGATCGGATGAAACCAATGGATTTCATTTGCATGTCCTCCGACAGACTCGCCGGCCTGATGACCCAAGAAGAATACGAAAAATTTATACCAATATACGACAACGACTTTATGAGTTTTCGAGTCGATTTTTATCCGGCTCGATTAACGGACGTTCAAGAAATTGTCGCAGGCGACGTCATCAACGACAAGCACCTGTTACAAAACGTCAAACTGAAAAATTTGAAAACTATCAACGTGGCTGTGATGACGGCGAAAGGCAGCGTTTACTACGAAAGTTTAGATGTCACGCTGTATTTAAACGGTAAACACAAAACCGCAGTCCGATTTCGACAAACCGTGAAATATTTAAGCGTCATGATCATTCCGTTCAGTTTGGAAGGAATTAGTTTCGAGGACGACGAACTCATGAACTTAGATTTTCATGTAAAATTCAACAAGGCGGGAGAATATTTCTTTTTCCCGAGAAGACGAGGGCCTGTCGACAGGAACGGAAAACGGCTTTTCCAAATTACGGGCGGCGTTATTTTTGAAGCAGCGTTTCACTACGACGTCGCAGCGGACTCGTGAAACGTTATTTTCGTCTTTTTTTGAACATTTCGTCGCACGCGGTTTCGGGGTGTTCATTTATCGCTAAGCTAGTTTTTTTTAAAAGGGTACCTATATCTGTATCGCGGGTACAGACAGATGACGTTAATACCGTTTAACACAAATAATTGTATCAATACATCCAGTTTTATTTAAGTAGGTATCTTATAAAATTAAATGTTCGTAAAATATAACAAACAAAATAATTGTAATTGTATTAATTTTTTATATTTAAAATAGTTATTCAATACCTATAATAATATTTTCATTATTAAAAAAAAAATTAAAAGCCTTCGGGATTCTAACCTGGGGGCTGGGGTTGGCGTTTGTACCTGTCTAAGTATATTGTATAATATTATTTATTACACAATAGTGTATGAAATTTAAAACCAGTTAATCTGTTTATTGTACTTTGTTATGTCATTTTTATTATGTAGGTAACAAAAATATTATGAATTTTTTTGTATATTTAAACCTACTTGAGAATAATTTTGTAAATTAATCAAAACAAATTTCTTTAGACTATGTAGATTGTAGGCATTTTTTAGTGTTCTAATTTTAATAGTGTAATTTTACTTGAAACTGCAATATTTTATAATAATCAAACGTGACTGCCAATATTAGTTTAATTTAAAAAAATCCTAGTAATATTTTCCATTTAACCCTCACTTTTAGACGGAAATTCTTTCTGTTCCCGTCTCAGAGTTGGTAACAATGAAAATAATTAATATTTTACAGTAGGTAACTATTATACCTGGAGCGCATATAACGGAAAGTTTCCTGACAAAACAACCTTACAAAGCATAGGAAATAACCCTATTTTTAATGAGGTTTTACTGCTTGAAAATATTTCAATTTCACTTAAATTTTTTAACTCAATCGAAGAAACCGCGTCATTCTGGAAACACATTTCCTTGCCAGAAAATAAATAGGTAGATACTTTCGTGTACAATCTGTCGAAAAACTAGTGTTTCTGGGAAATCACAAAATTTAAATTTTAAAATAAATTACGTTATATTAATTCATTTACCTATAATCTAAATATATTATATAATTCCTAAATACTTAGTTTTTTCTCTTTCAAATCTTAACTTAATTTTAATTGTCATAAATGCATAATAATATGTAAAGTAAGTATATAATATAGGTAGGCATATTGTCCAATAATAGTCTTATGTACTGTCTACAAAAGATTACTTACTTATAGGGATGTGAAAAAATAATCGATTTTTATATTAATCGATTATTTTTTTCTTATAATCGATTTTTAACAATCGATTTTTGTAATAATAATAATCGGTTTTTTATAAATCGATTAATTTTTTAATAATAATAATCGATTTTTTATAAATCGATTATATAAATTACACTTTTTTTTTGTATTTATTTTTATTTTTTTTTATTAATATTAATATTAAGAAAGAATATAGGCTTTGGGAAACCCAATGCAGCCAACATTTACAAATTACACGTTTTAATCGATAAAATGTTCAATAGACAATAGTATACTAAACATTTGTAGCAATAATTTTGTTTAGTTTCTTTATTGTTGCTGAAAGTTTAAAGAGACATTTGTTTTGTTTTTTAGTTTTAAAACCAGAAGGTTGTCGTTTTGGATATTTTTGATACTTACCATTATAATGGATTTTTATTCTAATAAATTGTTAATATTAATCTCTTAGTTTTACTATTATAAAAGTATGCAATTTTTCGAATAATAGAAAAAATCGATTTTTCCACAAAAATCGATTTTTTACAAATCGATTTATATTGAAAAGAGAAAAATCGATTATTAAATAATCGATTTACATTGAAAAGAGAAAAATCGATTATTTTTTTACTCAATGTCACATCCCTACTTACTTATAACTGACTTACGATTATTGTTAGGTACCTACCTACCTATATTTTATTAGTTAAATACATTGTTTTCTTAAAGGTTTACCTTCTTTAGGTCAGATGTCGACACAGCTGTCTCTAAATAGTTCGCCATTTAGAAGTTGGACAGTGGGAATTTTTTATAGCCTACATTATCCTGTACTTCTCTCTTTTGTCGTTTTTGAACTCTCGGTATATTTGAAACAGTCGAGAGAACATAGTTTCGGAACGTGTTACACATATTCTGAAAATTGTCAACCCCAAAAGCGGCCACAAATCGAGATCTCCCGAGGCCAACAGTTCAACAAACATATTAAACTCCAATGCATTTAAATGCAATGATGCCAAATGGAAAACTATATATAATGTACTATACCTAGAGCATATTATATAATATTATGTTCAAATGCCCCGAACTTGACAGAAATTATATCTGAAATTTATAATATCTATAATTCTGCTTATCTGATCTATCTCAGCCGAGATTACAGTAAATCGATCTTGCCAATCGTAAAATGCAGCGATTTCTCAGCAAAAATAATAATATATCTAATAATAGTTAATTCAACGGATTTTAAACTTGTTGTCATCACAGTAGGTGCCCAGTTGAAGCGCTACTTTCAGGTACCTTCCACCCCATGGATGATTGGAAAATTGGAAACGACGGGAAATTGCTAAAAGCAAGGCCGTCTCTTTCTATTCCTCTGGTTTTGTATTTATAATTGAAGTTTAATAATTTAATAATAAAAAGAAAAACAGGGAGACAAAAGAGAAGATGGAAGGACGAAATAGACAAATTCGCTGGAACACTGGCACCGAATATCACAAGACCGGGATATGTGGAATGCCAAGGGGGAGGCCTTTGTCCTGTAGAGGCATTTTAATGGGGGCTTATTAATATTATTATTATCATATCTATTGAACTTACGTAGAAAAAGTGACAGAATAAACTTTTGAAAAGAACGAACGAGTGCAATAAATTTGGAATGGTTTTTAAGAAAAGCAGAAAAGCATTTTCTGTTTTATCATCTTCAGATTTTTCATTTTGTGTGGCAATTTTAAGAACGCCTCTCGCTCGAACGCCATAAAAACGAATAATGATATGTCGGCCATAATACGGCTCGGGCTGTCTTCTGAACCGGTTGCACATGTCACGTGACCTACATGCACTTGCGGCGGGACGTGTGCAACACAAAAAGTTGAACGTTCCACTTGACTGACTGATTCTCCACTCACATTATTTTATAATACTTACTTATATGAAGACGTTCGAGTTGACGTGAAACTTTTTTTAGCCGCGATGAAAGTGATAATTTTTGTTCAACAGCGCAGCGTAAGAAAACGAAAAACGACACTGTCAGGAGTGGGGGAAATGAGCTGATAGAGGGGAACTGAAACCGATTGGCTGGCGGGAAGTATAGGGGAAAAACTCGATCGACACGCCCATTTCTGTTTAGCGTTTACTTGGTTAAGTTTCACTTCAGACACGTCAGATTTTCACGCGGCCAGTTTTCTTTTTGAAGTGAAAACTTCCTTAGGCGCGTTAGGAACTTTTTGCCAGGGTACTAAAATAACCTGAAGCATTCGCAAATAACCGTAAGAATTCGCAACCTGACCTTATGTTAATTGAAATCATAAAATTCTTTCAAATCGTAAAACCAATTCACAATCAGGGCATTTTTCAAAGTCCGTTTAAAAGAGCTAACCTGGGTTCGAGACCTGATGGCAGCGTAGAATTTTTGGCGTATTTTTTTCTAAATTCTACATGATATTTATTTATATATTTTTTTATTTTTGTTATATTCTTTCTTTGACAATAATTATAATAATTTTTTTGAAACCAAGGTGGAATTAATTAAAAATACAATTTTAGTATTTTAGTAATAAATTATTTTTAGTTCATAAATGCGCAATAATAGATGACACCAAAAATTAGAAAATCTGAAGTTTTCACATCTGTCGTGTGGTCATAAGCACACACCCATTTTTTTATTTACTGAACGCTTGCAGAAGTCCAGCATAGGAGAAAGCTCTCAACACAAACACGCGGGTTATACGTGCCCGAGAACCGAGTCAACTTCTACGAACTAACTTGATTAGAACCATTATGATTTATATTGTACTACCTATTATGTGTTTAGTGGAAACTGTCCGGAATGGATTATGTCGCAAACTTTCCTCAGCCGAGACACAATATTATGCGAAATGAAATGAATTTGCTGCTGCATCGATCGATTGTTGCAAATACATTAATCACTTTAATTGAACCGGGATTAAAAGCAAGTGACGCATTAAATCAATACTCCGTTGCTCTGTATCTGACTCAAGTCATAATTGACCGTTCAAATGAAGCAAGTGAAGTCCCGTTTTAACTATAGATCGATGACATTCCGAATTCTAATTGACTTAAAAACATGGAAGGTGCGAGGTCCAAGATTTAACTTGCTGATAGTTATTAGACAACAGGTTAAAATTCGAGATAGACAGATTGTATATTAAAAAAATTTCTATTAGATTGTATATTATAGACGCTCAACAGTTGAAATTGTGTGTTTTAAAGACCACCAACAGCTAAAGTTATTTGGGCCTAGCACCAATTCATATTTTCAATTTATTATTTTTTTTTTTTAATAATAAATTGAAAATCCAATTGACACTTTTACCAGCTCTCGGGCTAGAACCCGGGAACTGGGGATTTGTAATAGAGGAACCATAGTAACGCCATGTCATCAACAGCATTGCTACACGCTTGGCTATTCTCAAGCCCGCTCAACAGTTGAGATCATCAGCGTCTATATAGGCTAAAATTCTAAACAATATTTTTCAATACAAATATTACATATTTTTTTGTTTAAATGCAAAATTAAATCTGAACGATTTTTTACATTTAAATATTATACATTTCTGTAATTCCCACACTAGTGTGGGAAAGATACGTTCCCGCACACCGGCCTGTTAAAAGTTACTTTACATGCATACATACATACATGCATGTAAAGGAGCTATTTTATGGTGGGTTTTGCAAAAAAATATGTCGAGCGGTGTGCCTGCGCCTTTACAGCACTGACTGAACTCTTATAGATATCTGTATGTACAGAAACTGACCAGAACGACCAGCCTGACCTGGCCTTTGTGCAAACACGCGACTTGTTATGAGTACAAACACGACATATTGTAGTACAAACATTATGCAAGAGCAACTCGCTTCGACCGCACCGCCAAGTATGCTCCTGGTGGACGATAGCCGTACTGCGAGCATGTCACCGATCTGTTATGTAAACACTTAGAGGAAATGTTCCAGTAATAATATTTTAGTAATCTTTTATTATTTTGGAAAAGACGGTTCACTAAGAAAATCATTTATAAATTACAAAAAAGAGCTAAACGAAGAATTTTTAATATGCTAGCAGCTATAGATAACCAAAAAAATCTAAAAAAGTGATATCACCATTTAAGAATGAATCAATCATTTAGTAGATACTTAAATAAAAATTGGATATTATTATCATAGATTAATTATGTTATCAATTTTGTATGATAATATGCTACAGTTGGCAGTTTGCCACTTTTAATACTGTAACAAAACTGTTTTCTTACATGGCTGGAATAAATTATTTATTTACAACAATTAAAAATGTAACAAAAAATGGATAACAATAAACTGTAACAATTATATCTCAATTCTAATAGTCAACAATGTTTATACAATAATAACACGAACAGTAATTCTTAAACGAACTGAAGCGTTTTAATAACACTACAATTTATATGCTGTATTTATTTCAAATCGACACTGTCACACGACACTCGTTGTTGTCTCTCCGGTGACTGCTTTACTTATATAGAGCTAGCAGCTTGACCCCCCCCACGCTCGCGCGCTTTCCAGAACATTCTGGTGATTACCTGTGTCTTCGATATCATGCCACGTCTCACCATTGTTACTTGTTCTCAATGATTCTATTGTCGCCAGCGGCGTAACATCTGGGATTTTGCTACAATACGTCGAATAATTAAAGCGTTAGCTAAAGTGAGATAAAAATGTAATAGCGCTTTTAATTATCACATTTACGATAAGTTGACAAAATTAAACTTAATGTCGGAATAATTAGAACATTTTAAAGTACAGGTGAAACGCGCGTATGTTGGAATTTGCAAAGCGACTGCCGGGGGGGGGGGCGGACAGTGCAATTAACGTTTACTGCAGCAGCCCAATGAATGCCTGCACCATCAACCGCACTGTGGAATCTGCTTCTATGATGTGGTCATTTCTGTGTCCGATGTCGCCTCTGAATTTCTGAAACAGCCATTCATTCCTTTCAAAAGCTCTTCAGCTTCCGTCATTTTACAGTTCACAGAGCATTTCCGGTGCATCGGATATCCTAAATGTTGAAAATAGAACAATACTTTTACCAGCCTGGGAGCTGAGGGTTTGTAATTGAAACTCCATTTAAACAACGGCATCTCTACACGCTCGGCTATATATTTCCAAGAGTCAAAAAATAACTGGTTTAAACCAGTAAAAATCTTCAGTTATTAAAAAGCCCCAAAATGACCCAAAAAGGCCCCAAAAAGGCCTCAAAATTACACAAAAAGGCCCCAACATGACCCAAAAAGGTCACAAAATGACCCAAAAAGGCATCAAAATGACCCAAAAAGGCTCCAAATCTCTAGAGAAATATTGGTTTTAAACATTGCCAATTATCATCAATAATAATAATATTTCACTCTAAAGTTAGTTTTTCTTTGAATTTCTCACTTAAATCTTTTTAGAGAAAAGACGGTAAGCCAAATTCGAATGAAAAAGGTTAATAGGTTAATTTGAAGAGGTACAGTTTCTTTCAAACCGAGTGTAGACTGATAAATATTTCCGATACACAATCAATATTTCGTCCAGCAGAGATTTATCTCTTTCAGTCGCTGTTCACGTTTCCGCGAATCGCGTATTAAATAAAACATACAACTAGCCGTGTGCCGTGTTTGAAATTCATTTATTCGTCGTCCGACGCCGCCCGACGGCAAAGCGTCGAGAGGAGACGCTTCATTGAACTTTTTATAGTTTTTTTGTAACAATAGTATTAGGAAACGTTACCGAAAAGTCAAAAGTTTCGATACATTTTGAAATAAGATAATTTAGCATGAATATGGAGCTTCAGAAAATATTTTCGGAAAAGGTTTCCCAAAAAATTCCATAGGTTCTAAATTTTTTTTCAGTAATAAATAATATAAAAGTTATGAAAATAAATATTTTTCTTCGGGTCTAGATTTATTTGAATGTATGTAGGCAGGCCCGGATTTACCATGCAGGCAGAGTAGGCAGTTGCCGAAGGCGACAAGAATTGAAGGGCGGCAAATTTTGACATTTTGAAAACTGGTTATATTCGTGGGAATTGAATTTCCCGCCTATTTCGTTGGCACGCGTACCAACATTATAAGTGGACAATGCCCGAATCGAGAAAAGCATCGATTTATGCAAGTCTCGATATTGGCCTAATATCGAATATTCGATAAGTTTCTGTATCGAAAATCATCTTATTTTCTCCCCTACAGTATATTGTGATACACATAACCTCCTCTGTCATTATTACTATCTAAACATTGGTGAACGATTATTAACGTTACTGTTAATTTATTGTTAACAGACTGTTAATAATAAATTAACACTCGCATACATAATGGTAATTGTTGAATGATATCATATACTTCATGATTATAAGGATACTGACCATAATAAAATAAAATATTTGCTCTCAGAAAGGTGCATTTTATTTATTGAAAAACTTTTCGTACCAAACTTATTCCACCATAGAAGAAGTTTCGAGGGGGGTGGGGGGGCGTTAAATTTTTGCAACTGCCTAGGGGCGGCAAATTTCTAAATCCGGGCCTGTATAATGTAGGTACACAGTAAATTTCAAACATGTATTTGAAAAAAAGAAAACTAATAAAAACAAAGAGATCAAAGGTTGAACTTTCCAGGAAATCACAGAAAAAAATTAATTACACTGTAAAATTTCACGCTTCGCCACTGAAAGGGTTTTTTTTATCGACATGCAATAAAAAATCGCACATTTACAATAAAAAAAATATTAGTAAAAAACTTTTTAGAGACAAGCTTTTATTGAAATGTACCTACTAAAAAGGAAAAGGTAAATATTTAATAATTAAAGTTCATAATATAAAAGCGTGGGTTGTAGTAAAAGCGTAGTGCTGTAAGTAAAACACTTTCCGCACACCCGCCTGTTAAATGACTCATTAAAGGCCGCTGTTCATACATCGAAAGTAGCTATTTTGTAGTGGGTATGGCAAAAAAATAATTACAAATTCGAGATGTAAAAAATACATGTTCGACTTTCTCTACCGTCAATTAATTAATGTTGTCTACGATTGGATTCCCAAAAGAGTTGAAAATTAAAAAAATGAAAATTCGACTGATGACCAGTCCTATACTTCCCACCTAATAAATATTTGCAAAAAATAAACGCTCTTTTTTTATTCTTTAAAAAATTTTAAAAAAAGCATGGCCCTCTTTTTTGTTTAATGATCTACTGATAGCTAGCTTAATATAGCAAAAATCATGGTTACCTTGATTTACGTACAATTTTTATTTTTTTTAGTAAAATATTTTTTTTCTCGAAAACTATACATTTTAGAGAAAAAAAATATTCACATTTTTTTCATATTATAACATCTAGAATTCATTTATATTTTTTTTTACCTATGTTAATACGTGACATTGAGAACGTTTTTTTAAATATCTCAGGATCCACTGAACCGATTTGACTCAAAATCTAATCAGATCTAAGTTAAAGGCTGATAAACACTATAGAACAATCGGCATGCCCGTATGTTGTTCCGTTTTTACGATATCGAAGGCGAAAAATTGACCACATACACACACACACACACACACACAAACAGACATCAGTCAGAAAATGATCTTAAACGATTGCTAGGGTCTCAAAACGTGAAATCTGTTAAAATCTCGAAATATTTTTTTCGGACTAAATCCATTACTTCCCTACCATAGTAGAGGTGGGAAGTAATAACAAACTATTTTTTTTTAGTTTTCCTGCATCAGTTTTGATTTCACCACGGTGATTGCATTTATGAATGGCGTATGAGGACGTTGCAAGCGTTCATAATAATTGTATGCGCCAGAATGAACACCCGATTTCCGTAAAAAGTAAAAAAAATTCGATGCATAATATTATTTGCTTATTTAAATGCAACGAGTACCTTTACAGTACAAAATTAACTACAGTTCACTGCAAAAATATTCATTTTTTTTTTCAGTATCTTAAATATAGTTTGTTTTTATTGCAACAAGTAAATGTATTTTTGATGACGTTATAAAAAAAATGCAAAATATTTGAATATTTGTTATGAGTTGGTACTTTTTCCTATATTTTAAAATTCGCCGATTTTGTGAAATCAACGTTGAAATTGCACATCGCGTGTGCAGAAACTGTTATCAAATGCACCATAAATAATAAATTTAGTTTAATCACTCGAATCCAATTCTGTCCAATCATTGTGCCATTTTGTGATGTTTTCGATGGAACTTTTGTGACATTGCAGGCAGATTTGATTGCATTTTATAATCGGAAATGTTTTTTTTTGTTGGAATATTTTTTTTATACTCGCAAATGGATTTTTGCAATCTAGAATGCAGTGCGTCCGTCATTGCCAAGAAAATAAGTTTGTTGGTAATATTATTATTGTTATTGCTGTCTTAATTTATTATTTGGAATTCTTTGTACTTCGCCGATATCTGATTTATAGATTTTTTTGCTTTTATTCAAAGTAGTTTTAAAAATATCATATTGTAAGCGCTTCCAAGTCTACAATAATGTGTTTTGTAGCGATAGGTACGAAATAGTATATTGCAATGCAAGGGACGAAACAAAGCGTTTGCAAGTGTGAAGTAATGAACGAGGGCAGCAATTCACACGCGTTTAAACGCTGATTTTCTTTCCGAGTAAATGCATATTGTTTTTCACAACAACTCTATTAACAATTCGATTTGAGGTACCTGCAATTTGGACGCGCAAAAAAGCCGCAAAAAATATTAGATCTTTCAGATCCATGTGAAGTTTATATGGGGTTATGTCTGTCATTTTTTGGCGTTTTCGAATATTATATGCGAATTGAAGTTGGCGCGACTGAATCGCTCTATCTCCCTCTTAACAACGTTAAAAAAACAGAAAAAACGGACAACTGAAAATTTTCATCTCTCAGTTTCAGCCCACTAAACAGGTACCGAAAATCGAATTTTCAACGGCGACGTTGTGAAAAAGTAAAAATATATTTAATTTGCCTCGTCTAGTTGTACTTATATTTATTAATTTAGCAGCTAAAAACCGCGTTTCAATTTATTTATTTATTGTAGATTATAGACGCGTCGACATCTCAGGTCATTAGCGTCTTTCAACTACACTAAATAACAACTATCTTAAAACTAAATAATATCAAAACACATCCATGAACGCAGGTGGGATTCGAACCCACGGCAGTCCAGCCCAGAGGTTGCGGCACTAAGCACGCTAACCACTAGGCTATACTGCCCTCTACCGCGTTTCAATTCGTATTTCGTTGTAAAACACCAAAATGAGATACAAATTCTGTTATAGGGGCATCTGACAATCAATGATAAATGATAATCTAAATCAAAATGATATTGTGTACTTTTTTGTACAACATAATATTAGCAGTTCGGTCAGTTTATTAGTTATTCGTGGCACGTATAGCTCTGTAGTGGCGGTATAGCTCTTGCCAAGTGAAAGAGAGCACTCGCAGAGCACACACCGTGCAATACTAAACAGTGTCATTAGTCTGTCTGTCGGTCCTTCAACAGCATCTCTCCGTCGACATGACTGCGAACAGCCAGTGTTGTTAAACTTTTGTTTTCAACGGAATTCGATTTTTATTAAAAACTTGTTATTTTTTATTATAAAAATGTTCGGAAAAAACATTTCGATAATTCATTATATGGTAGTAAATGCTGCATCAAATCAATAAATAACCTTTTTGTTACTTTATAACATTAACCATAATCAATAAATACAAATTTAACACGTAAGTCGTAACCAAATACATAATTAAATGAATGCATAATGACTGCAAACAGTATATGAAACACCTGTTGTAAGAACAATAGCGTAACACAATGCTGTAATCAGGAAAAATTCATTAATTCAAACCTATGTCACCGTAGGGATTTTAACCCTAAACTTTCCACTATAACGGCGGACTGAGTTGACATTACTCACACAGTGACACATTTTCAAACGATCGAATTTCTCCCTTTAAAGCATTCTGAAACTGAAAACCCACTACATGCGAGAGTCAATATTCCAACCATAATGTGTGATAGCAACTTGTAATTCATTAATAATTACACTGAATTCAAATTGCGGAAAAGGATTACATTAGGTTAACATGAAATTTAAATTTGTTGGTTTAAAATATAAAATGAAAATAGTAGAACAGAATTTTTAATTTAACAAAATAGGTAAATATTTAAAAATGAATTTTCTAAGCTCGCGGTCCAGATATATTTTCCTATTACATCATAGAAGAGTTTTCAGGTTTGAAAATATTATTTTAAAATAAAATTACTGAACATTAGATATTTAAACTTTTTATTTTTAGTCTATTTTTTAGTCAATTATTTTGTTGACAATTTTTTATTTACTTGTAAACTTTTCGACAAGCGCGAACGATGCCATCATCTTTTTTAATACTGAAAATCACCTCGTACACACCTGTACTTTTAACTTTATCTGTGTATCTTTTTGTGTAACTCGTAGATATAAATAAAATATAAAGAAAGTATTCTTTGCTAGTTGAAAGACTTAAAAGATTAGACCGCTTTCGACGGCATTATCTCTGTGGAAATTAGATCACGTCATACACTAATCTCTTTTAAATAGAAACCGCACATAGGTAGGTACCTAGCTATTGAACCTCCTTCAGCTTCGGTTCAGTGTTTTTGATTGTCTGATTTGCCGCTTACATTCTCGTAAATATGAACCTAGGGAACACATTGTGTTTTAGTTTCATAATTTTCTTTTTTAAAAATTTACAAAGTCAAATGGAGCAAAAGTTGACTGGTTACAAGTGAGACGATTCCGCTGTCATCTATTTATGAAAACTATTTTTTTTGTGTCTGAAATAAAACCATTCCTTGTCTGTTATGCTAAATGGATATAATTATGTTTGCTATCTTTTACTTTTATTATAGTCTATATTAACTAATAATTCTGACGGTACGTTCTCTAGCATATAGATGTAGTCACGCTTCTTTAACGCTGCATGGCGACTTCTATTTGGTAAAAGTTGGCAGAGGGGACAGTATAGCCTAGTGGTTAGCATGCTCGGCGCCGCAGCCTCTAGACTGGACTGCTGTGGGTTCGAATCCCACCTGCACTCATGGATGTTTTGTGACGTTATTTAGTTTTAAGTTAGTTGTTATTTAGTGTAGTTGCAAGACGCTAATGACCTTAGATGTCGACGCGTCTATAATCTACAATAAATAAATAAACAAAAAAGTTGGCAGACGGTTGAAAAATAAGAGATTAAATTGATTGAAACATTTTTCCGAACGCGGAACAAAATATATAATAGTAAGTAATTGCGAAATACTATAATGAAACAAAGATTCAACATAGAAAGATAATATTTTTTAACATTGGAAATGTTTATGTTCGTATATGGGGGCAGAGTTACGAGTTTTCGTTCAAGGCCAAAAGACAACGGTGTCGCGATCAAGTGAGGAGCAATCATGCAAAATTGAACAAGTGCAATTTTTTCGAAATGTGTTTTATATCATGTCTAGTTAATTGAGAGGTATTTGCGACGATCTGCGGTATTATTTTTGAGCAAATGTTAATAAATACTGTAGAAAAATCCATTTAAAAGTTAAGTGATCAAGCAAAAGTGAACGCGTATATAACAGAAGAATAATAGGGTTATTCCTGACAAAACTAAACAGTGCATTGATAAATATTGTGTGTATAATAAACAGTTAATTATGTTTCATATATGCTGTTATCATTTCCAATGTCCTCGATGGTTGCAAGGATTGCGAAATCTGTGAATTTTTTGTAAAAGTAATAAGCAGAGCGAAGAACTGAAATGAAGTGACGAATGAAGATTCACTGTTGACTCTTTATTCAGCCGATTCAAGTTAAATTTTCCAACTGCAAACCCCACGACGTTTGCATATAAAGCTATGCGAATACTAATAATTTATAACTTACTCTCTCTAGGTAGGTATGTGTGTATAATGTTTCGCATCACAAATGGAATAATTAATGTATATGACCGCCTAACAACACAGAAGGGCAAACAAAGCCACAAAACACAGCTCCCCAATCGATTTAAGATGACTGCCGAACTGCCGTCCTAAACAGAAACGCAGCACCTACCTATCTCACCGCGTCGTCATTCAAAAACAAAACTATTTTATTGAATTTATAATTCTTCAGCGAGGGTAGGGAATGACCTTGACTCAAAAAATACCAACTCGAAGATTAATGAAACGCTGACAGAGATATAAAACGGCTCTAACGATTTGAATGAAATTTACTGAAAAGGGGTTTTGGGGGGTAAAAAAATTGATCTAGCTAAGTCTCATCCCAGGAAAAATTCGTTTTCTTATAGACTTTGCAATTTAAAAAATTTTGGAGCATACAAGTAATTCATGAATTACAAGGCGCGATATTCATGTAGGTACTGTGTGTAAACGGTTTTATCGAACATAGGGAAAATAACACTGAGAAGATTTATAATTTTGTAGTATGCTATGAGCCATAAGACCAAATATAAATATGTATTGGATTTCAAAGAAAAAATAGTACAGTGAATTTTTTCAACAATTTTCCATAGCAACGGTTGACTATTAAGCGTAACTCGGAACCGGCTAAATAAAAACAGTCATGATGTGTCATAAGACACCCGACAGAAGCTATGCTTCTTACGCATTGTATATAAAACCGAATTTATCAAAGATATAAATAATACATTTTATTTTTTTTGTGTCTTGTTAAATTCTCAAATATCAATTTTCAAAAGGATCAGATAATTTTTACAAAGAAGTATATACCTATGACCGCCATTTTGAAATATGACGTCATTTTATTTTTTTTTGTGTTCTATGAAACTCTCAAATACCGATTTTCAAAAAGATCGGATCATTTTTGCAAAAAAGTACATATGGCCGCCATTTTGAAATCTGACGTCATTTTATTTTTTTGTGTTCTATGGAACTCTCAAATATCAATTTTCAAAAGGATCGGATAATTTCTACAAAAAACTACATACGGCCGCCATTTTGAAATCTGACATCATTTTATTTTTTTGTGTCCTATGAAACTTTCAAATACCGATTTTCAAAAGGATCGGATAATTTTTACAAAAAAGTACATATGGCCGCCATTTTGAAATCTGACGTCATTTTATTTTTTTGTGTTCTATGAAACTCTCAAATATCAATTTTCAAAAAGATCGGATAATTTTTACAAAAAAGTACATACGGCCGCCATTTTGAAATCTGACATCATTTTATTTTTTTGTGTCCTATGAAACTTTCAAATACCGATTTTCAAAAGGATCGGATAATTTTTACAAAAAAGTACATATGGCCGCCATTTTGAAATCTGACGTCATTTTATTTTTTTGTGTTCTATGAAACTCTCAAATATCAATTTTCAAAAGGATCGGATAATTTTTACAAAAAAGTACATATGGCCGCCATTTTGAAATCTGACGTCATTTTATTTTTTTGTGTTCTATGAAACTCACAAATATCAATTTTCAAAAGGATCGGATAATTTTTACAAAAAAGTACATATGGCCGCCATTTTGAAATCTGACGCCATTTTATTTTTTGTGTCCTATAAAACTCTCAAATATTAATTTTCAAAGGGATCGGATAATTTTTACAAAAATGACGTTACACTTTTCACGTAAATCGGATCAGTGGTTCTCGAGTTATAAACTTTCAAACGGACATACAGACAGAGAAAGCCAAATTGTTCAGGAAGATATGAAACATCGAGAAATTTTAGTCCGATCCCTAGATCCCGCCATCCGACCGACGTCAATAATTAGTTACAGGTCATTTTAACTCAGAAGGCCATGGTTTTTAAACACAAAAATCAAACGTCACCAGTCAAAAAATTGAATGACTATATTATAATGTAGCACCCGTTTTTATTTTAAGTCAAAGCATACGCTGTCTTCCAATATCCATATCACACTGTGCAACAGACAAGGACAACCGAAACAAGTTCGCGATTTATTAGATAAAGTCGCATTTATATAGTTGAAATTAGCAATTAAATGTGTATAAAAAAACTGTTTTCACACAATATTATACATAAAATCTATCTAAAATTTTCTCCTCTTTCGTTTAAGACAGGTTTCGAATCGATCTGACTTGAATTCAGCGAACTATAAGCAAAAACACCGCTTTTTCTAATTTGCTCCCCTCTGGGGCCAAAATTCAAAAATCGGGCGACGTTAGGATCAAAAAGACCCCGAGAGGAATCGAACAAAAAAAAGTTTTTTAAAATCGGTTAACTCGTTTGGGCTGTACGACTGATACAAAAAATCCGTCACAGATTAACAGAATAACAGATTAACAGATTAACAGACAAAGCGAGTGTATATAGGCGCTTCTAGCTTCGCTTTAGATCGCGCCTAAAAATCAATTTTTTGACGTTTCAAAATAGTGTAATATTGTAAGCAGGCTTTGGATACTTCTGTATATATAGATGTTATGATATCCATGGATTTTTTTAAGAATAAGTATTCATATTATATTAATTTTAAAAATGCTGCGAGGGGAAAAACAAAAATGTAAGTGTATAAAGTATAACTTCGACCGTACGATTATGTGGGTGACACACATATATACCCTTTTTTATGTGTTGTACCGTTTCAAAAATATCCTGGCTCAAATTGAGTTAAATCGATCTGTGAACAATGCAAACGTTTAAGTAAGCGCCATCTGAAACAATTTATTGGAACAGCTAGGAAACGCCTTTTTAACTTCCCATTGGAAGTTATTGTAATGGGTCCGAAAATCGAAATCAAAAAGGAAAAATTTTTTTTATGTTTCAAGGTCACTACACTATTTTTACACTACTTTTAGAAAGATGTCTGTGTGTATGTGTGTGTGTGTGTTTGTGTGTACGTATGTACGTACGTACGTATGTATGTGTCCATTTCTTTCTAAGACGAAATCTCGAGAATGAAAAATGATATCGACTACGTTAGGATGCCAATCGACGCGTAAATATGATCTAAAAGAAATTTTTTCAAAATCGGTTCAGCCGTTCTTTTTTCTTAACCAAATAACCTCCAAAAAAGTAGATTTTACACAATATCTCGCGAATAAAAAATTATATCGACTTCGTAAGGGTGTCAATCGAGGCGTGTTAACGTCATTTTGATCCGACATAAATTTAATAAAAATCGGTTCAGCCGTTTTTTTTTTTTTTTTTTTCTTTATTACTGATGTTTTAATGATTAAAATGATTACTTTTCTGTGTAATATCTAATTTAATTATTATTATTAAATATTTATCAAACTGGGAAGTTCGTCGTGTGGACCTCAAGGGTCGCACTTTAGTCCTAATAAACGAGCCTCCTCACGGCTTGTTATTTTTCATTTTTCACTGTCATCCGTTAGCGTTAAGTAATTCATCAGTGCTAGTACCGCGGTTGTATTCTTTTCTCCTCATCCCCACCACTACTTCCATCACGCTTTTTCTATTGCCGATCGGAATCATTCCTACCTACAGCGCACCTAAAGATTTAATTTAAAAAAAACTCACATAATTCTTAAGTTAATAACCCAACCTAAAGCACTTAATTATTAATTTGCAGGTAACTTTGAAAATTGAAGTTTGCATTTTATTAACAAAAACTGCATTCGTATGTAACCTGTCTCAATAATATGATTAAATTTACAACAAAAACAACAAAGTCTGGTATTCGGTTTCTACTGCAAACGCAACATTATTATTCAAAGAGACAAATGAACGCTGTACGGTTTGTCTCCTAGATCTGCTGCTGCTGCAGCAGCCTCCTCGGATAATGGATATTTAAGTTTAGAACTAGTTTTCCACGTTCAAATAACTAACCTACTTTCTGTGTGTTAATAAGATAGGAGAGACTTCAATTATTTTTGTACGCAGTCTGAATTCGAATGAGACTTTTAAAAATACGGATGATCTATCGCTTCATTATCGTCATTTCGGTTCCCGTAATTATAATTATAATTATTATAATTTGAAATTGCTATATATAAGAAAGGATTGGTTTCCACTCTCGGGCACTGTGGAGAAATCGGTAACTCGCCTAGCCGGAAACTGGGAGTTTCGGGTTCAAGTCCCGACAGTGGTCATTTGATTTTTTCTTAGATATAGCTCAAAAATCATGGCAGCCCAGCTGTCTGAGATATTTATTATTTTCACCTCTAATTGTTATGTGAATAATATGATGTGGATATAAAGGGTTTTAAATCGATTGATTTTATCATATACCAATTAATTATAATTTTCACAGATTCATCACTCGACACTTGGTAGAACATGATTAAATATCAAAATTATTAACAACACTTGAAAAATTCTATAAGTCTATACTCCTTGAAGATGAACTAAGTATCCGAAACGAGCGAAGAAGACGAAACAGTGATCTCGTAAATATTAATTTATATATAACTAGCGGCCCGTCTCGGCTACGCCCGGGTGGTATGAAATTAAGCGTACGAAAACAGTTTTTTTTTTGACAAAACACCGTCATAGTTCAGCCATTTTTAACCGACTTCAAAAAAAGAAGGTGGTTCTCAATTCGGTTGTATTTTTTTTTTTATGTTTGTTACCTCAGAACTATATATATATATATATATAAACCGATTTGGAAATTTTTTTTTATTTGAAAGGATATACTTTCAGATTGGTCCCATAGAAATTTCATCAAAATCGGTTCAATAGTTCAGCTGATTTTAATAAAAGTTAGTAACGGCGTGTGATTCCTTAAGGTAAATGTCCTTTTTTGACACATCAGACAGCGTAAGAAAGTCGGTTTAATAAAAGTGAGTATCGGCGTGTGATTCCTTTAAGGTAAGTGTCACTTTTTGACACTAAAAAGTAAAAAATAAAAAACTTTTTAACAGAAAAAAAAACCTCCTTCAAAAAGCCACTAAAAAGAGGAAAATAATGAAATTTTGAGGTCTGCGCCAATTTAATAAAATATGAAGTTGGTTAAAAAGAAGATATTAATCACTATACTATACTTTTTAATCGACTTCATATTTTATTAAATTGGCGCAGACCTCAAAATTTCATTATTTTCCTCTTTTTAGTGGCTTTTTGAAGAAGGTTTTTTTTTATTAAAAAGGTTTTTGTACAAAATATTTACAAATTATATACACAAACCTTCCTCGTTTATCGCTCTTTCTATTAGTGAAAACCGTTTCAAAATCCGTTGCGTGGTTTAGAAGAAGTAAGCGGAGAAACAGACAGAGGCAGACAGCGTCTTTGTTTTATACCATTTAAAGATAGAGATTTATCGTGTAACATAATATATGATGACATATTATGCAGCATTTTCTGACGGACACACTGTTATAAACAAATCATGTAAATCGCAACTATTATAGGTACGTAATATTATAATATTATGTAGTATGCAAAACTGCAATAGTCGAGTTTGGAAAAGTTTTCCATCTTTAATACTTAGATGAACTGTTTTATATCTAAAAATACACGACATGGCACATAAAAAGCATGTGATTTTATGCAACTGAAAACTTTTCAAATTTTTATTTCTTCCGCGACGTTTTTCGTTTTCATTATACTTACAGCACAGTCGTAACAACCGGTTGGAGAAACAAGAAAACTTTATATAAATTTGTTAAACTCCATAAAATGTTATTTTACAATGTTTCAACTCCAACGAATGATATAAAAAGTCGCTTTCAGGATTTATTTTTCTTTATATTATCTGGAATATAAAGATAATCTATCAGTTGTATTTTTCCATATATCTATTTATATACGGCTACATATTGGTATATTTGATAGGGCAGGGATGGCGAACCTACGGCACGCGTGCCATAGGTGGCACGCGACAGAATATTGTCGGCACGCCGTTGATTTATGATTGAGGTACACAATTAAAAATAATATGTTAGATGCTGTCGAAAAAAAATTGACTATAATAATTTCAAATAACATAATATTTTATTATGAGATCGACACGATAAGTCGACGAAAGTTTGACGGCACACAATGCGTTATCGAAATGATATTTTTCATCTATGTTTGAATAATTTTTTGTCCAGTAAATTTCTTGAAGTGCTTGTTGGCACGTCATCTGGTTACATTAAACATTTTTTCAAAAAAATTGGCACGTAGATGAAAAAAAGTTCGCCTTCCCTGCTATGGTATACTGTTAGCGTTGGTCGGATGGCGGGACTAAGAGATGGGACCTTTCACGTTCTTTGGAACAGACAACAAAGTGATCCCAAAGGAGTTCAGTTTTTTTTTTGAAGTGAAAACTTCCTTAGGCGAGCTTTGCCTGAGCTGTTAACAACAGTGATGTGAAACGCACCCGACGGTGACAATCGGGGCTACTCGGCTCAAACACGTACACGTATTTGCAACATGCTGGTAATAGTGTGTAGTTCATAAGTGTGCTAATAGATGACACTAAAAACTTAATACGAGTAAAAAGTCATTTGTAGTTCCAAAGTGCGCTAACAGATGACACCAAAACTTAATATTATCGTTAAGGTATTATATTCATTAAATTTAAATGCATAGGCCGATTTTAATATAATACTTATATATGATTAAACTGTGTGATAAAAAAATTATATAAGTATATATTTTAAAATTAGAAAATCTGAAGTTTTCACGTCTGTCGTGTGATCATAAGCACACACCCATTTTTTTAAGCATTTCTCGAAATCAAAATTCGGAACATAATCTATTTACGATTATCCCAATGGGATCATTTCAAAGGACGTTTTCAAAGGATGTTTTTGTACCTTTGGAGATATGAAAAAAAGTTTGTATACTTAATGTTCATTTATTGTGTTTGGATATTCTGTAGATACGAAAAACGAACAGTTGTGCCAACTCTAGAGAAATAAAAGTCTCGCGTAATCCAGTTAGAGATAAAGTAACAATCTATCAATCGAGAAAACATATTTCGCAACCACAAAGAACTTATGTCGCGTCGTCCAATCGCGGATCATTAATTGCTGTCAAAGAGCCACTCAAATCCACGCAGGACAACAAATAATAATGATGGACTCGACATAACCGCCAGCCGCGCCGTATCACAAAACGGAATCAATCAAAAAAACCTGTCGACGTTCGATTAATATTTCCGGACAAACAACTGCACTTCTCTTCTGTCGAATATCGAGGCACACTTGGCCGTTCAACATTTTGTATACGCTGTAAATTACGAACCTCGAAAGTTGGCTTTGAAACCAAACAAGTTTTCTGGTTAAAAACAATTTTTTAAAACCAGCTTTTTTCAGAGATATGAAATACTAGCTGTTACCCGCCCGCTTTGCTGGACGTAATATGAAGTGAAAAAACTTTTTAACAAAAAAAAACCTCCTTCAAAAAACCACTAAAAAGAGGAAAATAATGAAATGTTGAGGTCTGTGCCAATTTAATAAAATATGAAGTCGGTTAAAAAGTATAGTATAGTGATTAATATCTTCTTTTTAACCAATTTCATATTTTATTAAATTGGCACAGACCTCAAAATTTCATTATTTTCCTCTTTTTAGTGGTTTTTTGAAGGAGGTTTTTTTTTTGTTAAAAAGTTTTTTATTGTTTACTTTTTAGTGTCAAAAAGTGACATTTACCTTAAAAGAATCACACGCTGTTATTCACTTTTAATAAACTGACTTTCTTACGCTGTCTGATATGTCGAAAAGTGACATTTACCTTAAAGAATCACACGCCGTTACTCACTTTTATTAAAATCAGCCAAACTACTGAACCGATTTTGATGAAATTTCTACGGGACCAAACTGAAAGTATATCCTTTCAAATAAAAAAAAATTTCAAAATCGGTTAATAAATGACTGAGTTATGAGGTAACAAACATAAAAAGAAAAAAATACAACCGAATTGAGAACCACCTCCTTTTTTTGAAGTCGGTTAAAAAAGTACTTTTTTATGTTTTCCAATGTTCGTAAATATGGTTAACGTCAGATTCAAAAAAATTACATAATATACAATTTTGAATAACAAATATAATAATTTTGTCTAAACATCGTTATAAAAACTATCCTATGTCCTATTCAACAACACAAATCGACTTCTATGCCAAATTTCATTAAAATCCGTTCAGCGTTTAAGCGTGATTGCATTCCGCATGGCGTGAAAAACGGGACATTTATGGTGGGAATGACGGGAATCAACAAGTGGACAAAAAAAAACGAAGTTGAAAATTACAAACTTTCTTCACCATTGCCGAGTTGGGTAGAAAACTGACTTTTTTCTGTTAATAAATTGATTTTGTTTAATTATAAATAAATTAAATAAAATTTAGTATGAACTATTGTATTACTTAGATACGTACAAAGACACGTGTTAATTTAATACAACTATCACGTTATTTGTTTGTTTTTTTTTTGAAATAAAAGATACAAAATTCATTATTAGAATTAAACAATAACAAAATTAGTTAATCGTTTGCGATAGAATAAATATTATAGTTGATAACATCGTTAAGAAAACAGACAGCTCTTAAATATATTATATTTAATAACTTCGTTCAATTTAAACAGAATGAACCGTATTCGTAAAATCAATACGAAATAATATTATCTATAAAATAAAATAATGGCTGACATTCGGACAGTTTTGTTATCTTTATGGATGTACAGCATTAATAAAATTATAGATAAATGATAATCGTTGGTGGCGAAGCGTACTTTTTCGATGACATTTAAACGCAAAGCCAAAATATGCATATTATTAAAAGAAATGCTGAATTAAGTGATTTTCGAAATTTGTGCAAACGAACGAATAAAACACAATTAAATTATATATGCGGGTGAAACTTGCAACCTATTTCTTCTTATTATTTATAAATTTAATGTTTACATAGAAATGTGTCATAACAAAAAGATCATCTTTATTTTATAATATTAGAGATTTATTAAGCTGGTTCGCAGGCCTAGAAAACAATGTAATTGTAATTGTATTTTAAAGACCACCAACAGCTAAGATTATTTGGGCCTAGCACCAATTCATATTTTCAATTCATTATTTTTTTTTTATAATAAATTGAAAATCCAATTGACACTTTTACCAGCTCTCGGGCTAGAACTCGAGAACTGGGGACTTGTAATAGAGGAACCATAGCAACGCCATGTAAACAAGAGCCTCGCTAAACGCTCGGCCATTCTCAAGCCCTAGAAAACAATGAATGAATTAATAAGTAATCAACGTTTCGAATGCATGACATAACAACATGATGGCTGACGAACGGGGCGGATCTGGTTTTTCGGGGCCTAAGGCTTATTTAAGTCCAATGGAATCCCATTTTTACTTCCCACCTCTACTATGGTAGGCAAGTAATGGATTTAGTCCGAAAAAAATATTTCGAGATTTTAACAGATCTTCACGTTTTGAGACCCTAGCAATCGTTTAAGATCATTTTCTGACTGATGTCTGTATGTGTGTGTGTGTGTGTATGTGTGTGTGTGTATGTGGTCAATTTTTCGCCTTCGATATCGTAAAAACGGAACAACATACGGCCATGCCAATTATTCTATTGTGTTTATCAGCCTTTAACTTAGATCTGATTAGATTTTGAGTCAAATCGGTTCAGTGGATCCTGAGATATTAAAAAAAACGTTCTCAATGTTACGTATTAATATAGGTAAAAAAAATATAAATGAATTCTAGATGTTATAATATGAAAAAAAATGTAAATATTTTTTTTCTCTAAAATGTACAGTTTTCGAGAAAAAAAATATTTCACTAAAAAAAATAATAATTGTACGTAAATCAAGGTAACCATGATTTTTGCTATATTAAGTTAGCCATCAGTAGATCACCAAACAAAAAAGAGGCCCATGCTTTTTTCAAAGAATAAAAATTAAATTGTGTTTTAAAGACCACCAACAGCTAAGGTTATTTGGGCCTAGTCAAAGAATAAAAAAAAAAAGAGTGTTTATTTTTTGCAAATATTTACTAGGTCGGAAGTATAGGACTGGTCATCAGTCGAATTTTTTACTATACGATAAGTACCTCATTGTTAATGAAAAAGTATTAAAAATGTATGATGATTATTCAATGTTTGTGGGCCCTTGACACTTATGGCCCCTTGACACTTGTGGCCCCTTGACACTTGGGGGCCCTTGACACTTGTGGGCCCTTGACACTTGTGGGCCCTTGACACTTGGGGGCCCTTGACACTTGTGGCCCCTTGACACTTGGGGGCCCTTGACACTTGGGGGCCCTTGACACTTGGGGACCCTTGACACTTGTGGGCCCTTGACACTTGGGGGCCCAGGGCTTAAGCCCTATTAGTCCCTATGTAGATCCGCCCCTGCTGACGAATCGTTCCAGTATAGATCGTTGTTATACGCTTCACCACAATATAATATAAAGATATATTATTATTGTTTTTCTAAGACAGCTGAGGGGGGCTTTTTATTTGTTCAGCAATTACGATATTAAGTTTCAATTTTATATTATTTTCCGTTAACAGATCTGAGATCACTTTTCTAATTATTTCTAATTTAATGTCTCACTGCAGTTATCGCTAAGTTTCTCGGTCAAAAACACATTTTAAAAAATGATAGAAAATAAAACTCCAAACGAAAAATGTTTTTGCAAGCCGTTGGCCATATTTTCGTGGATTTTAAAATTGAACGGCCTGTTTCCGATCGAACTGTTGCACTTGAAGGGAACTTGCGAGACGAGTCCGTCGACGTTTTGGAAATGCTATTCGATTGGACTTTGCGTCGTTGGAATGGCGCTGACGATTCTCGCTTATCCAGAAGCGGAAAAGATTTTCCGCGAATCAAGTCCGCGTTTGCGTTATCACGAATTAGCGGAAACTCTGGTTGCAATATCTGCAATAGTGTTGATAACAATAAGCGTTCTCAATTCGAAAAATATGACAAAATCATTGAATAAAATGTCTGCACTTTGTGAGGCCGGCTTGTTTTGCGATAAAAATTTTCGAGTATTCAAAAAGCACAACAGATATTATTGGATCGGATTGATGCTTTTGATGGCGATTCAATACGGAACTATGATAGTCAACATCGAAACTGTCATAAAATTATCTTTAAGTCCGCTGTTTATTTCTTTCAGGTTGTATCTGAGGGCGTTGTGCAACGTGTCGTTCATTTTTTATTTGGAATGTTGTTGCCTCTGTCGCACCTACTGCTCGATCTGTCATTGCTTTTACAATCTGGTGAGAAACACTTTAAAAATCGATGACCACTTGTTTGTTCAAAACAACGAGACATTTCGAGCAGCGACTGGAATAGTTGTCGAGCAGTGCGATCAAAACGATCATTTTTTGAAAAGAAAATATTCAAAAACAGAAGCTATCGATCACTTGCGCAGTTTATACGAGACAATTTACAACTGCTATTACAACATTCACAACGCCATGGACTTCAAATTGACGGCTCATTTCTTTTTGGAACCGGTTCTGATTTTGACTTGCAGCTACACAATCGTCAGATTGCATTTTGACAAAGACGAAACCATCAGAGGAACTTTTCTGGTGCTGAATTATGCAATCCTCGTCACGCATTCCGTAAGCCTGCTAGAATTTTTGAGAATTGCCACAAATATTTCTGAATCGGTCAGTGGTTCAACTATATTACTATATTATAACACGTCTATTATTAATAATTACTTATTTAAATTTTTCCTTTGAAAATTTCAAATAATAGTTTAATCTAAATAGGTAAATATATTATCAAAGATAATAAAAAAATGAAAACATACAAGATATACTTTTTAAAACGTTGGAAGTATTATGAAATCGAAAGAAAATGAATTGTCAGCTCTCTTGTGCTTCTAAATTTCTAATTTTTACTTCTCACCTCTACTATGGTAGGGAAGTAATGGATTTAGTCCGAAAAAAATATTTCGAGATTTTAACAAATATCGTAAAAACGGAACAACATACGGCCATGCCGATTGTTCTATTGTGTTTATCAGCCTTTAACTTAGATCTGATTAGATTTTGAATCAAATCGGTTCAGTGGATCCTGAGATATTACAAAAAAACGTTCTCAATGTCACGTATTAACATAGGTAAAAAGAATATAAATGAATTCTAGATGTTATAATATGAAAAAAATATTTTACTAAAAAAAATAAAAATTGTACCTACGTAAATCAAGGTAATCATGATTTTTGCTATATTAATCTAGCCATCAGTTGATCACTAAACAAAAAAGAGGGCCATGCTTTTTTTCAAAGAATAAAAAAAGAGTTTATTTTTTGCAAATATTTACTAGGTGGGAAGTATATAGGACTGGTCATCAGTTGAATTTTATATTTAATAACTTAAAATAACAAAATACCTGCGTACAATTTAGTTGTAAGAAAGGTTCGTATTTTTTTTTTTTTTGTAAGATCGATTTAAATTCAATTGTTTTGCAGGGGGAGGCACTGAGAAACTATTTAATGCTCTATTATGAAAATTGCTATTCGAGCGACATTGAAAAGTATCAGATTCGCTTGTTTATAAGCAAAATAAAAGAAGAACCCATCGGAATTTATATAATAAACAAGCAAATATCAATGAGATTTCTTAGACAGGTAGACATATAATTTGTGGTAATATAAGTAATATTTCTCTCCCTTTCATTAAATTAAACAATTAACAATATATAATTGAAAATTGGTAGGTACCTATTAAGTTTTCTACTTCTAAATTTCGTGAATGGTATAAATGTGTTTTTTTTCTCAAATAGAAGAATGTTTATTGAAGTTTTTTTTTCCAGGCCGTTGGAACATTCGCGACATTTTTTCTTGTCGCTTTACAATACAGAATTGATTGAGACTTTGATTCGAAAATATCTGTTATTTATATTATGTTTAATTTGTATGTAAAATATGTCAATTAAATTTACCGGACATGTTAAAATAAATAATTAAACAAACAATAGAAACTATTGAGTACACAAATTTCCATTGTTGGTATTAATAGGTAAATTAATTATTGCTCTTCCAGTTAACCTGCTTACTAGGTGTAAAAAAAAGAACTCGGGTCGCAGTACCATAATAATATACTCTGCCGACAATGTAGGTAAGTATTTGCTAATACAGGTATTGTGGTTTTATTATCTGAACTTAATTTTATTTTTTGACAAAATAAAAAATTTAACCCTTTAATACATCCCTTAAAATATTTAAATTTTTCAAAATTTTAATTTTAGACGGATTTTATCAGTACAACATTTGCACCAAATTAAATACACCCTTCGGTAAGTAAATCCGTATCCGCAAACTAGTGTTTTCAGAAAATTTGTAAGGCAGGTCCTGTTGGGCCGATTTTATTAAAATTTTAGCAGTATATTTTGTTCTCTACTAAAGAAATACATTTCAATTTTGAAACGATTCTAAGAATTGTTTCGGTATTTTTAGGCACAAAAACTTTTTGAACCCTCTAAAAACCACCCTTAAAATGGTCCTCTTGGGCCCGTTTTAAATAGGATTCGTGCGGTGATGGTTTCCAATGTGTGTACCAAATTTCGTTTAAATCGATTAGGTCTGTCGAGAGTTATCGTGCTCAAGAAATTTTGGTCCTACCTCTACGTCCCACCATCCGACTGACGCCAATAGCGTATGTGCCATATTATGGCAAATACACTAATAAAATTGAAAACACAAAAACATATGTCCTAATAAAAACGGGACTGATAAAATAAATACAGTGAAATCGCGTTTTACGCGCTTTCGCTGTTATTAAATCCTAATTGAATCCACTTCTAAAAAACCTATGAATAAAGACGTTTTAAATATTAAACCTGATGGAGACAAATAAACGGGATCTTAGTGTAAACGCAGGAATAAAGCTGAAATCTTGAGTCTTTCTAGCTCCTTCGAAGTGAGCTCTCGCTACCATTTTTTCCAAAATTTTGTAAAAATACTAGTAATTAAAAAATTATTAGATGAGTTCTCAGACTCAAACTTGAAATAAGATATTATCACATTCGTGTTTCTTATATTTTTATTTTTCATTGTCGACAATATAGTAATTATAGTGCAGTTTAGCATCATTATAATAATAAATTATAATTTAAAAAAACTAACAAGCCGTGAGGTGGGTCGTTTATTAGGACTAAAGTGCGACCCTTGAGGTCCACACGACGAACTTCCCAGTTTGATAAATATTTAATAATAATAATTAAATTAGATATTACACAGAAAAGTAATCATTTTAATCATTAAAACATCAATAATTAAAAAAAAAAAAAAAAAAACGGCTGAACCGATTTTTATAAAATTTATGTCGGATCAAAATGACGTTAACACGCCTCGATTGACACCCTTACGAAGTCGATATAATTTTTTATTCGCGAGATATTGTGTAAAATCTACTTTTTTGGAGGTTATTTGGTTAAGAAAAAAGAACGGCTGAACCGATTTAAAAAAAATTCCTTTCAGATCATATTTACGTTAATACGCGTCGATTGGCACCCCAACGTAGTCGATATCATTTTTCGTTCTCGAGATTTCGTCTTAGAAAGAAATGGACACATACGTACGTACGTACACACACACACACATACACACACACACACATACACACACACAGACATCTTTCTAAAAGTAGTGTAAAAATAGTGTAGTGACCTTGAAATATAAAAATTTTTTTTCCTTTTTGATTTCGATTTTCGGACCCATTACAATAACTTCCAATGGGAAGTTAAAAAACACGCTTTAATGAACTAAAAAGTAAAAAATAATTAATTTTATTGTAAAAAAGCGTGGGGTAGTATGAAAATATGATACAAAGCACCCCACGCTTTTTTACAATAAAATTAATTATTTTTTACTTTTTAGTTCATTAAAGCGTGTTTTTTAGTTTTTTTAAATTATAATTTATTTTTGCTTTTTAGTCCTGGAGATCCTGGTCAGGATAATGGGACAAACTTATGGAATTATTGTATTGTCGTCGGTCCTTGATAAGTCGACAAAGTTTAAACTAAATCTGACCGTTCAAAGTTGGTCAAAATCAAGTTCAAAGAAGTCGGTTACAAACTGACAAACAAGCAAGCAAGCACGCAAACATACAGGTGAAGCTAATATAAGCGTGTTAAAAAGAAAATAATATTGTCACTTAATATTATTCTTGTTCCGTTATGCCAATACAGTTTGTAGAACAAGTTACACTAATTAAGTACCTACCGGGAATAATGAAACTTGTTATTAATTAAATTACTGGTTACTTATTCAAAACAAACAAATTGATGTACCTACGTCTTGCCTAGGCACTGTCATTTCTATTTTAAACATTCGTTAGATAATATCAGTTGAATTTACTCCAAAACAAATATATTCTCATTGAAATAAAAATATGTTCTCAACCAAGAATAAAAAAAGCAAGTCACGCTGTTTGTGCAAACCAATCAGAATTTTCACTTGGACATTTAACTTGTTCGGTTTGAGTCACATAAAGTGGACGCACAAAAACGGGAATTGTCACGCGACGTCGTCGACATTTTGGAAATGCTATTCTTTTGGAATTATTATCTTCGAAATTGTGCTGTTCGTTTTGATTTATCCGGAAATAAATGTTATTCGACACTTGTACGACGCTCCAGCACATTTGGATTTTGAGATTTATGCAGAAGCGCTGATGGCATTTTCTACAGTAACGCTGACAATTCTAAGCTCTTTAAATTCGAAAAAAATTGCGCGAACTCTCAATAATTCGATTCCTTATCTGTCGAGCGTCGATTTGTTCTGTCGAAAGAGCGTCAAAGCGTTCAGAGAATACAACAGATATTATTGGGTTCTGATAGTTTCGATATCGTCACTGCAAATCGGAAGTCTCGTGGTGTGCGCGTTAAAGCAGAGGGAAAAATACGCTTACAGCGTGAAGTTTGTTGTGTTCAGGGTGTTGAATAAACTGCTGAGCAATGCGCCGTTCATTTTTTACCTCGAGTATTGCTGCTTTTGTCGCGTTTATTGTTCGTTCTACAATTGTTTCGGCAATTTATTAAAAAATACTTTAAAAATCCACAACAGTGTTGCAACGGCGGCGTTCGACAAATCCGGTGAAAAAAGCGTAGTTGAAAAATTTCGACGGATCAAGAGCGAGAATTGCAACGAAGAAGATCACGATCTTTTGACCGATCTTCCCAAAATGGAGGCCGTCGATTATTTGCGCAATTTGTACGAGAAGATCTACATTTACTGCAACGAAACACAAACGGCCATGCGTTCACTTTTGACCGTCCATTTTATATTCGAACCCATCCTGATTTTGTTGAGCAGCTACACGCTCGTCAGACTCTATTTCGACTCGAAAAAAGGTCTGATCGTCGAAGTCCTAATTCTAACCAATTACGTTTTTCTATTGACACACCTGATAGGTCTTTTGGAATTCTTGAGAACCTGTTCGAGAATTCATCAATCGGTGAGCTGTTCAAAAAATTTTCGCCTGTCGCTTTTTGAACTCGACTAATTCCGAATTTCTTTGGACACTGCATCATTTTTTAAAGCAGATTTTCCTTTGCAGGGAAATTCGTTGAGAGATCATTTGTTACAATATTCGACCTGCTGCAAAAACGAAACCGAAAGGCGCCAGATTCGCTTGTTTGTCAGTAAAATTAAGGAAGAACCGGTCGCTGTTGAACTGCTCAATATGCCAATTACGATGAACTTCTTGGGACACGTAAGATATTATATTTTTTTTAATCTGTAATTTTTAGATTTAAAATTTTTTATTCAGACTTTTAAAATTAGGTAGGATTTAAGTTTACTTCTATAACAATTTTAACATTGGAAATGTTTATGTTCGTATATGGGAGCAGAGTTACGAGTTTTCGTTCAAGGCCAAAAGACAACGGTGTCGCGATCAAGTGAGGAGCAATCATGCAAAAATTAACAAGTAGAATTTTTTCGAAATGTGTTTTATATCATGTCTAGTTAATTGAGAAGTATTTGCGACGATATGCGGTGTTATTTTTGATCAAATGTTAATAAATACCGTAGAAAAATCCACTTAAAAGTTAAGTAATCAAGCAAAAGTGAACGCGTATATAACAGAAGAATAATAGGGTTATTCCTGACAAAACTAAATAGTGCATTGATAAATATTGTGTGTATAATAAACAGTTAATTATGTTTCATATATGCTGTTATCATTTCCAATGTCCTCGATGGTTGCAAGGATTGCGAAATCTGTGAATTTTTTTGTCACTACAAAGCACTACAAGACATCATTTTTACAAACTTTTAAATTTCACATTTGTTTATTCTATTTTTATAAGCTTTTATTTAACTTCACCTGTTGGTCTGTTACTTGTTAGTATGTGTGGGATCAAGTCAATTTTGAATGACTTCCACGTATCCGTGTAACACATTTGTATTCCCGATGACAATATATGAATAAACTAGCCGTTACCCGTGGCTTCGCCCACGTATTTTTCGATTTATGATTTATTATCCCCCCGCGAAAAATTCTCCTCCTGCGAAGCGAAGCCGGGCTGGTGGTGTTTATTCGCTCGAATTTTATAATACATAACTCACTCGCTTCGCTCGTTCGCTCGGATTTTATTATTACATTACTCACTCGCTTCGCTCGTTCGCTCGAATTTTATTAATACATTATTGCTCACCTACGTTATATAAGGAACTCCTGTGCAAAATTTCTTGCTTCTAACTTCAAAAATGATGAACTTCCATACAAACTTTCATCCCCTATTTAACCCCTTTAAGGGATGAATTTTCAAAAATCCTTTCTTATTACTCATCTACGTTGTTATATAAGGAACTCCTGTGCAAAATGTCATGCTTCTATCTTAAAAAATTACGAACTTCCATACAAACTTTCATCCCCTATTTAACCCCCTTAGGGGATGAATTTTTAAAAATCCTTTCTTATTGCTTACCTACGTAATATAAGGAACTTCTGTGCAAAATGTCATGCTTCTAACTTTAAAAACGACGAACTTCCATACAAACTTTCATCCCCTTTTTAGCCCCTTTAGGGAATGCATTTTCAAAAAAAAAATTCTTAGTGCTCACCTACGTTATATAAGAAACTCCTGTGCAAAATTTCATGCTTCTAACTTCAAAAACTACGAATTTCAATACAAACTTTCATCCCCTATTTAACCCCCTTAGGGGCTGAATTTCGAAAAATCCTTTCTTAGTGGGTGCCTACGTCACAAAAGGAACCTACTGTCCAAATTTCAAGTTTATATCTTCAGTGGTTTAACCTGGGCGTTGTCTGTCAGTCAATCAGTCAGTCAGTCAGTCAGTAACGGAACTGTTTTATATATATAGATTATTTTTAGAATTAAATTCAACCCTTAACTAAGGGGTTCAAACGGGAGTGTAAGGTTTCTTTGACTAATTAACGCCCAGGCCAAATCGTAAATATGTTTGTAGATATTATTGTGTTCACAATATGTTATGAACATTTTATTTTGTTTTCAGGCAATTGGAACGATGCTGACTTTTTTATTGGTTGCCATACAGTACCAGGCAAATTAATACGAATAATAATAACAGATAGATACACTTATTTCTAGCTAATGAGGCTGTAAAAAATAAAAAAAATAATTATTATATAACTGTTTCCTAAAAAATCATTGCCAAAAACACAATGGCGTTTATTTAATTTCATTACGTTAAATATTTACGGAGATACAAATTTTTAAACTCCTGCCCTAGCACTGGTCTCCCACGTTGGGCAGGAAATCCTCTTAATTTTCATAATTATTATATAAATTGTTATACCTATTTTTTTTGATCCATAAATAAATTGAATTGAATTGAATTAATAGCTGCTTACGTCACAACATCCGTGAAGCGGGCTTTATGATCTTTACAACCAGGCCGTCTAAGACCGATTGCATCGTTGCTATCAATCAACTATCAAAATGGGGCAAATCATATGTGCTGCGGAGTTATAAGCCGTGATATTATATTCAGGCCATGTGACGTCATCAGCTCGAAAGGAAAAAAAAGACGTGGTCTGTTTAACCAGCTTCAAAAATTTATTGTGAAGCCGTTTTAAGTGCTGGACAAAAAAAAAACAGACGGGGCTCTTTCTGACGACGTTCACAGCCTAGCATTATAATATCTTCTATATCCAATACCAACTTGATTTATCGATTTCAGTTGGTAAATTCGGTTCGATTCTCTGATAACTTTCCTGGAAGAATTTTTTTAATTCGAGACTTTCAAAATAGGTAAATATTCTTTCATTCCGTGTAAAAATTTAAATGTGAAAAATAGATTATTTTGAAAATAAAATTGTTGACATTAACAACAGGCGTGAAACTGAAGTAGAGAGCACTTGTGACAATAATTGGTCTTACTTCAGCCTGTACTATAGAGTTCTGTTGCCTTTCTCTGTGGCATACACATACATTACACACACGCGGCTCCATTCGCGGCGTCATTAATCATTCAAAACAAAACAGCCGCCGCCGCCACTGAGAATAATATTGTGCCGTAGGCAAAGCATTAATTATACATAAAGATGCGGGCAAATTAATTACGGACAAACAGAAAATAGCTCGACATACAGCAGACTCTGACACGTGAGTGAGTGAGTGAGTGAGTGTGACCGTTCACTTCATATAATATTATATAATCGGATAGATTAAAACTTTACTTGCTCGTGTTCTGTAAAAACAGCACCTAAATAGATTTTAAAGAAATACAAATTATAAAAAAATGTTACAAAGATCTATAGTCCAGTCACGAGAGGAAGTCCACCTTGCGTTTTGTGCAGCAAATGATTTTATTTTTTTGTGTCCTCAAGCATGTTTAGGAGATGTCAAATCCAAGTTTGCGACCTCTAAAACATATAGGGCGGGGGAGTTTGGTGGGCTAAAAACCACGATTTGTTTGCACTTTTTTCGGTTTCTTGCTTATAATATGGAATCGGCTGGTCCTATCGAAAAAATGGCCCTATTCAAAATTAAAGGGCACAAAATTTACTTCAAAATACACTAGTCAAATATGTTTATGTTGCCATTTTTACCGGCTCTACAGAACTTAGAAAATCGCCAAAATTAGAGTCGGTGAAAATCGGAACAAAAACATATTTGACTAGTGCATTTTGAAGTAAATTTTATGCCCTTTAATTTTGAATAGGGTCATTTTTTCGATAGGACGAGCCGTTTTTATGTTATAAGCAAAAAACCGAAAAAAGTGCAAAAAAATCATGGTTTTTAGCCCACCAAAACTCCCCCGTCCTGTTTTAGAGGTCGCAAACTTGGATTTGACATCTCCTAAACATGCTTGAGGACACAAAAAAATAAAATCATTTGCTGCGCAAAACGCAAGGTGGACCTACCTTTTTAAGCTCTCGTGACTGGACTACTATGAGAACGACGACCATACAAATAAACTTTATAGGTAGAGTTCAATTACTCTTAGAATGGTACCGATACGTCATCAATGTATATCGGCGTCAGTCATCAAAAGGCCATCTAAAAAAGGAAAAAAACAAAAAAAAAAACTTTTTTTTGTTTTGTTTTTTTTTCATTTTTTTCAGTAACCCTTTGCACATTACGCCACTGGGTCAGGTAGGCGGCGTCCAGATAAATAGGCGTTTTCTGTCAATGACGTGGCGGTATCATTCTTAGAGTAATCTGATTCTACTACATTGCGGTCTAGATTATTATTAAAATATAGAACAGGCCTTTTCAGAATATTGTTTTCTTGATCGTTTGTACTTTTCAAAAATGAGTTGATTAATTATTTACGCTGTAATACGTTTCTTTAACGAACATTTTTAGAGGGGAATTTTTCAACTTTTTTGTCTCGTATTTATTAATTGTCTGAAAGCAGAAAGCTGTTTTAAAATTTCACATTCTTTTTACTTCCCACCTCTACTATGGTAGGGAAGTAATGGATTTAGTCCGAAAAAAATATTTCTAGATTTTAACAGATTTTCACGTTTTGAGACCCTAGCAATCGTTTAAGATCATTTTCTGACTGATGTCTGTATGTGTGTGTGTGTGTGTGTGTGTGTGTGTGTGTGTGTGTATGTGTGTATGTGTGTGTGTGTGTGTGTGTGTGTGTGTGTATGTGTGTGGTCAATTTTTCGCCTTCGATATCTTAAGAACGGAACAACATACGGGCATGCCGATTGTTCTATTGTGTTTATCAGCCTTTAACTTAGATCTGATTAGATTTTGAGTAAAATCGGTTCAGTGGATCCTGAGATATTCAAAAAAACGTCCTCAATGTCACGTATTAACATAGGTAAAAAAAAATATAAATGAATTCTAGATGTTATAATATGAAAAAAATATAAATATTTTTTTTCTCTAAAATGTATAGTATTCGAGAAAAAAAATATTTTACTAAAAAAAATAAAAATTGTACGTAAATCAAGGTACTTAACCATGATTTTTGCTATATATATATTGTTAGCCATCAGTAGATCACCAAACAAAAAAGAGGGCCATGCTTTTTTCAAAGAATAAAAATTAAATTGTGTTTTAAAGACCACCAACAGCTAAGGTTATTTGGGCCTAGTCAAAGAATAAAAAAAAAGTGTTTATTTTTTGCAAATATTTACTAGGTGGGAAGTATAGGACTGGTCATCAGTCGAATTTTTATCCAAAATATCGGTATCTAATATTGAAATAAAGTTTACTTCTTTTTTCTCGAAACTAAATATCTTATTAGTAATTCTATACTTTTACCAAATATAATGTAAATTTAAAAAAAAACAACTCATTACCCATAACATATATAATACTAGCGACACGGTCCGGCTTCGCCCGGCTGCTATAAACTTATAATTTATTAATACATTACTCACTCGCTTCGCTCGTTCGCTCGAATTAATAATTATTTAAAACATTACTCACTCGCTTCGCTCGTTCGCTCTAATTTATAATTAATTAAAACATTTCTCACTCGCTTCGCTTGTTTGATTGAATTTCGTAAGGATTTCTATTTTTTTTGAAAATAAAATACAGCCCATATTACTCGCTAATAATGTAGCTTTCTATAGGTGAAAGAATTTTTAAAATCAGTTAAGTAGTTTTTGAGTTTATCCAATACAAACAAACATACAAAATATCAAATCTTTTCTCTTTATATAACGAACAGTATTATTGAAGACGCCCAGTATGTAAAGACATCGATCTATAATACATAGCAAAGTTTCCGTGGTAAATTTCAATATAGACAATCTCGACGCCTAATCCTGCAGGAATAAATCTGTATGTACACAGTTATCCTTCAAACCTCTGCAGCCGCATGATGTCCAAGCTTTACACAGATTCACAGAAGGAATCGATTGCTCCTCAAAACGGGATAAGAAGAGATTGATCGCTTCTTAACTATTTATACCCACTCTACTTTAGGTAAGACTCTGACAGATTATCCTCGGTTAAGTTTGCGGCAACGTTAACCGGCTGTGTATAGTAGTACGTTAATCTTATATTAACCGATCAATAAACCTTAATTACTTCGTCAGCTGCAGAAGCGACGGCTGTTGGCTGTTTATAAAGCGACCGACATTAAAGGATCAAAACCTGTCTAAGTCTGAGGCTACACTAGATCCGTGTCAGACCAGATCCGATCAGATCAGACCAGACCAGACCAGACCAAATCAGACACTTCAGACGAAGTGGCTACATAGGGAGTGGATAATATCCGACGGACAACTGTTTTTCTTTGTTGAACAATAATAATTTTTGATGTGCAAATTTTGAATATTTGGATATTTAAATATTTGTCATAGACTGTAGTTAGCTTCTTTCCGGATTCAAATGAAAATCAAAATGCACTGTTTTTATTATTTTTTATCGTTGTTCAACAATAACATTTATTATACATTTATACAACTGTTCTTTGTTTTTGGCGTCCCTGAGTCCTGACCCCTGTCATGAGTATCGGCTGTCGCCAATTATTACTCATTGCTGTGTTTACGTTTTGATTTCAATATGCGATTTATGATTTAGATTAGCGATAGAGATAACATTTTTTTCAGAAATATAATGTAATTTTTTTAATCATTTAACAGTTATGCTATCTGTCATGACTGCCCAGTATTGTTAGATTTAAATTTTATTGTTGGGAAACTTGTGAGGGCCGTGACTTGACAGACTTCAGGATCTTTGTCAAAAATCCAAAAGACAGCTAAATTTTAATTAATTTTAACTATTCGAATAGAAGTTTAAATGAATATTCGAATACTTTAATTTGAAAAATACCGAGCCCTATTATAAACAACAAACAAAACAAACAAACTTCAACAATGCGTTGAAACCGATCAGAGTTAATTTACTTTCATTTTATGGACTACTCATAGATTAATTAATAAATAAATTATATTTTCAAATCATACCTGAAAGATTCATTTTTTCGCCAATATCTCTCCACAAAAGACCTTTCACGTCCCTGTTGTGGTATCTTTTGTCTCTTTGGTCCCAAATAGGAGGCTTTTCACGTACAAGATCAATTAAAAGTGATTTGTCCATATTCACAATTGATATTCAAACACGTTTTTAAAAAATAATACAATACAATAAGACAATCTGGTAATAATAGCTAGCATACACAACACTGTTTGTTGTAAACTGTCAAATGTACGGCCGTAGTCTGACGAAAATTTCAAACACGTTTGATATCATCCGACGGTCGGAACGTGTCTGTTGTAATCTGACATATTCTGGCGCGGTCTGGAGTGAACAGTGTAGCCACTTCATAAGGTTACTGGTGTTTGTTCACATCCGACAATACGGATCTGATCTGGTCTGATCTGATCTGGTCTGAAACGGCGCCAATGTAGCCTCAGCCTAGCCGAAATTAAACCAGTTCTTAAAAGCACTTTACGGTCCAGTTATAGTTTTATATACAGGCTGTCCCGCTTTAAAGTCAACCAGTATCGACCGCGTCAAATATAGGTCAAAGGTTGGATTATTGCGGTAACTTCTTTGAGGAGAAAAGATCTGAAGGCGAGAATTCTTTATTTTTTTAACCGTCGCTCGAAATGCATGAACCACAGCGGTGAACAATTTGTTAATTTTTTGCTACAATCGAAAGATACAGCACTCACAACGGTGCAGGTGATTTAAAATAAATATATTCCTATCATATTGTTCACCATCAAGAGTAATAATTTTTGTTCGCTCATTTAAATTCTAATTGCCAAGTAATAAAAACGCGTTTCGTTGCTGACGTGTTATAGTGAAAAGAACTTGAATTCAAGCGATCCAACAGTGCTGCCACCATTGCACCGAAAAATAGACTACTTGTACGACTCACGTACCCAGAGAAAAGTTAGAACTAAAATTATTTATTGTTTACAAAAAATATCATTTTTTCAACGTCACTATTTTCTTTTCTAAATTTTGTATATATTTTTATTTTGGAATAAAATCGTATTGTCAGACGGCACGCAACTCTGCGTACATCTATTGTTATAACAGTTGAATGCTGCAGTGATATCCCAGCAGGATTACAGCGCTATAGTATTGAAAAACTGTATATTATATACGTAATAATAACCGTCAGCAGGACAGGACGCAGTTGGGCAGCGCGCGGCTCGGCGAGAAAAAAGAATATAAAAGGTTTAATAATGTCCTCAACGGAGATCGAATCGCCTCGAGTCAGATCACTCCGACACAATGACTAATATCGGCCATGTGCTCCTCCTCCTCCCCGCCCCCTCCCCATCCCCCTTCAACAAACATGCCGATACAAGTGCTTGAACTCTCCTCGTGTGTGTGTTTTATATACGTATATACATTCGTCGGAATTGGTCCATCGCACGTATATAATATATATTCTACGATGTCCGGTCGAAGTCGAACCCACAGTCTATTGGACAAGCTTCCAATTCGCAGTCGCTCTTTCGATTCGACGATTTAACCCAGCCGCTCCCGAAGTTTATCGACGAGACATTTCTGTTATAATTAAGTATAATTAAGTATCTTGGACAAGAATAGGGATCTATTTACGTAATAAGATACTCTATCCTTGTCCAAGATATAGCGATTATTCAAGCGAACGAGCGAAGCGAGTGAGTAATGTAATTATAATATTCAAGCGAACGGGCGAAGCGAGTGAGTAGTGTAATTATAATATTCAAGCGAACGAGCGAAGCGAGTGAGTACTGTATTTACAATATTCAAGCGAACGAGCGAAGCGAGTGAGTAGTGTATTTATAATACTCAAGCGAACGAGCGAAGCGAGTGAGTAGTCTATTAATAAAATTCAAACGAACGAGCGAAGCGAGTGAGTAATGTAATTTTAATATTCAAGCGAACGAGCAAAGCGAGTGAGTAGTGTATTTATAATATTCAAGCGAACGAGCGAAGTAAGTGAGTAGTGTATTGCACCCGGAAAATTCCTAGCACCCGGGCTTTCTTAGCATCCGGGCGAAGCCGGACCGGGTCCGCTAGTAATAGTATAGATTAAGCTTTTGAACGACGGCTTCGCTTGCGTCGTTGTCGATTTTGACAGAAATCTTATTTTAACGCGAGAGTAGCCGTACAAAAAGTGCATTTTAAGTTTGAGTACTAATTTATCGGTAGAGCAGTTTTTGAGTGATGCCGGTACAAAAATTCAAGAAACACGTTTTCCTGTCGAACTATATTAATACAAAATAAAACTACGAACAGAGGTTCCGCTTCTGTTTAGCATTGATTAAATTTGGAAGAGGGCATAGAAAAAAGACCGGGTTCGTGTAAATCTCACGCGTCTGAAGTTAAACTTTATGAGGAAACGCATTTGCAACCAAATAAACACTAAACAGAAAGGGGCGTGTCGATCGAGTTTCCCCTCAACGCATTAGTACTATCTATACACTACCCGCCAGCCAATCGATTCCGGTGCCCCGCTAGCAGCTCATTTCCCCCACTCCTGACGGAGTCGTTTTTCGTCAGTTTTTTTTTCTCGTTACGCTGCGTTGAACTAAATTACTCTCATCGCGGCTAAAGTAATTCCACTTAAAAAATATTATAATAAAATAATAAGAACACCTTGGTTATAATGATTGGATAAAGTAACAACAGGATACAAGGCTTATAATTTAAAAACAGTTATTCACTGATCATTTTTAATGGCCAACGTTTCGGCAAATATTTTAAAAAATATTAACGGCAACGCTTGGTTTTTATTAATTGTTGAATTAATATTTTAATATAAGTGGAACTTAACACGCGATGACACAGTTCTAACACAGCACGTTCGGAGACAAGTCAAAGATTACTATTGCCCGACGGTGAACAGAATTTCGAGATGTTTTATAAGTATGGCACGAATGGGTTAAACTTAAAACATAACAAATGCTGTGTTCTTTTCAAGCGAATTCGAACAACGAGAGCAACAATAGCAGCGCCGGTCATAGATTTGTAAACTTTTGCAAGCTATCCGTCAAGATTTGCTCCAATAATTTAAAAGATATAGCTTCTAAATACTTATAGGAAGTTAAATAACTATAGAAATTAATTAATGTGTATTTCGAATTTATGTTCGTTTAAGTGTCCTTTACTAAAGACGTATACCTATACCACTGACATGAATTAAAAAATGGAAAGTATATTGTCCTTAAAAAATATTGTATTTTATAATATTATTATCTGTTGATTGTTTTAGAGGAAAGCTTATTTATTTACAATAACAGCGTCGACAACTTCACTATAAACAAGTCGTGAGGTGGGTCGTTTATTAGGACTAAAGTGCGACCCCTGATGTTCACACGACGAACTTCCCAGTTTGATAAATATTTAATAATAATAATTAAATTAGATATTGCACAGAAAAGCAATCATTTTAATCATTAAAACATAATTATTATTTATTTTTAACAATAATTAAAAAAAAAAAAACGGCTGAACCGATTTTTATAAAATTTATGTCGGATCAAAATGACGTTAACACGCCTCGATTGACACCCTTACGAAGTCGATATAATTTTTTATTCGCGAGATATCGTGTAAAATCTACTTTTTTGGAGTCTATTTGGTTAAGAAAAAAGAACGGCTGAACCGATTTTGAAAAAATTTCTTTCAGATCATATTTACGTTAATACGCGTCGATTGGCACCCTAACGTAGTCGATATCATTTTTCATTCTCGAGATTTCGTCTTAGAAAGAAATGGACACATACATACGTACGTACACACACACACACACATACACACACAGAGACATCTTTCTGTGACCTTGAAACATAAAAATTTGTTATACATTTTGATTTCGATTTTCGGACCCATTACAATAACTTCCAATGGGAAGTTAAAAAAATGAAAACATCAATTAAACATAATTTTACTGAACAAACATGTGTTTACATGTGGCAATCTGCAGGTCAATATTTCCAATAATTCATTGTAAATAATAATCAAAGGGGCAAGAATCGAATAAAACTCAATTTTATTTTCAATCAACCGATCTTTTTTTCGTCGACGGCTGCTGCAGTTTCGGAACCACAAGGGTAACAAAAACGACCTTCGTCACTTAACCCGGAGCGTTGTTCACTTGTTCGTTCTTTGTCCCGCGTCTGACTTTCGGTTTCATGTCGCGAGTCGTTGACCACCGTTTATCGACTGCACCGCAAAGCGAACAAACTTTTTCTTATACTTTTCTTATACTTGATCTTCTCATAATTGAACGCAAACGACAAACAGCAAAAAACAATCGGTATAATCGCTATTGCAATTTGATATGGCAGTCGTCGGTGGCAGTAAAAAACGCATATCTCTGAGAGGACATAAAATAAACGGCAATGCGTTTTCTATTTTTTACTTCCGACCTCTACTATGGTAGAGAAGTAATGGATTTAGTCCGAAAAAAATATTTCGAGATTTTAACAGATCTTCACGTTTTGAGACCCTAGCAATCGTTTAAGATCATTTTCTGACTGATGTCTGTATATGTGTGTGTGTGTGTGTGGTCAATTTTTCGCCTTCGATATCTTAAAAACGGAACAACATACGGCCATGCCGATTGTTCTATTGTGTTTATCAGCCTTTAACTTAGATCTGATTAGATTTTGAGTCAAATCGGTTCAGTGGATCCTGAGATATTAAAAAAAACGTTCTCAATGTCACGTATTAACATAGGTAAAAAAAATACAAATGAATTCTAGATGTTATAATATGAAAAAAATGTAAATATTTTTTTTCTCTAAAATGTACAGTTTTCGAGAAAAAAAATATTTTACTAAAATAAATAAAAATTTTACGTAAATCAAGGTAACCCTGATTTTTGCTATATTAAGCTAGCCATCAGTAGATCACCAAACCAAAAAGAGGGCCATGCTTTTTTTCAAAGAATAAAAAAAGAGTGTTTATTTTTTGCAAATATTTACTAGGTGGGAAGTATAGGACTGGTCATCAGTCGAATTTTTATAATAATATGTTTAATTCCGAAACGAGTCGACCGGATTAAATTATACAACTGTAAACAATTTGAAACGAAATCAATAAAAATAATAAAAAAACACTTCCGCGTTTTTCGCGTAATGTGTATCGCCATAGAAGGTAATAAACAAGAAAATAAAAGAGGTCGTAATGGCAAAATGTTATATCTAACATAACAATATATCGGTTACGGTGGTTTTATTTGCAGGAGCGTTCGACCACTTTATTATAAAAAAGAAGATACCTAAACGACACTCCGGGTTTTTATTTAAGGGTAGTCGCTGTCTATCTATACTTTCCGATAAAGTTTTGAATGTTATGATATTTTATATAATCAAGTTCGCTGCACGTATCAAACATTTTTAATTAAAGAAGTTGTTTGATTATTTTAAAATTATTTCTACTTTAAAATAACAATATCTGTAGGTATAAATAATCTTTCGTTTCTTTTTAATGATGATTTTTTTCTAAAACGATATAAAAATTCTACGAACTCGTCGACAAGGTAGAACATCGTTAGCGCTGTATATTTCTGTATGAAATCATTCACTTCGATGGACAAGTTGATTGGCAGGGCAGTATTAAAATTGGAAGAGGTCAAGGCGTGACTTCGTGAACTACGCAAAAAAAAATTCATTGACTATTCTGTTGTCCGTGGTTGTTAAGGAAAGTCACGCCTCTTCTGATTTTAATTTTACCATATAAGTAATTAGTCTGTTTAATTTTTATGCAGTGCAATTTTTAAAAATTGATCGGCTAAAAAACAAAGTCGACTGTAATAAGTCAAGCCACTATCAAATAGTAGCAGCCAAAAAAAAATTATTGAAAGGATTCTGAAGATAATTTATAATAATTGTAGCTCATTCATATGAATAATACTTATTTAATATCGAAGTCATTCAAGCAAATCAATATGCAAACTTCCGTCTTTCCAGTCGCTGTTTTTAACGACATTCCTGCAAATTGTCATCTTTTTGATAGACGTTTTTCTGTCACAATTATTGAAAACCATTTCAGAGCGGACAATGAAATATCCCACACTATAATAACTGGTACGCATTTCCCGCAAACGACTGTCAGATTTAACGAAGCGGTCGCTTTAACACGCCACGTTGATGCTTAAAGAAAATAAAAGCAGCGCGAAACGGAAACAGTTGCGTGCGTCAGAGCGATTTGTGTATATAATGGCATACCTACGTTTGGATAGGGAAAATGGAAAAATTGCTTTTCGTCAAGAATTGAAATAAACCTAGGGATACACGTGTGTCGTTGTCATGTATTGATGCGTTACAAGACGCCGGGGATCGTCAAACTGTTTTCAAAAATGTGACGGTGTCGATTCGAACGAACAAGATTTCAATATATTTCTCTAATAACATTTTACTTTAGCACCAACAATTCAAAACAGAGTAGATTGCTTAGATTGAGATAGGTTTCCATTTTTACGAAAATCTATTTTAAATTCAGAAGAATTTTTCCAGTCTTTCTGCAAATAATTATTTAATATTAATATTTTGTTGACTTCGTTGCAAGTAAAGCAAACTTTATAGATCGTACCAAACACTGAAATTGATGAAAAAATGCGTTGAAATTATAATAAGAAATAAATTGAAACACAAATTCGAATAATTAAATATATATTCGAAAATATATCGACAGAACCCGCTTCGGAAAGTTTTCACACACCTAGCAAATCCATATATTGAAAACATAATAATATATAGGTAAAGGTAGTTTATTTCCTATACCGAGTTTATTGTAGGAGGGGGAATATTTGAAACGCAGTCGTTCGGATGTCGCGACTGGCTTAAAAAGAGAAGAAAAAAACACGGCATTGACGAATATGCGAAGAATTTATTCGTCCCAACGGTAATTTGTCATTTCTTTTAGAACAAGTTTGGACGCACTGGTCGCATGGGCTAACGTTGCGATGACAGAACGACTTTAATACGCAAAATCAAAAAAACGAGATAAAAACACACGAGCCACGTGCAAAAGGTGGTTAATTTTTTCAATAAACATCAAAAATAATCAATTCGATATGCCAAATACTTATTTAAACATTAAAATTTGAGCGCTCATATCGCTATTTCAAAAAAGATTATAAATTTCTAGAATTTCTATGTTTGGAATATAATATAAGTGCTGTTTTTTTTTCAACCTCTGGACTGGACTGCCGTGGGTTCGAATCCCACCTGCGCTCATGGATGTTTTGTGATGTTATTTAGTTTTAAGTTAGTTGTTATTTAGTGTAGTTGAAAGACGCTAATGACCTGAGATGTCGACACGTCTATAATCTACAATAAATAAATTAAAATTTATGTTTTTCTGTTCGCATGATAAAGTTAATCGTCCTGCTAATAATTACTGATTTGAAGCGTTTCTAAATTTCTCGTATTATTTGTCATTTCAAAAAAAAAATTAATAATTTCAATGTTTAATAAGTTGATTTTAAATTTTCTATTAAATCGTACACACTGTACACTGACGACATTGCTATAAAGTGAAAATAGTTGAGAAACAAAAGTTAAAATACATTGCCTTAGATATTTTAAAGTTCAAAGGCCCACCTAATTCAGATACATAGACGGCTAAGGTGTTTCGTGTAGCGCACCTTCGGATGGTGAGAAATTCCCATTGCAGCGGCCATAATTCATTTTAGTTGTGTGATTTATACTCCTGAAAATGAAACCGAACACGGACGGCCACTCCACTCGTGAACGTACGGCAAAAACAAGCTGAACACGGGCCGGATTATACAGGATGGACCGAAACACTTCAACTAAGCGATACTGTAAATTGCTTTGTTACCGACGCATTTCAAAATGTACGACTGTTATTTAAAATGTATGTTTTCGTGAATAAATTTAATAAATATATTGCCTATTTATTTAATATATTTTTCTACTTTAAATTCAAATTTAAAGCACAAATAACAATGCACAAAGAGATGTTTAGCAAAAAAAATCAATTAATGGGATACGTTCAGAAACTTGGTTTTTACTCAAAATTACTGTTCTAACGACCCGTATGTAAAATTGTGCCGTCAAAAAATATAAAATACAAACCTCTGCTAATCTGGCAACACCGACACTTGAAACAAAATAAACACCCATATAGGTGCCTCCACCATCACCGTAGTGCACTGTTACCTCCACCATAAACGCACCGTCGCTTCCGCCGCATGTGTTCGCATTACTTGTGCATTATGTGAGCGTCTGTATGTTTCCGGCGTAGGTACCTGTCTGTGTGTCTGTCATGCCCCAAACAAGTGACAATAGTCGCCATTTCGCTGCAGACATTGTATTATTATTCTGGCCGATAAAAGTTATGGCGTGTTCATATAAAGAAGGAAATGCTCTGTGCATTGAATACAAAGTAATTCAGGTTTGGAATTCTACGAGAATCCTTCATTTAAACGAATAACTTTTTAGTTTTTGCCAATCGTAATTTTAACATTGGAAATGTTTATGTTCGTATATGGGGGCAGAGTTACGAGTTTTCGTTCAAGGCCAAAAGACAACGGTGTCGCGATCAAGTGAGGAGCAATCATGCAAAATTGAACAAGTGCAATTTTTTCGAAATGTGTTTTATATCATGTCTAGTTAATTGAGAGATATTTGCGACGATCTGCGGTGTTATTTTTGAGCAAATGTTAATAAATACTGTAGAAAAATCCAATTAAAAGTTAAGTAATCAAGCAAAAGTGAACGCGTATGTAACAGAAGAATAATAGGGCTATTCCTGACTAAAACTAAACAGTGCATTAATAAATATTGTGTGTATAATAAAAAGTTAATTATGTTTCATATATGCTGTTATCATTTCCAATGTCCTCGATGGTTGCAAGGATTGCGAAATCTGTGAATTTTTACTTTAATTCGCTGCCAAAGTCTCAATTTTTATTTTAGTATTATTTCAACTTCACTTATCGTTTTTTTTTTGTATCTGCTATTTTAAAACTTTGGAAATAAAACAAAAGAATGCAACAATGACTATTAACTGAGTATTCGAAAATTATTAATAGGTACTAATTGAAATCTGTACAGTCTATTTAGGACTTTGAAAAATTGTAATTTTATAAAAAAAAACTCGGAAAAAACTGGATGCGTGTAAATCTCACGCGTCTGAAGTTAAACTTCTTTGGTAAACGCATTTGTAACCAAGTAAACACTAAACAGAAAGGGGCGTGGCGATCGAGTCTCCCTCTCAACCTAGTACCTATACACTAGGGTGGGTCAAAAAAATCAATTTTTTTTTTTTACAAGTGACACGGAAAAATGGGTTGCTAGACACCTTAAAAAAATTCTCACCAAATATGAGCTCTTAATTTTAATAGGAAGATCCTCCGCATCACAGTTTTTTATTTTTCTCTCAGTCTAATAGAAAAAAATTCATACCTCATCATTAATTGATTGTACAGAAAAATATTTTAAGAGAATTTTGTAGGAAATTTAATGCTCTACAAAAAAGGTATCTCATATTTTTTCTGCAAACCTCACCATTTGAAAGATATTGAAGATTTATAATAGTCATTTATTGTCGAGTTATAAAATTCATAAACAAAAATGAAATTTGTCTTAAAATAATCAAACTTAAATCTTCAATATCTTTCAAATGGTGAGGTTTGCGGAAAAAATATAAGACACCTTTTTTGTAGAGCATTAAATTTCCTACAAAATTCTCATAAAACATTTTTCTGTACAATCAATTAATGATGAGGTATGAATTTTTTTCTATTGGACTGAGAAAAAAAAATAATTGATATTTTTGACCCACCCTACTATACACAGCCCGCCAGTCAATAGGCTGCCGGTTCCCAGCTAGCAGATCATTTACCTCACTCCCGACGGTGCTGTGTTTCCTTACGCTGTTGACAAAATAATAAATTACTCATCGTTAAAAAAATGAGATTTTATTTTTTTTCAGCCCCTCGTATGATGCATTGCGCCCAACTCGTTTCAACTTAGGAAATTTAATACTCTGCTTTTAAACTAGCAAACCCACGTTTGGCCGGGAAGTCGGGGAAATCACAAAACGATAATGTTGCTACACTGTATTCACAATGCAACCGACAAAATTGTTATTTAAAACTTGAATTGAATGCCTTTTATTACGTTTTGTCCAGTCACGCTTCTGCATTTCATCCTTTCGAAAAATACCTCTCAAGTCGAAAAAGATTATTATAACGTATGCCTGCAGCATTGCGTCGCAAAAATAATAACTTGATTTATTGCTCAACAATAAATAAAATATTCCGGAAACAAAAGGCGTTTTACAATTTTATCACTAGCCTATGCTCGCGGCTTCGCTTGCAATAATTTCAGTTTCTGAAGTGAAAACTTCCTTAGGCGCGTTAGGCACTCTTTGCCTGGGAAGTGAAAAAATGTGAAGCGTTCGCAACTACTTCCGTAATATACTTATATCATAAAAACGGCCGGCTACACACTTCCACCCATAGAACAGTTGTTTAGGTCTTTGCGTTCTGTGCATATGAACCTGAGTTCGAGACCTGATGGCAGCGTAGAATTTTTGGTGTTTTTTCTTTTTTAATTCCACATGATATTTATTTATATATTTTTTAATTTTTGTTATATTCTTTCTTTGACAATAATTATAATTTTTTTGAAACCAAGGTGGAATTAATTAAAAATACAATTTTAGTATTTTACAAATAAATTATTTTTAGTTCATAAATGCGCTATAATAGATGACACCAAAAATTAGAAAATCTGAAGTTTTCACTTCTGTCGTGTGGTCATAAGCACATACCCATTTTTTTTTGGCCAATGTAAGTAGAAGCAGGAAGGATGATATAATATGGCCTATCGTATTCCTTGATGTATAATAAACACTATAGTAAAAGCTGACAGACAGACAGATAACAATTCTGAAAATGGCTAATTCAGTCTGAGTTGAAATTTCGTTAAAAACTTACAATTACAGATAAAGTAATTTTATATTTTATTTGTATTTCAGTAGAAAACACGTGTTTGTATTCAAAGAAATTATTCTTCATTTAACACGGTTAATTTATTGTTATTATTTCGTTTGCCAGTGCAAATATCTCTGCAAAACGAAAAAAAAACCTCCATAGTAAATAACGTTATCTAAAAACAATTTAAAGTTTTAACCGTTCTGCGATATGTTCCCAGCTAGAAATGCAACAAATATCAGATAATATTATAGAACTGCAGTGGATTCGAAACTGCAGTAACAAAGCTTTCGTGATAATAATATTTAGATTAAAATAGTTCTGCGATGTACACTCACTGTATCTACAACGTCTATCTAATAATCTAGAGCAGCGTTTACTAAACTTTTTCGCCTACAGACCCCGAGTAATTAATATATAAAACTGAGTAATTTAATTATTTCATTTAATTTATAGCATTAAGATGTCGATTTTGCGTAAGTAAATTTCATTTCTCTATATATATAATGTGTAGTGTAAACAACATATCACTTTTTGCCGGACGGCGTAACTTTGCTTTGTTCCTTTTTGTGGGACTCAATTTCTTATTAAACATGTTTGTATAATTCTTAGGCAGGAAAAAATTATAACTTTCAGTTCGAGCTTCAACGAACTACTACCGTCAATGTCAACAAATATAATTAACTAGCCGTCATCCGTGGCTTCGCCCACCTATATTTCGATTTGATTTATTATCCCCCCCCCCTCGAGAAATTCTCCTCCTGGGAAGCCAAGCCGGGCTGGTGGTGTTTATTCGCTCGAATTTTATTAATACATATCTCCCTCGCTTCGCTCGTTCGCTCGAATTTCGTTAATACATTACTCACTCGCTTCGCTCGTTCGCTCAAATATTAATAATACATTGCTGACTCGCTTCGCTCATTCGCTCGAATTTTATTAATACATTTTTGCTCACCTACGTTATAATATAAGGAACTCCTGTGCAAAATTGCTCGCTTCTAACTTCAAAAATGATGAACTTTCATACAAACTTTCATCCCCTATTTAACCCCCTTAAGGGATGAATTTTCAAAAATCCTTTCTTATTACTCATCTACGATATTTATAAGGAACTCCTGTGCAAAATTTCATGCTTCTAGCTTCAAAAATGACGAACTACCATACAAACTTTCATCCCCTATTGAACCCCCTTAGGGGATGAATTTTCAAAAAAACATTTCTTAGTGCTCACCTACGTTATATAAGAAACTCCTGTGCAAAATTTCATGCTTCTAACTTCAAAAATGAAAAACATCCTTTTATCCGCTATTTACCCCCCTTAATTGATGAATTTTCAAAAATCCTCTCTTAGTGGGTGCCTACGTCACAAAAGGAACCTACTGTCCAAATTTCAAGTTTATATCTTTAGCGGTTTGACCTGGGCGTTGTCTGTCAGTCAGTCAGTAACGGAACTGTTTTATATATTATATATAGACTAGCCGTTACCCGTGGCTTCGCCCACGTATTTTACGATTACAATTTATTATCCCCCCCGCGAAAAATTCTCCTCCTGCGAAGCGAAGCCGGGTTGGTCGTGTTTATTCGCTCGAATTTTATAATGCATAACACATTCGCTTCGCTCGTTCGCTCGGATTTTATTAATACATTAGACACTTGCTTCGCTCGTTCGCTTGATTATTATTAATACATAACTCACTCGCTTCGCTCGTTCGCTCGAATTTTATTAATACATGACTCACTCGCTTCGCTCGTTCGTTTGAATATTAATAATACAATACTTACTCGCTTCGCTCGTTCACTCGAATTTTATTAATACATTACTCACTCGCTTCGCTCGTTCGCTCGAATATTAATAATACATTACATTTGTTATCCCCTTGCGAGAATCTCCCCCCTAAATTTGTTATCCCCCCGCGTGAATCTTCCCCCTAATTTGTTATCCCCCCGCGAGAATCTGCCCCCCTGCGTAGCTTTCTATTAGTGAAAGAATTTTTAAAATCGGTTTAGTAGTTCTAAAGATAAAACAAAAACAAATCTATCCCACGGGAACCGTACATTTTTCCGGGATAAAAAGTAGCCTATAACATTCTCTGACCCCTAAACTACCACTATGCAAAAAATCATGTCGATCCCTTGCTCTGTGAAAAACAAAAACAAATCTATCCCACGGGAACCGTACATTTTTCCGGGATAAAAAGTAGCCAATAACATTATCTGACCTCTAAACTACCACTATGCAAAAAATCATGTCGATCCCTTGCTCTGTGAAAAACAAAAACAAAACTATCCCACGGGAACCGTACATTTTTCCGGGATAAAAAGTAGCCTATAACATTCTCTGACCCCTAAACTACCACTATGCAAAAAATCATGTCGATCCCTTGCTCTGTGAAAAACAAAAACAAAACTATCTCACGGGAACCGTACATTTTTCCGGGATAAAAAGTAGCCTATAACATTCTCTGACCCCTAAACTACCACTATGCAAAAAATCATGTCGATACCTTGCTCTGTGAAAAACAAAAACAAAACTATCCCACGGGAACCGTACATTTTTCCGGGATAAAAAGTAGCCTATAACATTCTCTGACCCCTAAACTACCACTATGCAAAAAATCATGTCGATCCCTTGCTCTGTGAAAAACAAAAACAAAACTATCCCACGGGAACCGTACATTTTTCCGGGATAAAAAGTAGCCTATGTGCTATTCCAGGCTATAATCTATCTCTGTGCCAAATTTCATCCAGATCCGTTCAAAAATGACGAATTTCCATACAAACTTTCATCCCCTATTTAGCCCCCTTAGGGGATGAATTTTCAAAAATCCTTTCTTATTGCTCACCTACGTAATATAAGGAACTCCTATGCAAAATGTCATGCTTCTAACTTCAAAAATGACGAACTTCCATGCAAACTTTCATCCCCTTTTTAGCCCCCTTAGGGGATGAATTTTCAAAAAAAAATTTCTTAGTGCTCACCTACGTTATATAAGAAACTTTTGTGCAAAATTTCATGCTTCTAACTTCAAAAATTACGAATTTCCATACAAACGTTCATCCCCTATTTAACCCCCTCGGGGGTTGAATTTCGAAAAATCCTTTCTTATTGCTCACCTACGTATTATAAGGAACTCCTGTGCAAAATGTCATGCTTCTAACTTCAAAAATGACGAACTTCCATTCCAACTTTCATCCCCTTTTTAGCCCCCTTAGGGGATGAATTTTCAAAAGAAAATTTCTTAGTGCTCACCTACGTTATATAAGAAACTTTTGTGCAAAATTTCATGCTTCTAACTTCAAAAATGACGAATTTCCATACAAACTTTCATCCCCTATTTAACCCCCTTAGGGGTTGAATTTCAAAAAATCCTTTCTTATTGCTCACCTACGTAATATAAGGAACTCCTATGCAAAATGTCATGCTTCTAACTTCAAAAATGACGAACTTCCATGCAAACTTTCATCCCCTTTTTAGCCCCCTCAGGGGACGAATTTTCAAAAAAAATTTCTTAGTGCTCACCTACGTTATATAAGAAACTTTTGTGCAAAATTTCATGCTTCTAACTTCAAAAATGACGAATTTCCATACAAACTTTCATCCCCTATTTAACCCCCTTAGGGGTTGAATTTCAAAAAATCCTTTCTTAGTGGGTGCCTACGTCACAAAAGGAACCTACTGTCCAAATTTCAAGTTTATATCTTCAGCGGTTTGACCTGGGCGTTGTCTGTCAGTCAATCAGTCAGTCAGTCAGTCAGTAACGGAACTGTTTTATATATATAGATAACTGCATTTCGGCGTGCAGTTTTCGTTCAACCTGTATAATATTGTACAAATATTATTATTCCGGTGCAGCGAGTGCAGTAATGATCGGCCATTATATTCCATTATGCGATGCAAATTCTCACACGAGATATACTCGAAAACTAATTACTTGTCATTATTTATTTTATTAATACAACGGCGAAGTTAATCTGGGAAATGTTTAATTGGATAAAGCAGTCAGCTACAATCAGCCATTTCGTGTTAATGTGCGGTGTATGTTCAAGTGTAGTGCATTTGCACTGGCTGTTACACTGCGGCGGCGATTTCCCGATTCCCGCCTCCCGCGCCGCCGTTCCGCCAGCGAACAAACTATTGCAGACAATCGACGAACGCCGTGCAGAGCTCTCGTGATCGAAAGATCCGAGTTTTAATCTCGCGATCGATTTCCTAATTGGTTGAAGTTATTTCACGGTTTTCCTCAATAGCTCCAGACAAATTTCAAACTGAAGCGATAGTTCTACAAAATATGGATTGTGTAAATTTCGGGGAGGTTTTAATTGTTAAAATTGAAGGACCTCTTACGACAGAATACCAACAGTATAATTATTTCAAACAAAGCCATGGCGCGAATAGTTTGAACACGGCTGCAATAATATGTACAAACACGAACTAGGGTTGTATTATATAACAGTACCTAACAGATTCAAAATATTATGACATACATACCTAAATATATAAAAATAAAGATTAAATAAATGGATAACAAGAATTGAGACAAGATAGTTGACATTTTTAACCGACTTCAAGAAAAAGGGGTTTCCCAATTCGACCGTATATATTTTTTATGTTTTATGTGGTTATGTTTTATGTATGTTCGCGGATAACTTCGTCGTTAATGAAGCGATTTTGAAATATTTTTTTTTTATTTGAAAGGATATACTTTCAGATTGGTCCCATAGAAATTTCATCAAAATCGGTTCAGTAGTTCGTCTGATTTTAATAAAAGTGAGTAACGGCGTGTGATTTTTAAGGTAAATGTCACTTTTTGACATATCAGACAGCGTAAGAAAGTCGGTTTAATAAAAGTGAGTACCGGCGTGTGATTCTTTTAAGGTAAATGTCACTTTTTGACACTAAAAAATAAAAAATAAAAAACTTTTTAACAAAAAAAAAACCTCCTTCAATAAAATCACTAAAAAGAGGTAAATAATGAAATTTTGAGGTCTGTGCCAATTTAATAAAATATGAAGTCGGTTAAAAAGTATAGTATAGTGATAATATCTTCTTTTTAACCAACTTCATATTTTATTAAATTGGCACAGACCTCAAAATTTCATTATTTTTTTCTTTTTAGTGGTTTTTTGAAGGAGGTTTTTTTTTGTTAAAAAGTTTTTTGTATTAAAACGTTTCGACCATTTCTTGAGGACAACAGCTGCGCGATTTGCCAAAAAACATTTGAAAAAGAAATTAATATCTAGCACCGAATAATATGACTTCAAATAAAATAAATAAAAAAACTCTTTAAGTAAAACGCTTTTATTAGTTTTGCATAAATGTACTAAAGTGTTTGACAGACAGCTGGCAACTGCGACAGCCGTCCGCCATACCACCATTCATTTGTTTATCTAGCGATCCTGCAGTCCGGCGCGGTTATTATCTAAATGTCGGTGTATTCATATAAAAAAACATCGGTTGTTCGGATTTTTATATAGCTATGCGAAAAACGACACAATCGCGATCTAGTTTCACGTTTTATAGTGGTCGGTAAAAGCTCTGTTTTAAATTAAAAAAAAGTTGTGCTTGCCGAATGAAATGTGTACCTATACGATTAACTTTTAATATAGAATTGTGGATTATAGACGCTCGACAACAACTTTTAATATAAAGACACCTTAATAAGTAATTATTTATAGATAAAAATTACGATCTGCTTGCCCGGATTTTAAATAGAACGCGAAAGTTTCGAAATTCTCTGAATAGTTAATTTAATTTATCAATTTGTAATATGGAGAGAATCACAAACATGTTTTTTAAAGTGAAAACTTCCTTAGCGACGTATCTATTTGAAATCTTATATAACGCTAAAGAGGAAATCCTATTGAATAGAGGGGAAATTTGTATCACCTACCCATTTTGACTTTTTAATTTACATAAACAGCAGATAAAGGGGAAATGCTTCAATACAGAGGGGAAATTTGTATCACCTAAGTAACCTACCTATTTTGACATTTTTAATAATCTTTCTAAAAAATATTTTAATGAAGTTTTCACTTCCCCCGTGAGCTTATGTGGACGAAGCTCACACTTTTTTTTATAAGAGTGGTACATCCTCGATTATCCACCATCTCAGTTCACATATGTTTTAAAATAGGATTTTCTGAACGACTTCAAGAATAGCTTCAAATTCAAAATAAAATGCGCATCTTTTGAATGAAATCTTGAATAATTGATGACTGAAGGAAAACTTTTGTCACACTGGATAAATTTAGTTCCGTACAGCTACACTGTGACGTAATAAAACAAAACCAACACCTACTACGGACAAAGACCTGCACTATTTGTTTAAACTATTATTATTATTATTATTATTATTATTTAAAATATCTGGGTGACCGAGATTTGCTCGGATGAGTTCAATAAAAATAGTAACTTAATATGCTGTGAGATATTGATATTGTATTATTTTCTCATTCTGTAAATTTCATCAAAATCGTTAAAATACATAACTTGGGCTGACTGACAGGACTTGAGAATAGCCGAGCGTGTAGCAATGCTGTTGTTTACATGGCGTTACTATGGTTCCTCTATTACAAGTCCCCAGTTCCCGGGTTCTAGCCCGAGAGCTGGTAAAAGTGTCAATTAAATTTTCAATTTATTAAAAAAAATAATGAATTGAAAATATGAATTGGTGCTAGGCTCAAATAACCTTAGCTGTTGGTGGTCTTTAAAAACATAATTTTTTTGGGCTGACTGACTGGCACGAAGCTCGGACGTGGCTCTCTCTGCGTGACACTGAACCATAGAGCGACATGTCGGGCATGAAATTGGTTTCATTTGAAGCGATAGTCTGTGAAACATCGCCATGCAAATTATTATGATCTGTGTTCGCATCGCACTCAACTATGGAATACATTATATTGTTATCGATCGAACTATGGCAACCGATGTTGACAACAATCATCAACACTCATAATGTTGCGTATGCATGAATAATTCGGTGATAAAGTCAAATATATTGTGATTTGATGGCTCTGGCCAGCCGTGGAAATATATAATGATTCACTGTGAAATAATCCGCGGTCATGAGGACAGTGTAGCCTAGTGGATAACATATTTGGTACCAGCCTCTAGACTAGACTGTCGTGGTTTCGAATCCCACCTGCGCTCATGGATGTTTTGCGATGTTATTTAGTTTTTTAAGTTAGTTGTTGATGTGAAAAATCTTATGTCGGGCTGTGAACAGCCGCGTGAGGGGAAATATGCAACGAAATGTTTGGTCCGCTCCTTCGTTGCTGTTCTCTCCACCACTGCGACACTCTCTCTCTCTCTCAGCTTCTGCGCGCTCGGGCAACCGCGTGTGTTACAGTGCAGTATATAGGATTACGTCAGCGTAACAGTTAGTTGCTGCTTATGAAAAAATATATACTACTATATAGAAAATACCACCGAGTTCAATAACGTTTTCTTTGATGTTTCACATCTATCGGAGGACCCACACCCTTTTTTATTTAATGTAATATAAGAAGTTAATGACCTAAGTTGTCGACGCGTCTATAATCTACATTCTACAATAAATAAATTAATCCGTGGTCATAATATTATAATGTAGCATGCAGCTGCAGCTTAATAGTGCTCAGACAAAACTAACCGATGCAGTTCGACTGTCTGTGGTCTGCTTTTCTCTAAAGAATTTTTTTATTTGATACGCCGTTTCTCTGTTGATTAAAACAAACTGTGAGCCGTTGTTTACTCTACAAAAAAGTTCGTTTTGATTTATTTTTTTGCCTCAGTAGAGTTGCAAATCAATGCTCATTAAAGAAGGCTGTGGTCAGTAATTAAAAGCCAATATTGACGGTTTCAAATATTTTCAGCAAGACGCACTTTCAGTTTTTTTTTTTATTTTGTCCACGTTTTCAGTTATTATTTCTGATTTCGTTTGCAAAAAGTTGAGAAGCGTTGATCCATTAAAAAAAAAAAAAGAAAACGATGTAAAAAGTGTAAAACATAACAAACTTGATTAAAATAAGCCTTTCGCATCACGAATTTTTTTATATCTAAAGCTGTTGAACATTTGCCTTTCCAACCCTCCGAAATCCGAATGCAAGCCATTCAACTGCAAACTTTGCCCCATAAACATGTATATTGTGGTCTGTTTAAGACGGCATTACATGCCCTGTATGTTATTTCTTAAGGAAAACACAGACGAATAAGTGATGAGTAGATGCAGTGATTTTAATTTATTACTAAACATAATATTTACCTTGTAACGTGCTGTTTCTTCCGTTACGTATTTTAGGATAAAATAAGATACACTTGAATTTCGTAACGTGTGGTTTATTTAACAACAAATGAATAATCGTACTGATATCTTCAATCGTATTGATAACAATAAGTAATTGTAGTTCGTCTCACTCAAACTCGCAGCCGTGTATGATAAATTATATTTATGCGTAAATTAAAACAAAGTAAAAAAATATATATATTACTGTTCTCTTGCTATAGATAATTCTTACTTTAATGTGGATTATATTTAACGGGGCAAGCCTCGCCACATTTGTAGAATTATGAAGTGAAAACTCAATTTAACTTGAATAAAACATTAGAGTGTACGACGTCGTGCTACTAATTTTCAACTAACTAAAAAAGGAATTTTGATTTTTGATTCTAGAGAATTCGATTGACATTTTGAATGATGTAACACCGGCATTTTGAGAGAGAGTGGACGTAATCAAACAGTGGCGTGACTGTTTGGGGCGTAGCATAACTAATAAATAAATTAGTTATGTTACAACCTATACTAAATAAGTAAAAACTCGGGTCGCAGTGCCAAAACCCTACCGACAATATAGTGTATTTGCTAATGCAGGCCTTGTGGCTTTATTATGTGAACTTAAGTTTGTTTTTGGACAAAATGAAAAATTTAACCCCTTAATACATCCCTTAAAATAATATTTTTTTTCCTAATTTCAATATTATTATCAATGCAACCTCTGTACCAAATTAAATACACCCGTCAGCAAATAAATCACTATCCGTAAACTAGTGTTTTCATAAAATTTGTAAGTCCGGTCCTGTCGTGCCGATTTTGTTAAAATTTTAGCAACACATTTTAATCTCTACTAAAGGGTTAAATTCTAATTTTGAAACAATTCTGAGATTTTTTTCGGTATTTTTGGGCCCAAAAACTTTTTTCAACCCCTAAAAACTACCCTTAAAATGGTCCGATTAGGCCCATTTTAAATAGTTTCCGTGCGGTGATGGATTCCAACGTGTCTATATGGCAAATACACTAAAAATTGGTAAAAAACTTTTAAGTTAAACGGTTTTATAAATGTACTAAAAAGAAAAAAATAATATTTAATTTAGGTTCATAAGTAAAGCGTGGGTCGTAAACTCTATGATAATTTATTACAGTCACGACCCACGCTTTTATACTTATGAACTTAACTTAAATATTATTTTTTTCTTTTTAGTACATTTATAAAACCGTTTAACTTAAAAGTTTTTTTACCTATTTTTAATTTTTTAGTGTGCTTTATTTGCTTAGTCTGATTTTATTACATTTATCCGATCCACTGAAACGTAACCGGAAGGCTTTTGACTGCGAAAATTTAAAAATGCGATTTCCACCCGGACGGGATCCGGGCCGGTCAGCTAGTTACCATAATATTGTGTTGTCACCGGAGCTACACATGTGTGCAAAATTTCAACTCAATTGGATAACGGAAACTGGATGAAAAATCGGTCGCAAGATTTGAAGATATTAACAAACATACAAACAAATATACGGGGTCAAGCTAAATAAAACCGTTCAAAAATGACAGCAATGTATTAAGCTATGTATTTTAAAATTTAACACAATTTTTGTAGAAAACATAATTGATATCTAGCATAATTCAGTGCGAAAAATTTAGCAATATATTGCAGCAGAAAAAAAATTTAAACTTACTAACAGCACTGCACAGTGTATTAATAAAAAGTCAATTTTAAAATATGTATATATATATATATATATATATATATATATATATATATATGTTAGAGCAAAATAAAATAATCCAAATCAAAAGCCCGCCTCAAAACGGGCAAAGTATTATTTTAACAAAATATAATATATCGCAGCGTCTCGTTCGCTGGTCGACACAACATAATGATATTCTAATCAAATATAAAAATCCATGCCCTCTGTGTGCCCTTGTCTTAATGACCAGCGCTTGTGACGACACGAGTATTTCGTTATATAAACAAACATCCGTAGACTGAACTTCTCGCAATGACGTCTTAGCCTTTCAATAATTAAGTATTAATAACTAGACGGAACATAAATAATGACCAATAACCAATAATAATATTTTTCGCTAACATATATATATAATATAATAATTGCTGTCACAGTGGTATTATAAATATGTTATAAGTTTAAATTTACACACAAAACCAAGATGGGGCATTTCTGAAGCCAGTTCATAATAATATTCCATATACTTACATACCTACTTAGTTGCATTTCTGAAAATGTAAACATTTACACAGAGTGGAGCTTTGCCTTAAGGCGAGGTGTTCGCATTCTCTGAACTTCTTAACTAACCCACTTGTGTTAATTGTAAACCTGGTATTGCGGTTTCCGAGTGCACAAGGTGCGAGGCAAGCAACAAATGGCTTTAATCTTTCTGTGGAGAGCAGCGCAGCCCACAGCAACACGATAAGCGTTTCGAAAATACGACATAATAATAACATAATATGTTCCGTTTGTATTTTAAACTTAATGCCACTCTAGCTATTTACCTCTACGAATAAAATATATATTATAATAATACTAGCGACCCATCCCGGCTTCGCCCGCACGCTAAGAAAAGCATTCGCTTTCAGAACGAAATTATTTTAACTGCAAAATGTTAACTAGAATAGCTGAAAAATTAACTCCTCTAGATAAAATGTTAACAACTTAGTTAATGACGATTTAAACCTACAGTGAAGAAAAAATAACTGACGTCGTTAGCTAGATCAGTTACATTTAATTACTATACTACTGAATTGGTCTTTGAGTTAGATAGAGAAACAAGAAATACTCTGCTAGTCGATTTTGTTTTAACTCGAATAGTTGATTTTTTTCGTTTGTTTCGTTTTTGTTAAGTATTTTCAGTGAAAATTAAAACATTGTTTAACAACCCAGTTAAAACGTTCTAATTGTATTACTTTTGTTAAATTTATTCACTGGTTTAGTGAATAGTGTTGATTATTCTAGTAAAACTGTACTTACCCGATTATTTTTATTAAAAGATTGAAGAAAAGGATAGTGTCATATAAATCGCTTTAAGAGAAACTGAGAAAAATTACTTCTCGATGGAATCATTTATTAGTTTACATGACATTGCGCAATATAAATTATAAATTTTACAGACGCCATTCAACTGCCGACATTATTAATCCGATGTTAGTGTTAAACTGATAGAGCGGGTATTGAAATTAATAATATTAACAGATTAATATTCTGTGAGATAAATAAAGGTGTTTTGTTTTGGTAAGTACGCATAATATTATGTTTACAACTTGTAATAGGGGTACTATAATAAAATAATATCGAAAATGTTTTTTTCTTACGTATCAGTTGTAGACTATATATTTATAATAAAAAAATGGAAACAGGTATTAACGACAGACAACGATAATTTATATTTTTCAGTTACTCAAGGGTTTTAATTACTTATACCCAGGGAAAGAGTTAACATTATTTTCGGAATGGCCTGTTTTTACAGCAATATGATAAAAAAAATGGTACAAGTTATAAAAAAAAGCTAAATAAAAATTTAGAAGCAAACGATGAGCATAATTCATTACTTGATTATAATTGTGCAAGCTGGAAAAAACATTTTCGACAAAAAAATTGTTTCATTTAATTCTTAATTATAATTCCTTTTTCAAATCCAATGTAATTTTATTTTTGTAGATGCTGTCAATGTCGTTGGATTTTTATAGGAACTAGTACGTGCGAAACCTATGTATAACAAAAATCAATTAAAAAAAAACTGGTGACGGTCCAAATTAGAAGTACAAGAGAGTTTCCTGCTTCATTTAACGGTAAATTAAATTATTAGCTATTATACATAATATGTCTTATTTTCCAAGAGGCAAGAATATTTTACTATTTCTTGTTTATTTTTTAGGATAGCAGTTCATTGAATAAAAGGATCGCCGCAAGCCAAGAAACATTGCAAAAGTTAAGCCTCACGTTACAACCCCTGCCAATTGTCTGCTGTTATTTTCAGTTTTTATTGAAAATTATATTATATTATTATGATTGATAACTAGTATTAAAAATTTCTATAAATAATTGGAAAAGTTGTTTTATTAAAATTTTATGTGGAATTATATTTATCAGCTGCAGTCTTGCATTACAGAACTGTAAAGAAGCCGATTTGCTTTCTTTCTGTACAATAATTGTACAGAAAGAAAGCACATCGGCATTTAATATAACTTACTGTAGCGGATTAGCCTATTAAAAACTTCTACTGATGATTCCATCAAGTCATTTTATAGAAATAATTTTATATGAAACATGTAATATCAATTTTTTGTATTTTCAAAAATGTCATGATTAATAATTAATCATAACATTTTTGAAAATACAAAAAATTGATATTAGATACATGTTTCATATAAAATTATTTCTAAAAAATGGCTTGTAGAATCACCAGTAGAAGTTTTTAGTATAGGCTGATCCGCTACAGTAAATTATATTAAATAGAACAGTTAAAATAAATACTAAATCCAGTGATTAAAATTCACTGTGTTAGTTAATAATGTATTTTTATTCCAGTAGGAAAGTATCACTAATTCAGTGTTTCTATTTCTACAGAGTTAGTTAAACATTTTGACTCGGTCAGTATTTTCATTTTACGCCAGTTGTTATAAGATTCTAACTTATGACAAATTTTATTTTTACTAGAGCAGTGAACGACTTATTTGTTATAATAATGAAGTAAATTTATTTAATACAGTGATCGTCATTCACTGTTTTGATGAAATTTTGTAGTTGAAAAATGTTCACTTCTTTAGTAAATTTCCTTAAGTGTCCCTATTTGTACTAAATAGTTTAACTGCCAGAGCGAATTATTTCTTAGCGTGCGGGTGATATGAAATTATGATTTAATAGCGGCCACCCATGGCTCCGCTCACGGATATATTGTTAATTTGTTATCCCCCCGCGAGAATCTCTCCACCTGCGTAGCTTTCTATTAGTGAAAGAATTTTTATATCAATAATTTATTATTTTCGAATTATTAATTAATTATTCAATTATAAATACATTGAGATGATCCTCTGAGAATTTGATCATCGGATGTCGATTTTGTAGTCTGTTGGAAATCTATATTTAATTCCAAAATGGCAGCGTCTTCTTTTATGCATTTTTAACACACATTTCCAAGCCATATAGAAGCGGAGCGATAATGTTTTATTCAAATCTCAACATTTGAGGATAGAAAAAGAAAACAAAACAACCTGATTAAATCTTTGCTGGACTGCATTTAAAAGCTTTGCTCTTTTTTAGCCTATTCGATACCAACATAATATATCAATTTTATTAAGGCCCGTATTTACCAAACACTGAAGATAGAAGTTACTAACCTTAGAATAAATTCATTCCTTGGAATAAAATAAACGTTCTATTCACCAAGCAATTTATTCGATAGAATAGTAACCTCAGGTAAAAATTTACTATATACCATACGCCTTGGAGATTTTGTCAATTATTTTTATTCTAAAGCACATTTACCAAAGATCCGACCGATGGCGCATCGATCGAAAATGTAAAATGGTGAATATTGACATATTTTACCGACAAAAGCCTTTACCTGAAAGATATAAAATTAATATTTACCTGAAAAGGTCGCCAGGCCATAAAGTAATTTATGCATTTCGTGCACATCCTATTTCATACTAGGCGAATAAATATTTATACCCTTGAAATTGGACAGAATAACTATTCTTACGATTTATACCTGCAGTAAACTTAACTATGTTTGGTGATTTGAGTTATCACTATTTATTCCGAGTGATAGTTACCAGGGGAATAAATCAACGGAATAAATAACTAACTGAATACGGGCCTAAGTCGAAAAATGGACAGAATATTTAAATAAAATAAAATATCTTTAAACCTCAATGTCTATGTTTGGAAAATTACTTTTAATCAGTATCATTCAAGAGCCAAAAAAATTCTATATTTTTTCATTGGTTCAATATTATCTATTGTGGTTTTTAACATCTTAATGATGTGTATATTATTTTGACACACCCTGTGCATTAATACACAATTAAATTCGATGAAGCATGCATTACATTAATTACCTGTACACTGAGATAAGTATTAAGTTGTAAGTAAAAATAGGTGTATTGATTGGCCGATCGTCAAGACGCCTATGACCTCTGTTGTCGAGCGTCTATAGTTTACAATATCTATTTATCGACTGATCGTAATCAGGTTCGGATAAAAACATGGTCGGTAATAGGTAAACAACAAATGACGTACTTTGTACCTACAATATAAATAGATACATAAATATATAGGAATAAAGAAAGAGAACAATCCGTCTTTGTTCGGCATCAAACAGTAGACAGTCGCCGGTTGATGGAGGTATTTCCGTTATCCTGCTCTCAAAGTTCATTTCAATTTATAAACGTTTTCCATCGATGATTGCGCAGTCGGATTGCTGCAAATGCATTATGTCTTTGCTTTTCGTTCTTTGAATAAATAATAAACGCGTCGTCAAAATTTCAAGAATGCACTTGGAATAAAATCTTTAGCAGATACAAAAAAGACCGTTTCAAAGAATGGCTCCGATGCATTCTGGGAATTTTAACACCCTAACGGAAATTTCTCAGTACTACAACGAAAGCTATGTTTACAGCATGGTTTCACTATTTTAGAATTTCGTCCACGGCTTATACACAAAAACAAAGATCACTTGGAAAGTTATGATCCTGATCGCACGAGGCGATGTCTCGGTTAGCTTTTGTTTTCTTCAAATTAACAAATGTATAATATTATAACACTTTTATAAAGAAAATCTCAAACTTCGTTTCATTTTATTATGTCTTACTGAACAAAAGTTAGAATTGAAAGACAATATAATCTTTCGGATTGAATTTTAATTAATTTATCAAACAATGATTGCCAACGAAACTGGATTACATCACACTTCAGCTGGAAAGTCGGAAACTTTATATCAAAAGTACGTTCATATTATTTATAATATCTTCAAAGAGAATAACGTTGTTCCACTTTTCACACTTCTGCGAGACCAGCGCGGCGTAGCCAAAACTATTATAAAGTTTTTTTTATGACTTTAATATCAGAAATGAAAACGTCGTATAATAGATATCATGGCGCCATATTGTTAACTTTGTCGTATTAACGAAACTAATTTTATATTGCACTTTTTTATTATTTCAGATGCGGGTACTTTTTTAATATTTAATTATAATTTTATCGAAATTAATGCAGTAGTTCTCTACTTATAAGCAACCAAACATACAAATCGACAGCGCTCAAACAGACAGACAGACAATTTTTTTTCGAAAATACGATATTTATACTTGACATCAATTATAAAGACCATTCGTAAAGTAATTTTGTAAAAAAAATTTACAAGGGTTGAGAGAGTGCGGATTAAGTACGAGTATGCATTTGCATACCGTATATGACGCACTCTAGTAATAGTAGCCACATTTTTAATTTTTTTTACAAAATTCCTTTACGAATAGTCTTTATAACAATTATAATGAGTATTCGTAAAGGAATTTTGAAAAAAAATTAAAAGTATGGCTACTCCGAGCTATTCTTAGTAGAATGCGTTATACGGTATGCAAATGTACTCGTACTTAATCCGCACTCTCACAACCCTTGTAAATTCTTTTTACAAAATTACTTTACGAATGGTCTTTATAATTGATGTCAAGTATAAATATCGTATTTTCGAAAAAAAATTGTCTGTCTGTCTGTCTATTTGAGCGCTGTCGATTTGTATGTTTGGTTGCTTATAAGTAGACAATTACTGCATTAATTTCAATAAAATTATAATTAATCGTTAGCTTTAAGTTCAACTTAAAATAATGGTACAAATCATTATGTTAGGCCCTCGGGAAGCATCATAATCCCGTTATGTAAAATCGAGGGGGAGGAAGCCACGGGTACTTTAATAAGAAAAACTATAAATCGTAAACAAAAAATGTTTACACAAAAGTTGTAGATAATTTCGTCCTCTACAAGATTGATAATAACAATTTTTTACAAAAAATGAAACGGAACCGAGAAATTCACTAAAAACCGTCTATCGTGAACTTGAACCTCGAATATCTGGCAACGCCGGCACGATATCGATGGGGACTTTTCACACGTTTTTTAAAACACCATAACGAAGGTAAATTAAAAAAAAATCAGCTAACTGGGAATTTTTCTGCAGTGGAAATCTAAAATTACTGGACTATTATATAAATGGGCTCGTTATCGTTATAAGGGGCCCCTTCCAAATCGGAATTCGAAACATAATACTATATCAATAAAGATTTGCTATAGGTACTGTAATTTCTTGATTTTTGAGGTTCTTCTGACAAGAATTCATTTGTCGTACCGACTGTCCCAATTGGAACGCTTGCCCCTTTCAGAAAAAAATCTAAACCCGTCGACGAATGGGATCCTATTTTTTTTTCAGACAACCCAGTCGTTTATTTCAGAATACGTATCAAGTAGATACTAGACCGTGGAAGTAGTAAGTAGTACCTACTAGCTATTACTGACACCCAACTGGCTGCCGTAAAAATATTCACTAAATCTACATAAAACATTCCTTTTGCATATTGCTATATTTGCTGTGAGCAGATGCATGGAGGAGATTTCAGAGTGACTGTTAGCGCGCAACAACGGATAAATAAAGAAACATTCGGTGGGTAACTGCTGAGCATGAATACTTCATAGTAAATAATAAAATATAAAATGGGCCGTGAAAGTGGTATTTCTTATCAAAATAAAGTTTAAATTTTTATGCATAAAAAATATAATACCTACACAAATTCATTTGCTTTTAAATTTATTAATATCTGGGTGCCGAGCTTTGCTCGGATGAGTTCAATAAAAACAGTACTTGTATGCTGTGAGATATCATTTTCTCAGAATATTATTCCGAAACGAATTTATTTCTGAAACATAATTTAAAATAATTGTTTATGTTAAATATTTTAAATACCTATGTGTATTTTTAAGCGTAAAAACTAAGTATCAACTTGAATCAAGCATTTTTTCCTGTAAATATTATTTACGTCGCCATTTTCAAATCTACCGCCGTTATTGTTTTGTTGACTGAAGAACTCGCAAAAACCGATTTTCATAGATTGAATATCTTGTAAAAATGTTCGAATCAGATGAAATTTTGTTCGCCCGTTACCATTTTAACAATCCAATTTTAAGCATTAATACCAAATATCAACTTCATCGAAGTACTTTTTCTCTGTGATGTCATCTTAACAACTTCCAGTAAATTTCAAATACTTTTTTTGCATAGGTACCTACTGAAAAACTCACAAAAATCGATTCTTTTAATAACAAACGTCAGACTATAACCTGCGCAAAACTTTTTTTGCATCTATCTTCACCATAGTTTTTAAAAATCGATGTGTTTTGATACACATGCCTGCGGCGCTAGAAGTGCGGCCCTTTGGGCCGCCGTGCCAATTTTTAGATACGCAAAACTTTTTTGTATGTATCTTAACAATAGTTTTTAAAAATCGATGTGTTTTTACACAGACCTGCCGTTTTGTCATTATTTACATATTGTGCAAGACACTTCTTATATTAGTGTTCATTTACAATTTTAACACTTGTGATATATTATATAAAATCTATGTAGAAATAGACTTCGAATCAATCTGACTTTAATTGAGCGAGTTATAATAAATAAAAAAACACCTTTTTTTGATTGCTCCCCTCTGGAACCAAAATTCCTACCTAGATCAATTTCTCGTCCCGAAAAATCCTCATTCTGTAAATTTCATCAAAATCGTTAGTCGTTTTTGAGAAAAAAAGGTCTAGGGAAGATTATACGTCATACTACATTTAACGTAGGTACCTACTTACCTATACTACATATTTTATATAAGTAATATAAAAATAACATACCTATTTATTTAAATATTAGCTACAACTACTTACATAATTATGTTTAGATTTTATTGTTGTTATTTTTTTACTTTTCAAATAATTACTGATTATTTTAATAAGTTAAAGATTGACTGTCAGAGTAATTTTGACATAAATAATGAAAATAGTTTGTTTTTTCAAAGCCTACTCACAATACGACACTGTTTTATGACGTTAAAAAACTGTTTTTTAAAATGATAAAATCGATAGAAAACGAATTTTTCCAGAGATGAGACCTATAGATCGATTTTTTGCCCCCCCGAAACCCCTTTTCGGTAAATTGGATCAAAATCGTTAGAGCCGTTTTCGAGAAAATATTTATATAGGTACATATATACATAGAAACATATATACAAGATTTACTCGTTTAATAATATAGGGATAACGTAACTAATTATTATTTTTTAAAGTTATTTAATAATTATAAAATAATTTAACTACATATTCGACATTAATGCTCTAATTTGACAGCTGAGATTTCGGTTTTGCGCGTAGATTGGATAAAATGTACCTACTTACCTAAATTGCTTTGCGAATCATGAAAAAGAAGGTTTATGATTTATATTGTTCACAGAATTTCACGAAACACACTTTGCACGTTGCTATTTTTGAATTCAATAGAATCATTGAATGATTAAATTGTAACTTTAGCACCGCCGATTTACGCTATCACTCACCAGACGGCAGGACCATGCATCTGCTCACAGCGAATAGTCGAGTTTTCCGTCTGTTTGCAGGCTGCAACAAACAGACAAAATAATGCGGACAAATAACACGGGTAACTTACGTACGTTGAGGTTAGAGACACTGGCATTATAATTTATTCTTTTAACCATTGACTTTCGGGAACATGCTCTATGCCGAGCGTAGGTTCAAATTTTCCTCGTGTAATTTTTAAATTAGGAGAAAAGCTTGCATTCCAATATTTTTGATGCTCAAGTCAACCAAAATTTAACTGTGATATTAACCTATTAACTTATTAATTAGTGTAATGTACACTGTTTTAGTTATTAAGTAACACTGACTTATTATGTAATTATAAAAAGATTATTTTTGTAATACTGAATTTGTGAACAGTAATTTAATATTCGCCTAATAAAGAACAATACTTATTTAGTTAAAAAACTGTTTCTTTATTTCCTAAGAATATTACAATTACTGATGAATGTTGGAAAATAATATTTTTGTTGGTAAAAATTATAAATTCAACTGTCGATAATAATTTCTAGTGAAAATTAAGTGTAAGTATAAACTTTATTATATTCGCAGTTTTTCGAAAAAAAAATACAGCATCTAAACTATCTTCGATTTACGTACAATACTGCATTTAGGCCCGTATTCACCGAGCCTAGTTAGTTATTTATTCCGTTGATTTATTCCCCTGGTAACTATCACACGGAATAAATAGTGATAATTCAAATTACCAAACATAGTTAAGTTTACTGCAGGTATAAATCGTAAGAATAGCTATTCTGTTCAATTTCAAGGGTATAAATATTTATCCGCCTAGTTAAATAGGGTGTGCACGAAATGCATAAATTACTTTATGGCCTGGCGACCTTTTCAGGTAAATATTAATTTCATATCTTACAGGTAAAGGTTTTTGTCAGTAAAATATGTCAATAGTCACCATTTTACATTTTCGATAGATGCGACATCGGTCGGATCTTTGGTAAACGTGCTTTATTTGACAAAATCTGCAAGGCGTATAGTATATAGTAAATTTTTACCTGCAGTTACTATTCTATCGAATTAATTGCTTGGTGAATAGAAAGTTTATTTTATTCCAAGGAATAAATTTATTCTAAGGTTAGTAACTTCTATCTTTAACAGTGTTTGGTGAATACGGCATTTAAAGATCGATGTGATAGGCATTTTACATTTGCTATGACAATAAATATATTGGGTTTACGTTTCATATTGCATATTTATATTATATCGAACCCGTTTCTCGTAATACATCTTTCTGTAATACGGGATAATTTATACGAACTGTTTCACAAATAAATACATTAGAAACTCAAGGGAACTGCTAAACATTTCGAGTTAGGGAGTCTAAAAGACAATGAACTTTGCCTTGCACAGTGTCGCTTACTTCGAGATATAGAGTTCGCGGGACTGGAACTTCGAGTTCCATAATGTAATATATTGTCTTTTGGGTTTCAGCGCAAGGAAATGGCTATTTTTTCGACTTAAAGAGAATGTCGACTCAACGAATTTCGAGTTATTGAGTTGAGTTCTTACTATTTGACGTTTTGGAAAAGATAAATAATTAATCAGGAACGGAAAACAAATTTTTTAATATTTACGTCAAATTATTGTTGTAATTAAATCTCTTACAATTTAAATTTATCTCTTTGTTTAAACTTTGTCGTTTTTATCGTAAAATTTCATATTGTCTGACCTAATTAACAATTGAAAAACGATTAATCGATTGAGAATGTTGCAAATTATATTAGAGGCTAGAGCAAATGCGACGTCGAATTTTTTTTTAATCAAATGACATTTAGTTTGATTGGCAGTCGTATCTCGGAAAAAATCTTTAACGGAAAATGATCATTTAAATTCAACCAAAAATAATAATTGTTTTAAAGACCACCAACAGCTAAGGTTATTTGGGCCTAGAACCAATTCATATTTTCAATTCATTATTTTTTTTTTTAATAATAAATTGAAAATCCAATTGACACACTTTTACCAGCTCTCGAGCTAGAACCCGGGAACTGGGGACTTGTAATAGAGGAACCATAGCAACGGCATGTAAACAACAGCACTGCTACAGGCTCGGCCATTCTCAAGTCCTAAATAAATTCAACCAAATACATAATTAATATATTTTTTTTTAATTAATAATATCTAACTCAATAAAAATTTCAAGAGATTAGATTGTAGATTATAGATGCGCGACAACTGAGGTCATTAGCGTCTATTAAACATCACATATTACATATTACAAATTATTACATCACATAATATTACGACGTTATAAATATTTAAGAATTTCAAACCAATATCTTTTGTAGCACTCCGTATAGACAAACATTTTTATACGTGTTGTGCATTCGTGAAATTCTGCACGTAAAAAGTCTCGAACGCAAATTTAAAATTCAGACGCTCCCGTGAAACAACTCGGAGGTCATTTTGTTTAGCCGCAAGCTGTTTGATATTTTTATAGTAGAATAATATTGTCGAATGTTGACAGAAGACTGAAGGAACGAATGCAGAACTGTCAATAATTATAGTTTCCCTTTTATGATTATTCTCTACCGCGGAAGTTAGCTCCTGCACTCTTCATCTCAAATCCTTTCCCCTCGCTTAAAAACGGTTACAGCTCTCCCGACGCTATTTTTATTAAAGCTAAAGGGTTCTAATAAACGTCAAATGAAGGACCAAGAATTACACTACGTAGATCCTACAGGCGAATTTTTTTCGAAAAAAGTTTTGGCTACGTGTGAAAGATTACGTAATTTTTAAAAAGTTGTAAGTTTTTCCAGGAAAATGCTTTTCAATTTTTCGCCTGAAGGATCTGTATTGTAATTCGCGGTCCTTCATTTGACGTTCATCCTAACCCTTTAGCTTATTAAACATAGCGTCGGGAGAGCTGCAACTGTTTTTAGGCGGTCACTACTTCACGCAAAAACACAATTCTAATTGTTGGCAACTGAAATGCAGAACGAAATTAACAAAAGCATTGACATTTTTTTTTGCATCCAAGCAAAAATGATTTTATTGTTGAGAAAATTCAGTTGTTGGTGCGAGGAAAATGTAAATACGGTGATCCGACAAAAAAATCCAGGAAAAACAGCAATACACATTATCCGTCGAGCGAAACAAGAAAATCCATTTTGAAAAGGATAATCTTGGTATTATTTCGGAGGAAGGAACGTCTACTACATAGCATAATACAATTATTATATTATAGAACACGAAAAGCTAATACCTTCTTATAAAAAAAACTCGGGTCGCAGTGCCAAAACCCTGCCGACAATATAGTGTATTTGCTAATTGGCATTGTGGCTTTATTATGTGAACTTAAGTTTGTTTTTGGACAAAATAAAAAATTTAACCCCTTAATACATCCCTTAAAATAATATTTTTTTTCTTAATTTCAAAATTTTTATCAATGCAACCTCGGTACCAAATGAAATACACCCTTCAGTAAGTAAAGCACTATCCGTAAACTAGTGTTTTCATAAAATTTGTAACTCCGGTCCTGTCGGGCCGATTTTATTAAAATTTTAGCAGAACATTTTAATCGTTACTAAAGGGTTAAATTTCAATTTTGAAACGATTCTGAGAATTTTTTCGGCATTTTTGGGCCCAAAAACATTTTTCAACCCCTAAAAACCACCCTTAAAATAGTCCGATTTGGCCCATTTTAAATAGGCTTCGTGCGGTGATGGATTTTAACGTGCCTACCAAATTTCGTCAAAATCAATTAACTCTTTCGAAAGTTATAGCCCGCACACATATATATATATATATATATATAAATATATAAATATATAAATATATAAATATATAAATATATAAATATATAAATATATAAATATATAAATATATAAATATATAAATATATAAATATATAAATATATAAATATATAAATATATAAATATATAAATATATAAATATATATATACATATATAAACAGACATTTCCAAAAATGGTGCCAAAGTGTTCAGGAGGCTATGAAACGTCGAGAAATTTTGGTCCGACCCCTAGGTCCCGCCATCCGACCGACGCCAATAGTGTATGTGCCATATGGCAAATACACTAATAAATACCGTGAATCGTTATCACAAGTCACAACGCACTTATAAAAAAAAAATTGTGTTTTAAAGACCACCAACAGTTAAGGTTATTTGGGCCCAGCACCAATTCATATTGTAACAAAACTGTTTTGAATTTGGCGGAATAAAATTATTTATTTCAATAATCAAAATATGTAAACGACAATATACAATAATTTAATAACAATGAATAATTATAAACTCAAAAAAAAGTACACAAAACGAAAATGTCAATTCTTAACAATACGCAGAATATTTATTTTTACACAGGTATATGTTTATTTATCTGTTATTTATTTCCCGCACTTCGTATGGCGCACCGATTACTCACTAAATCACAGGCTGATTGTCGACTGCCCCTGATTGTCGATTCGTCTCCGCTTATATACCTAAAGAATGATGTCTGTCGATTTTTCTAGTACATTCTTTATTTTTCGCGCGATTACCAACAAACACATTTCATTTGTTTCCAGTAAGTTCCGCCCAAGGCAGTGGCGCAACATCTTGGGGTTTCCTACTTATCGTGACCAGCGGCGCAACATCTTGGGGTTTGCTAGAATATTTTCAATTCATTATTTTTTTTAATAATAAATTGAAAATCCAATTGACACTTTTACCAGCTCTCGGGCTAGAACCCGGGAACTGGGGACTAATGCACTTATAGTGCATGTAGTTTTGATATTATACGATATCTATAATATACACATTTTACAACATACCTAATAATATTAATACCTACTAATTATTAAAAATATATGAGCACTGTGGTTGGAATAATAAATAATAAATAACAAAAATAAAGATGGTTACTTCTTACCACAACAGTTTTATTGATGGATGTACATTTTGAAAGCTATACTTTCATCTTCAGCAAACACTATACATCAATGTATAGTGTTTGCTGAAGATGAAAGCATAGCTTTCGAAGTGTACATCCATCAATAAAACTGTTGTGGTAAGAAGTAACTATCTTTATTTTTGTTTCTACTAATTATTGTCAGTGCGGAGAAATGCAAAAATTGACCGACGGACTGGCATTATTATTACGATGACGTCATGAAGACGCCGGTTTATTGGTCCGTTTTTGCCTCGCACTATGTCGAGCAGGGCCGGCACGTGCGCCTGGTCAGACAGGCGATCGCCTTACGGCGCCATATTTTTAGGGCGGCATATTTTTGTAGCAGCGAATTTTTCGTGCGGTATTCTACTTTTTAAAAATGATTATATTGTTCGAGTTTTCACCAATTCTTAGTTCTACATTCTACTACTAGATAAAAGATGTCGCATGTCGCCCAGCCGCTTTTATTTGTTAAGTAAATAAAATATATCATCGGTTTATTAATTTTTTTAATATGTGGGGGGGCGGCAAAAGTTGTATTCGCCTTAGGCGGCATATTTTGACGCGCCGGCCCTGATGTCGAGTCGAACCGAAACCGTATTGCGAGTTATAAATCATCCCTTAATATTATACAAATATCAAACATTAGACATAGGTTATTTGTTACGGACAGCAATTTGACATTCTGCCGTATTTGTTTGGCGTATCGCAGTAAACAAAGGCGTCGCATAAATCTCTGTCACGAAGCGCATATAAATATGAAAAGCGGGCCTCCCTTTTCGAACGTGCCTCTTATCCAGCCTCCGCTTATATATAATATTTTTTATAACCCCGTTCTCCCGGCTGACCTCACCTGACATAGCGCGACGAATTGTGTCATCATTCATTTTGCGAACCGACACTTCGACACTGACGCCGTCATGTCGTCAAATTATAAGCACTCAATTAAGCCGCGCTAAGAATGATATGAAATTTTGGTCCGAATCCTAAGTCCCGCCATCCGACCGACGTCTATAGCTGTATACTATGTGTAGAGGCAAATACACTATATCTACAAGTAATATTTCAATTATTGCCAATATATAAAATTATTTACATTAAATTTAATTTCAGCTTACAGTCTAACTTGCATAGCCCTGCGCCCCCAGGAGTTACAACTAGGCAACTGCATCCTGGGAGAGAAATCACCACCACCAAAAATACAAAGCAATATTATAGCAGTCGGGATCATTGAAAAGAAATGTGGACACGGGCTAAGCATAGATAGATAGATAGATAGTTTATTTAGTCATATTGGAGATACAAGTATCTATATGACGGGTCAGATTACAAATAAAATTACATGTTAAAATCTTTGATATTGTATACACACGCTTCAGTCAGAGTTTTTTTAATTTTATTTTTAAAAACATTGTCAGGTATATGAACGAATGAAGTAATATTAATCAACGGACTGCGGAAAAAATATAAAAAATCTACTCTATATTATTTTTTAAGTTAATTTTTTACAGTCAAAAAGCAAACTGCAAATATTAAAAAACAGTAATCAAATTATCGCTACTTTGTTTAAAAAACAAGCTAATAAAAATCATTTGTAAAAATTCAAAGTTTTATATTTAATTAGTACTGTTTCGCTAAATTATTTAAGTTTTATAAAAACTTAATTGAGAATGTTTATAATTGTTTTTTTCTTTCCATCGTTGGGCAGGTCTAATCTGCCGGCAATGAGCGTTGTTTCCGCGTCTTTAATCCAAAAACTTAAACCTTATGCATAATAAATTGATCCATAAATGAACTGGGTGTAATTACTGAAGAAATTATCCATTTAAAAAAATGTACATAGTAACTTACCCCGCACTATTTTCTCTTTAAAAAATTTAGATCTACAAAATATAAATTGGTATATGATAAAATCAATCGATTTAAAACCCCTTATATTCACACCATATTATTCACATAACAATTAGAGGTGAAAATAATAAATATCTCAGACAGCTAGGCTGCCATGATTTTTGAGCTATATCTAAGAAAAAATCAAATGACCACTGTCGGGACTTGAACCCGAAACCCCCAGTTTCCGGCTAGGTGAGTTACCGATTTCTCCACAGTACAAAATATATTTGATAATTAGTGTTGAATGAACCACCTGGCCCACAATGGTTCCTGAAAATTATTTATTACAATAATTTTAAATAATTATTTTAAAGGAAAGCTTTCAGTAAAAGATAGACATGTTTTAGAAATTAGATAATTTTAGACTGGAAAAAGACTGAAAATCAACGTCAAAAATCTGAAAAAAGAAATATTCACCAGATTGAAGTGAGAATTTAGTTAGGCTGTTTGTCTGTGAAAAGCCTAAATCCACAAAATCCTACACGGAGCCTCGCCTCCACTAACACAACGATCGCTTTTCACAGCGGGCGTCCGCCCACGCTCTGGTCTCAACAGCTGTGCATTTATTGATAACACTTCAGTCCATCTTCTGAAAGAACAGGCAGGTGCGTAGGTATACCGGTGCTGTTACCATAGTTGCCATACATAAAACTATGGTAACAACACCGGTACCTTAGCGGGCAATTGGACTTATCTACAGCTGCTGCGACTGGAAGTAAGCTTGCTGTCGTTATAGAACTGTGAAATTATTGATTAAATATTTTATAACATTCATGTTTGTTACAAACAAGAAAAGAACATTATTGGCCCATTTACAGCGCTATATTTGGCATTCGCTCCAGAAATTGCATCGTATTAACAACACAACGCTTAATAGATACGTACAAATTTATGCATTTGCAAAACTTCTCTGGGAACAGTCCAAAAAAGCCATACCGGGATAACTACTAAAAAAATTCCACTGATGACCAGTCCTATACTTCCCACCTAGTAAATATTTGCAAAAAATAAACAATCTTTTTTTTTATTCTTTGACTAGGCCCAAATAACCTTAGCTGTTGGTGGTCTTTAAAACACAATTTAATTTTTATTCTTTGAAAAAAGTATGGTCCTCTTTTTTGTTTGGTGATCTACTGATGGCTAACAATATAGCAAAAATCATGGTTACCTTGATTTACGTACCACAATTTTTATTTTTTTTAGTAAAATATTTTTTTTCTCGAAAACTATACATTTTAGAGAAAAAAAATATTTACATTTTTTTCATATTATAACATCTAGAATTCATTTATATTTTTTTTACCTATGTTAATACGTGACATTGAGGACGTTTTTTTGAATATCTCAGGATCCGCTGAACCGATTTGACTCAAAATCTAATCAGATCTAAGTTCAAGGCTGATAAACACAAAGAATACACATACAGACATCAGTCAGAAAATGATCTTAAACGATTGCTAGGGTCTCAAAACGTGAAGATCTGTTAAAATCTCGAAATATTTTTTTCGGACTAAATCCATTACTTCCCTACGATAGTAGAGGTGGGAAGTAAAAAACTCTTAAGTCAGTTTAAATATAAGATGGCTTTGAAATGCTGGTTATAAAAATGATAAAAACGTTTACTCAAATGTGTTTATTTTTAATAATTATCGATTTTTTCAAACTGACAAAATCTCGATTAATTATTTTTTCTAATATTTCATAAAGTATACATTCATACTAAATACTAAATACTTAATTGTCATTCCCGAGTTTGTTTTCAACAAAAAATAATAACGAATTACGTTAATAACAATTCTCCCAACGCGCATAATAAATGCCACTGGCCTCATTTTTAACAAGACCTACTTATAATATTATGGACGTTATAATATTATAGATACGTGCCAATATTTATATTACAGAAATAAATATTGCTGAAAACACGGAAACGTACTCCCATTAAAATCGCTAGCCAGTTCCATAAAACTTCGAACCTGTCACTGCACTGAACTGCATTTTACGACAGCCATAAATCTGAAGGGTGTGTCCACACATGGACCGAATAAAACGCTGCATATTAATTCTGTCTTAAGTCTTTGAAAAATACGAATACAAAATTATAGTTATCTACAGAAAACGTCCAATCTTCAAATAACTTCGTGTAGTAATCCAGTTGTCTATTTTTCACTGTGGATTTGTGGACTGTTACATTTATACAGTTCGGTCGGTGACGGTCGACCTGTACAAACATCGTCTATAAAGCAAATTTATGAACTGGTGAAAGTATGTAGTTCGGCAGTTCGGATATATTTGTTTTAAATGTTAACACGTAAGAACTGAATTTCAGTTAAGCATCTTCGTCCAACATACAACAACAAAAAATGGGTGTGTGCTTATGACCACACAACAGAAGTGAAAATTTCAGATTTTCTAATGTTTGGTGTCATCTATTATAGCGCATTTATGAACTAAAAATAATTTATTACTAAAATACTAAAATTGTATTTTTAATTAATTCTACCTTGGTTTCAAAAAAATTATAATTATTGTCAAAGAAAGAATATAACAAAAATTAAAAAATATATTAAATAAATATCATGTGGAATTAAAAAAAAAACGCCGAAAATTCTGCGCTGCCATCAGGTTTCGAACCCAGGTTCCTATGCATAGAACGCAAAGACCTAACTAACTGCGCTATGGGTAGAAGTGTGTAGACGACCGTTTTTATGATATAAGTATGTTGCGAATTCTTACGGAAGTAGTTGTGAACGCTTCACATTTTTTCAGTACCCAGGCAAAGAGTGCCTAACGCGCCTAAGGAAGTTTTCACTTCAACAATCGCATTCCACTTCGGCGTAGTATTGAGTTATTTTTAAAATGACTTTTATAGAAATCTACGTACTATTTCTGGAGCACAATTTCTTATGAAACTAGAAAAGATATTTTGAATTCTCTAATCCGAGTCGCGATCGAAAATCGAATTCCAGGCGTGATTTTTCACAGTAATAATTTAAGATATTGTCTCGAGTATTGAACATTCTGGTACGCGCAGTACAACTTCCACAGAACGTGTTCTTATTATACTGGGAAGTGCGAGCGGGGAGGTCAGCGGACTCGTGACCCAGTGCTCTCGCGGCAACAGAACAAGGTCGGCGGGTAACTAGAGAGCTTGTCCTACGCACCGAGGAGCTTGTCCTGTCTTACACAGAGTTCTATATAGGCACGGTGATAACAGACGCTTATTACCTTTGTTGTCGAGCGTCTGTAATCTACAATGTTTATATATCTAGTACAGTGTAGCTTCGATCGCTTGGACATATTTTTACAATCAGTTATTATAAAAGCACGACACCACCTTTTAATACCCGGTCCTTCCACCGCAAAATAGCCGTACTTCCACCAAAAAAACACCGCGTCTTCCGCCACACCATAGTTTATGCCGACAGTAGCCGTTGTTACTTCATCCAGTGATGCAGTCTCAAACAAAGCGGCAGTTCGCATCGACACGAATGCTATTCGATTTTTTAAGTATAAATCCACAGTAGAAATCCTAACATTTTATATACTTGATATATCCTAATCTATATAATACTAGCGGCCCGGCCCGGCTTCGCTCGGACTGCAATACACTACTCACTCGCTTCGCTCGTTCGCTCCCAGGTGGTACATTACTCACTCGCTTCGCCCGTTCGCTTGAATATTATAACTACATTACTCACTTGCTTCGCTCGTTCGCTCTCTGGTGAATTTTTCCGATGTTTTAATAGTTATTCTGTTAACCAGGGCGAAGACAAATCCAAAAAATCAAAGATCATGAAAATCGGTCCAGCCGTTCTCGAGTTATAAATAGTGTAACTAACTAACTAACTAGATTAATATGAGAGAATCGGTCGCAGTGACAAAAATGTTTTAATGCTTGAATACTTTGTTATTCTGGTATTTTTCTAACATAGTTCTTTAATTATTCCTAATTTAATTCCGACATTTTTATTATATGAAGCTTCGCGGGAATATTTTAATGTTTATATGAAAAGAATAAAACTCTCTCTAAATAGATGTGTATATAAAATATAATGTAAAGCTAATAGGAAACAGTACGTTTTTTGCTTTTCATTATATTTTAATCCAATTACGAGAGCCGTGTTGAAAAATAATCCCTATTCACTATTCCAGTTACGTTTTCCACTGGGATTGCGGCCCTCCTGTTTTGTTATGTCAAGTTACATAAACACTGATATAGTATTTGTTTACTATGAGTTATGTAACATAATATGTACTGCAAAAAGTACATATTGTGTCGTCGATTCTGTACGCGTCTGGTAAATTTATTAAATCCTTTTTTTTTAACTTTGGGCGAAAAGACAACCGCAGTCGATATGTTAACCTTATGATTCAGTTCGGCCAATAAATTTAAAATAATCGCAGATTTGCAACCCGGCTTTCTGATTCAGTCCTGACAACTAAGATTCGAATATTAAATTCATCTGTTACATAATTTTTATTACTAGCAGTTGAATTTGAAATTTATCATCACTTGAGTTAAAAATAAAATATTATAAACATGACGTTCAAAAGAAATATTATTATCGTTTTTGACCTTCCAATAGTCGAAGAACGAATTGTTTGAATTGAAAAAATAATTCAAAAGTGTTTATTTTGTCCACTACTGTAGTCTTGCATTAACGTACCGTAGTCGAACGCGCAACGCTTGTAAATTTCATTCGAAAATATTTTTGATCCCCCGAGGTTGAGCTTTTCGCACTACCCATGCCGTAGTATTATGATGACGACGACAGCTGGTGCCGGTGCGGGGTTCATTCTTTGCGCTCCCCGAGGACGTTAAGCTGAGGGCATATTTTGCACTTATATGCTCTATAAATCGCAGCAACGAGTTTAGAAATACGTTCAGTAATTTATCGGAAGACTGGAAAACAAAAAATACATTCGAAGAGGTCCAAAATACTTTTTAGTCGAAAGTGGTTCCGAATAAAGAAACATACCGAGCTTTTACTACGAACCAATAATTAATGTAGCTTGCGATTGTAGCAATCGATACGTTGATCAAGTATAGGTAATTTTGAGACAGCCTGTATGCATATTAAAAAAAGAAAAGCAAACAATAAATGAAACATTGCACTTCGTCAAACAAAACATTATTACAATAAGTTAGACGTCGAATTTTATCCAATCAAAACGGTAGATATTTATTAATCAATCTCTATTTATTAATACATACTCCTTCGCTGTAAATTCAAAATATTAAAAAAAATTTTTTTTTTGCATTTGAAAGTTGTGTTATAAAATATTATATCTATTATATATATAATATAATATAATATATATATATATAATATAATATAATATATATATATATAATATAATATATCTATTATATTATATCTATATTTCTTTAAAAAGAAAAACATATCACATTTTTAGTATCGTCTAATAATTTATTATGCCTTACAAAAAGTCAAAAAAAGTTTCGTTCGAAAAATTGTTTGGCCATGATTTTGATTTTTTTTGTTTTATTTATTAAGGCTCCTCCTTACAAATTGTTGATAAATAAATTATCTGTTGTTTTAATCACTTATATTTTGTCGAGCGTCTATATAATAATAATTTGAATTAATAAAAATTACAGATTCACTTATGTTTTTAATTAATTTTCACTGAGATTGCGTCAAAATATGTACGTCATTTTATTTTTCTAGGTGTTTGACATTGTCAGTAGACACTTCGGTATGTAATAATTGTTGGCAAATTATTACATTCAGTCAACAAAACATCGAAAAATGCCCACGTAAAATAAAAGTCGATACAACAATTCAAGTTCACTGACCTCGGAAAAGCACGACAGCAGATTACAGCCCTGCCAAAATGGACTAGTTTATTTTCTGCTGAAATTACTACACGAACGACGTGCCGAACAAAATTTATTCAAAATTATCTAAAAAAATACTACTCTTCGGATCTTAGCACGAATTTAGTTTTGTTTTTTAATTGTTTTTTTTTTAATACTCTTAACAACGTAAAGCATAATTTTTAGCCAGAAGTTAAAAATTTCAAATAAATACATCGTTCTTTTATTATTATGAGATTATACGCCCTTATAGTACGTACTTAATATATAGAGTGTTGACAAAAACGCGGAACAAAAAAAATAGCTCTGTAAAAGAATCAAAGTGTTTTTTTTAAATAATATTTTAGTGAATTTACTTTGCATGGATAAAAAATTGTTTGTGACAATTTATCAAATCACTTTTTGTGTCTTCCTAAGCAACGGACAGATCCTGTTCATAGTGTGAACGCACTGTATAAAGGCGTTCACCGATATAATGGCAGATGCAAATCAACCAGCTAAAACAAACAATTAAGCGCAGACAAAGACACAATAGTCAAGAGTGCAACAGCCGCATGGCGACGCGTCCTTGAGGCGCCTATATTTGCATAAAAGACTGGGTCACCCGTCATTTCTGTCACAGATTAATGGACTGGATTTATACTGACACACGCCCCGAAAGGGAATTATTTTTTCAATTTAAAATTATAGTGATTTTTTTTTTCACTATAAAAGTTTATCGAGTGAAGATCCCAATCAAATAAAAGGAACTGCAATGGACAGAATTAAGTTCTATATATAGGTTGAACGTAAAAGTTCGCAACTTGATTTACCCGTTAACTTCAGTGCCAGATGCGAAACTCATGTAACATAATATGCTACATGAGTTACATGTGTTTTTTAAATATTATATTACAAACGTTAATCTGATAATTATATTATAATATTTAATAAAAAATTTATTAAAAAACAAAATACCCGACTGCGTAAAAATCGAACTTAAAAGATGGAAACAAGATCAAATGATAACATGCAGTCGGAGGCATAGTAGTAACAAATTGGACAGAAATACCTCCGACTGCATGTTATTACTTGATCTTGTTTCCATCTTTTAAGTTCGATTTTTACGCAGTCGGGTTTTTTGTTTTTTAATAATTTTTTTATTTCAAATGTTTTTAGTTAAAAATAAATCGATATAGATCCTAAACGGTCAGTCGAATCGAAAAATGTTGAGGGAAAACTAAAAATGATTTTTAAATACCTATTCAACGATACCCCACTTGACATAGTTTGTTGACTTTCATTTTTTTCATTTTCACAATATGGCATCCTGTAGTCGCCATTTTGAATTTTCACTAACGTCATGTCTTTAGTGACACTCGCCGGACTAAGGGGAATCGATTGACGTGTGAATCATAAAAATCGGCCCAGGCGTTTGGTCTGTATATTTTTTTTTTATTGTAGATTATAGACGCGTCGACATCTAAGGTCATTAGCGTCTTGGTCTGTATAGTGCTTCAAAGGAACATACTTACATACATACATACATACATAGACTGTTAAACACATTACCACTCCTTTGCTTCGCAGTCGGGTAAAAATACACGACAAGTTTCATCATCTACTCTGGAGTTAATATTACAAATTTTTACACAATTTTTTTATTTCGCTTTTTGTAAAAAATCTGTAATATTGACATCTGACGATGACTGACTAAGCTACTACTGATATTATATATTTTTTACTTATAATACGTGTTGCAATTCTATTTGCATTTTTATTAATAGCTCGAGATTACTGTTTTTAATTTTTCCATTAAATTTTGCAATCACTAATAGATAATACGTTTTTGACTTCAAAAACGAAATAAAATATTTCAGCATGTCATTCAAGTTGAATAACTGCAATTTCTGGACTATGTTTTGTTAAAATAATAATAAATTCACAGAGCTGAGTATAGTAAACTCATCGTTATTGTATTAAAAAATGCCACGGTGTTTTTAAAATTGTGTACAGTTTTTTTTAAACTAAAATATTGCATTAATTAACATACGTGCATATTTTGAAATTATATAAGCGAAGCAATAAAGCTCCAGAATGTGTATGTACCTGCGCGTCGGGCCGCCGCCGCCGGTCGTCTTGCCGCCGTGTCCGAGCGATGCTTAAATGCGTCATTATGAACGAATTCCGGCGGTTCAGAATGCAACGGACGTTCTGCAGATGCATTAGAATGCGCCCGCGTTAAACGCTTTGGTCGGTTTTATTATGACGTCAGGCCGCGACAAACTAAACAGCGTTTGGCCTGCAACGTTGTGGACGCGTCACAAAGCACGCCCTATAAATGCAACGTAAATCACGTATGCTTAGTGATGTAAATGCGTGTATTACTCTGGTATAAAACGTTTGTATAAAACGGTATTATACGGTATGTAAAAAAATAATATACTTACCCCAGTTTTATACTAGGTATGAATACTGCCTATTTTCCGAAATGTTATATTATTACCACAAAACACCAAACCATAACAAACACTCTCGACGTACGTTTCGCCAACTAAGTTGGCATCATCAGGAGATGATTAAAACTAAAGTTTTTAGAGTTTTAATCATCTCCTGATGATGCCAACTTGGTTGGCGAAACGTACGTCAAGAGTGTTTGTTATGGTTTGGTGTTTTGTGGTAATTATAACATTTCGTATCTTTACACCAAAGGTTCCACCATTTTTACTGCCTATTTTACTATTTTATACAGCACGTATAAAACGTTTAACACCGTTTAAAACAGTTTAACAGCATTTAAAACGCTTTAATACCAAAATGACAATGGGAACTTTTCCTATTATGCAGTTGGCAATACTGAATAATGCACCGTAACCGTAGTGTGTAAAAGTAAAAAACCGTTTTATACTGAAAAAATACGGTATTATACTATGGTTTTATTAATACACAAGAAAGTTTAATACCGTATTTTTACATCACTACTTATGCTACATCGGTTAGATATTAAGGTACCTACACATACAAATCAATAACAAAAAAATATATTTTTATAAATTTTCAAAAGAAACTTATAACCATAAAAGATTTTAATGTTTTACAATAATTTTCGAAATAAAGATATTACGCTGTGTTTAAATTAAATTAAATCATATTAATTATTTTTTATAAACAACCCTATTCAGCAATAATTACAATTCTGCATTTTCCAAATGTAAAAAAGTAAAATCTCCTCCTGTTGGATAACTTCGCTTCCACCATCAGTACCGAAACCTCCACCATTTTTTTGATGTTAATATTATTTTTACTGGCATATGACGAGAGTTTGCTTCGGACAGTTTGTTAGTCATGACTGGACGCGTATTCAGATCATATTAAAAATACGATAAAGTTAAAGTATTTCAGTACTTATACAACTTCTTCAAATGGTTTTCTTTTTATTTACTTATAAACCGTCAAGTAACTCGACTTGACCGCCTATCTAAGACTACACACGAAAAGTATAGAAAAATGGCATTCCGTTCTTTCAGAAGTGCCGAAATATTTTATCAATACCTGCCTACCTAAAAATTAGTAGCGGCCCTGACTGTAATTTCGTTTTTTATTGGCGTGACTTTGTGACTTTTTTCTGTGTATTTGTATACCAGGAGGTACCACTCGAGAGCGGCTAGACCGATTTTATTGTCTACTTACCCCCGAATATTTATTATAGGAATACTTTTTATCTTACGACTAGCGCGAGCGAAACGGCAAGTAAAAATGCATTTTTACTGGCGCATGGCTGCATGTCGGATTCTAAGTTGTGAGATAGATATAATATCTATATATTGTTTTGTACTTAGTTGCAGAACCTCCACGGAACTTGGAAGAGAACTTTTGTTTCCAAAATAGATATTTTCACTAGACGTGTTCCTAATGTGGCATACCGCATAAGTTAAAAAAGTGATACAAAAAAAGCGAAAGAAAAATAAGATCAGAAAATAATTTTAAAGGAATATCAGAATTGCATTATTAAAGAAGCTAATTACGTTATAATTTTCATTAATATTTTATTATTTTCTGATTGAAAATAAAGTTTCACCACGAAAATAACAAGATTTTTAACGGTACATTTCTACGTTCAATAAACAGGTGCAAATTTAAGCGGAGAAAAAATAGTCCTCGTTTATATTTCATGGAAGCAGAATAGAAAATTCATTTTTAAGAACACATTCTGCATAACCACCTGTGAATTACGACCGGCGCATAGCATCGAATTCAGCGCGTTATTCATCTCATGTTTATTGCCCCAAATAAACTTATTTACATACTATTATACATACATAAATGTATTCATCTGGGTTGAGGATAATAATTACATATTTTAAAATATTTGTGTTCCCGCTCTGTGAACAGAAAGGAAATCTGCTTGCCGTAACGACGGAGCGTTTTACGGATTATCGAACGCGCACAGATGTCCTCAAAGTTCCGTCATCGATAAAACTCTGGTCAATTTAAAAGTCAGCAAAATACGACACTAACTGTTTTTATTCAAACGGTACGGTCTTAAAAAACCATAAAAAATGTCAGCACAATTATTATTCTAAATAACGATGCGATGACTGTTTTTCACTTGGAAAAAATAGAAAAAATAGATTTTATCAAAGCATGACATCCATTTTAATTAAGCATGATCGTAGATAGAGAACGTATATACTTAATATAAAGCAATATAATATGACAAAGTGTATGGAACGTTACAAACAGGATTAAGTATTAAATACAATATTCTAGTATATTTATGCGGAATATTATATAACTTTCCGGTTACAAATTTGCAAGCGATTTTCATTACGCCGCACTTGGCATTACTGTTTGTTTTAATTACTACAAACTGATGTATTATTGGCTTCGCTTTTAGTTACGTAAAATATCTATATTATGCACATAAATGTAATGTATGCTCGCAGTCTGTCTCGCTCTGCCAAACCGTAGGGATAAGTGAACTTTCAACAAAATTGTAATTACCATGATATCCACAAAAGTCATACATCATAATTATGCATATCGAGTTAATCCTTCCGACGCGACGCCAATATTTAAATCTTAACAACTTATTCATACATCAATTTTCTCAAAATTTTTTTTTCACTTTTAAAATAATAATTTTCAATTGTTTTCACCTGCAAGTAAAATAAAAGCTTTTAGTGTATCAATTTCAAATGCATGAATAAATAAATTTATAGAAAATGTGATTAAGTAATGAATTTTAATGAAAAAAAAATAAATTAATTTCTTGAAATTATCATTTTGCCATCGAATAAATAATATTAATCAAGCACGTAGGCGGGCGGCCTTGCCTCAAACAGGTGATGTCCTAAATCCATATCTTAATGGCATATCAGAAAAAAGCAATTGCGTAACAGAAATATTTAAATAGCAGGAACGTGGGCAGAGCAACACAACGAGCTACCAAAAACGCTATTTCAAAATATATAGGGGCATCGATGAAATTAATGCATTTTCACTCAGTTGAAATATTAAAATCGAATCAAGTTTAACTATATATCAAGAAATATTACTGATCAATTGACGAAATAATTTTTCATTGAAATCTTTATGAAAAACAACTGACAATTTTATCTTTCATCTATTTTTATTGATTTTACATCTTATTTTTGTAATGATTCATTAAAAAATACGCAAGATAAATAAAAAATCTTTTGTAATTATTATATTATACTGTACAAGTATTTCGAGTGCCTTTATATGAATAGCACAAATTATTAAGTTCTTAAAGATTCACAAAAGTGATAATTTTATCTTTAATTGACGCATCGCAGTAAGTTGTTGACAAAAATATTTATCTTTCTTTTAAATTTTTATTATCATTAGAAAAAAGTACGCGGAAAATAGACATTTCATTTTCAAAGAATTCATAAATTTACAATATTAAATAAACTTAAGTACTGCAGCTGTTTATTTTTAACAATAATAATAATTCCAGTTGGAACAGCGACCGCTTTAATCGATCGCTCTGTAGTTACATTTTCGCAAGCAAAACTGTTTCTAGTTCAAACGTATAATATTCAAAATAATACATTCTTCCACTTCCAACTGGAAGTACAGTGGAACCAACTATAATATACAGAAGAAACTCAATAAATGCACATTTTTCAATTATTGTTAACGAAAAATGTCAAATAAAATAATAATTGTCATCCATTTAATATTAAAAAATTTGCCAAACGGAATATGTATAGCAAAAATAAAATATCATGTAGGTATTTTATCAGTCGGCAGTAATTCTATTTTATAGGTGCTTCCTCATTTTCAGTAAGAAATTCCTGGTGCATCTCCATGTTGAGAAATTTGATAAACTCGACAGCGCTGTACCAGTTAACTGAAGAGCGGATAAAGAAATTGAATTTAATGTACTTATAGTTACAGTTTAATAGTACTTTTTACACTATATTTTATTATTATCGGTTGATGAAATTGAACAAACCGAGTAAGTTCAGTAACCCTTTACAACAATTATTTTGGTGGCAGAAATGTGAACTTTGTTGGGTTTTTTTTTGTGTCATAAAGTAAAATTTAGTCGTTTTTTCTTCGACTATTCAGTTATTATATAATTAAAACCTGATCATTGAAGTCATTAAATTTAAATCATTTACCTAGAGTTATAATATATATAATATACCTAGAGTTATATAATACTTATTTGTTCTTTTTATTAGGTACTTATTTAGATACATTTTTTTAATTCCACAAAATTAAACCTATTTGTTTATTTAAATAAAGCTGTAAAATTTTAAATACGTTCTACATTTCTAGCAAAAATAAGGACGCGAACAAAACGTTCCATGTATTTTTATTCTTGTTATTTTTTCATAGAACATTTTTAGAAAAAAATTTACGAAAAATACGTTTTGCGTATTTTCTAATTATTCTCAATTTTTATGAGATGCCGTTGCTAAAGAGGTACTGACCAATTAATTAGTGTGATAAAATATAAATACCTACTTGAGAATTTATTTTATAATAAACCATACCTAACAAAATATAAATAAAATTACAGGACGTATTTGAATAATATGTTTATTATTTTATACAATGTTGGATGTATTTCAGCCGCCTAACAAAAATAAAATTAAAGCAAGTCGCAAATTTTATGAAATATTATGATACGCACATATTATCTACGTGCAGAACTTTACAAAGAATCTGTGTACAGCTGCGGTCAAAAAAGGAGCGAAAATGTTTGTTAGTTCTCTTCCACTTTATCGAGTTACCGACCCACTACGGTTGCAGTGGGAGGCCGAAATGGAATAAAAGTTTATAATAATTTTGATCAAACGATTACTTTTCAAAGAAAAATAAACACATTTCCTGTTTGTATGTACATTGATTCAGACGCCATTTTATTGAGAAACATAAAAGTTGTATAAAAATATTTTAAAAGCTACTAGCTTTCCTTTTTTCTATTCGTGAGAACTGGTAGAAATGACAATAAATTGATTAAAAATGATTTGGTATCTGCTGAGGCTCAGATAACCCTGACAATAGCTGGCCTTAAAAATTTAAGGGAAAAAAATCAGTCGAACTACTGAACCGATTTAAGTCAATTTTATATGAAACCACCTCGAAGGTATGCCCTATTAAATAAAACAATAATCATCAAAATCGGTTCACAAACGCAGAAGAAATCGGTGTACATATCTACAGAAAAAATACGCATCAAATTGAGAACCTCCTCCTTTTTTGAAGTCTGTTAAAAATATAAAATGTCACAGCAGGGATAGGGATTTCTTTGATCATAACCGTACTTTGGTCCAGTTTATAAAAACGGAATGATGGATTGAGGCGTTGAAATATCTGACACAGATTAACGACGTGGTTCTCTTTCTCTCTCTCTGTCTCTGTCTCTGTCTCTCATGCGTGAGTGCGTTCTATTGTTCGAATATTGCGAATGGATTTGCAACGTCCGTCGCGTTATGAAAATGTTTTGGTAACTTTAAATTATAAATTAAATCAGAATATCTTCATTTTATTACTTGTAAGAAAACAATCTCTAATAATGTGTTTTTCGTTAATTTATATGTAATATTTTTTACTTCCCACCTCTACTATGGTAGGGAAGTAATGGATTTAGTCCGAAAAAAATATTTCGAGATTTTAACAGATTTTCACGTTTTGAGACCCTAGCGTTTAAGATCATTTTCTGACTGATGTCTGTATGTGTGTGTGTGTGTGTGTGTATGTGGTCAATTTTTCGCCTTCGATATCGTAAAAACGGAACAACATACGGCCATGCCGATTGTTCTATTGTGTTCATCAGCCTTTAACTTAGATCTGATTAGATTTTGAGTCAAATCGGTTCAGTGGATTCTGAGATATTAAGAAAAACGTTCTCAATGTCACGTATTAACATAGGTAAAAAAAATATAAATGAATTCTAGATGTTATAATATGAAAAAAATGTAAATATTTTTTTTCTCTAAAATGTACAGTTTTTGAGAAAAAAAATATTTTACTAAAAAAAATAAAAATTGTACGTAAATCAAGGTAACCATGATTTTTGCTATATTAAGCTAGCCATCAGTAGATCATCAAACAAAAAAGAGAGCCATGCTTTTTTTCAAAGAATAAAAAAAGAGTGTTTATTTTTTGAAAATATTTACTAGGCGGGAAGTATAGGACTGGTCATCAGTCTAATTTTTGGCTAGGTGTTTGAACTGAAAGTCGTGGAGGCCCTCAATATTTTCTACCGGGTAGCTTCTTTGGTCGTCCCCAGTTTCCTGCAATTGCCGTACAGAAAAGTTGGAAATCACTCAAAGCGTTGATGGGTTTTCTAGACAGTTTCAACCAATTTCGGGTTGAACAGTGTCGTATAATTTATATGACGTCATAGGCCCAACATTATATATATGTGAGCGGACCCACGGGTCATAATTTCATACCACCCGGACGAAGCCGGACGGGTACCGCTAGAAAAAATATAAGAAAATTACTTGGGATAAGTATATTACCAGAAACTGTTAAAAAATAGCAGTATGTTACTGACAATGGGCAAATGTTAATCTTTGTGTTGCGGAAGTACCCAGCAATTTCAACAGGTTATGGACCCAGCACGCAGGGGCCCATAACATGTTGGGACCACTGAGTACTTAAAATAATATTTGGTTTCGAAATATTAATATTATTGCACTATTGATGTAATAATATATCTATCATTTGATAGTATTTTGAAGATTATTTTAATGATAAAATTAGTCATAAAGATCGAACAATGAATAAAAATCGGTCAATGAATCATCACTTCTTTAAGAATTTTTATTTAATAAGTAGTAGTAGTACCTGGTTGATAATTAAGTAATTAATAGGTACCTACGATATGTTATCAACATTAATTTTCAAAAATTCTCTTAATCTTCTTCTATGAATTTTATCTAAAAAATATAAAATATTTTCTTTTATAGATTACCGTTTGATAAGAAATACAATATAAATAATCACACAAATTATTTTCCATCACATAGTCAATTACAAGAAAACTCCGTTGAAAAAACAATAACAATGTCGCGGTATATTCTCTTAGTTTTTGTGTTAATAAGCGCAACTCTTGTAAATGTTAAATCGGACAATGGCGAAAATAGTTTTTCTAGTATCTATCGGAAATTATTGAAAAACATTTTCAAGATATCGGTAAAATCGAGTGAAGAATTAGTGTATGCAACGCCTTTCACACATAAATATAAAGTTTCTACGCCGCAATTCAATTCAACGTATCCTCCATGGAACTCCTCACCAATCTGGAATGAAACAACATCGGATTGGAATACTACTTATCCTCCATGGAACTTCACTACACCTGATGTGAATTCAACGTATCCTGCATGGAACTTTACCACTCCTGATTGGAATTCAACGTATCCTCCATGGAATGAAACAACTCCTGATTGGAATTCTACTTATCCTCCATGGAATGAAACAACACCAGATTGGAATTCAACGTATCCTCCATGGAATGAAACAACACCAGATTGGAATTCAACGTATCCTCCATGGAATGAAACAACACCAGATTGGAATTCAACGTATCCTCCATGGAATGAAACAACACCAGATTGGAATTCAACGTATCCTCCATGGAATGAAACAACTCCTGATTGGAATTCTACTTATCCTCCATGGAATGAAACAACTCCTGATTGGAATTCAACAACAATTCCGCCGCCGGAATTCACGTTTCCGCCAATCTGGGGCAACGTGACAATTCCCCCGCCTCCACCTTTTGAATCTGTGAACGCAATAACCTACAGCTTAACTAAAACTTACATTTATCAGCCGGGCCAAAAACCGCTCGTCAGCAATATTCATGTGTACACGTTGCAGGAGATTACTACAGAAGATTAAGAACTGCCGTTTTAATCGTGATTTTTTCTATACAATTTGTTATAATTTGCAGCACAAATTCAAAAGTGAAACAATCGGCTGAGTTCAGCTCTGATTGTACCGCAGTGTATTCCGCGGGACTGCGTCTTTTGAAAAAAATATTTTCACAACGCCACTATTGAAAATTCGATTTTCTGTATACCTGTTTAGCGGGTTGAAACTGACAGTTTCAACCTTATAGGGATGAAAATTTTCAGTTGTCGGATTTCTTCACATGGAGCTGACAAGTCTACTATTTTTGCGGCTTTTTGCGGGCCCAAATTGCAGGTACCTAGACTCGAATTGTCAATAGAGTTGTTGTGAAAAATAATATGCAATTACCTACTCGGAACGAAACACAGCGTTTGCAACGCGTGTGATAATAATAATCAACAATGATTAAAAATTTGAAAATAAAATTTTAGTTTTAAAAAATCTAGAAAATACCCTTAACGTTTAGAAGCGTGGGGCACTCGATGAATTAAATGAAATATAGGTATATAAGTGAGTGTCTCACGCTTCTAAACGTTATAAAAGAGAATGAAATTTATATCCTACTTTTTAGTGAGTTTAATATAAGCGTGTTTAGATCTTTTTAAAACTGTAAATTTTTTGTAATTTATTTGAAACGCCACATGTTTGCATTTTTGTGTTTTAAAAAAGCAGCAATACAATAGGTATAAGTAGTTTTTAACTAAATTAAACTTACAAGGTACACGTCTTCAGCCCAGGATCTTCAATATTTTTTAGGCGGGGCAAAAATTGAAAAATGTCGCCCCGCCCACTTATATTTATTTTTACCTTTGACATCTTTATAATTTCAGCTATCAGATGTCCACTAATTGATTGACATTTGGTCAAAGTTAAGTAAATGATGATTTGTCCATTCGTCTGTAAAGTGTGAATTTGACTTTGGCCGCCCTCTGAACTTGCCGCCCGGGGCATAGGCCCCGGCTTGCTCCGATCCCCTATAGATCCGGGACTGCACGTCTTATCGTATAATATATTGTATAAAAACTTATATTGCTAATAACTTAATGTTAAAACTATTGATTTAGCGGGCTTGAGAATAGCCGAGAGTGTAGCGGCGCTGTTGTTTACATGGTGTTGCTATGGTTTCTCTATTACAAGTCTCCAGTTCTCGGGTTCTAGCCCGAGAGCTGGTAAAAGTGTCAATTGGATTTTCAATTTAATATTAAAAAAAAAAAATAATGAATTGAAAATATGAATTGGTGCTAGGCCCAAATAACCTTAGCTGTTGGTGGTCTTTAAAACACAATCACTATTGATTTAGCTGCAATATTATAATAAATTATAAAATAAAACCTTTTCACAAAACATCAGAAAAAAATAAATTTATTTTTTAGTAATATAGGTTTTTAATCTGTTTAAATCACAAAAACTTTAATATCGGCCATATCTACTTTTATATTTCTGAAATAATTTGTAGTCCCAATTACATCGCCAAAAAAATATCGAAATGACAATTTTAACAAAATATAGAGGGGGAAAAAGTTCTCAGGAGATAATTAATTAATTATTATTCTTTGCATTAATTAATGATATTGTCGTCTGTTACGTATAATTCACAATATACCAAATTCTAAAATGATAATGATGGATTATTTGATTACAAAAAATAATTATTCTAATATAGTCATAAAATTAGTATATTGTGTAACTAGTGTGCACGCTAAATACATCTTTATATGTCAGGCGCGATATTTTCAGCACAAGTAGTAGGCGAGCACACACGAGCCTTGGCGAGTGTGCATCGCGAGCCGAATACGAGTGCTGATGTTTTTAGCACGAGTAATAGGCGAGTGTGCATCGCGAGCCGCATACGAGTGCTGAAAACATCGCGCCTGACGCATAAAGATTTAGCACACGCGTTGCACACTATACTTTATATAACACATGCATGGTTTCAGAATTTAATTGAAATAAAAAAACAATTACATAAAGGTTCATTATGCAACTGTTTTTTCATTATAGCACTGAAAAGCGTTGCATAATGGATCATTATGTAACTAGTTACATAATGAACCATTATAGCACTGAAAAGCGTTACATAATGGTCACTAGTCAATAAACGTCTATTTAAGGTTCGCAAAACAAATACGAAAAAACACTAAAAGCGTGCATGTGTTGTATAAACGATATTATACACCTGTTATTAGTGTTAATCCATCAAAATAATAATAATTCAATGATAACGTTACAGTTCTTATACTGTGTCTACAAATTACTGTTAATACGTCTTCGTGATCAATTTGTTAATACATAGTATTGACAAGCAGGAAAAAAATTAATATCATAAGTATGGAAATATACCTACCTACAGCCAATATGCAAGGAGCTTTTTAACTGCTGACACAGACAAAGCTCTACCTAATAATAATAAGTCTGCTTTGAAATATTCCGTTGCTTGCTGCCCGAAGGTGCGTGTCCGTTCTGCTGGGAGAGAATTTTAACTGACAGATTGTATTAAAATGAGAAAATTATATTTTGTGCAACAATAACGAACTGAGACAATCATTTATTTTTCATTTTCATTATTTTATTATTATCATAGATATTTACAAAGAAGTACGATTTTTGTATAAGAATCAGGCATCAGTCACAGTTTTATTATTAAAAATAAAATACAAGAACGGTGAGTAATTTTCAGATAAAATTATATATGAATGAAAAAACCACGTGGTTTTTACTAATTTTAATAATTTAACATTGACATAATATAGGTACAGTCGACTCTTGTTAATTCAAACCTGCGATAATTCGAACCTCTCTATAATTCAAAGTTATCACGAGTTCCCTACAAAATCTCTTTATATTTCGAACTAAATCAATACATTTTTATGCACTTGGTAATTGGTACGAAAAAATCATTGCTATATAACAAAACGACGCGTTAATTCGAACTCACCGGCGTCCAACACTCGACAATTCAAAGTTGCAGAGAGAAAGAGGCGGAAATATTGTAAGTACATACATACAAGTTCAAACTTGTATCAACGTTTGTTTGTTGAGCCTTTGTTTCGAACCATTTGATATTTCAAACACTCGATAATTCGTAATATTTTAAGAGTCCCTCGAGTTTCGAATTAACGAGAGTTGACTGTAGGTACTATTATTTTGAAGGAAGATATAATTCGCTTCGGATAAAATGTGTATTTATTATAAACTCTTGAATTATTTCACTTTTACTTAAAAGCCATATGAAAGCGCAACTGGATTTTTTCAGAAGGTCAGGATAAAAAAAAATTAAGGGATGCGTTGAACTCTTGGATCATGCTGCTGAGAACGCTGAAAATAGTGTCGAAACGTATGCGAACGGCGACCCCGCACTACCCCTGTCTGTGCGTCGCAATTCGGCCGGCTCTGTGGATGTTTCGGGCGACGGCCTTCTCGCCGATTTCGTCGAACCGACTGGAACCGGGCGCCAGCCATCTCGGATCGCACGGCTGTCCTTTCATAGTGTCGCGCAATTGGCTCATTTATTGCGTCATCGCGCAATTACTTTACGTGCCGTACGCGCTCATCTCCAACTTACTCAGGTTCAAGTCCGGACCATCTACTAATGTGCAGTCCAACTCCACTTGGTAAGTGTTTGTGTGTGCGTGCGTGTGTGTGTTTCACGTCTGTCGTCCCGCTGCCAATGCATGATTTGCTTTTCAAAAAGATTTAAGTCAGTATAAACACTCTATAAATCTGAGCTAGAGGCTAGAGCTTGGCAAAAAAAGCCTCAGTATGACACCGAATTATCGAAATCTGTTCAGCGGTACAGAGTTACTTTCGCATTTAAAACATTAGTAAGGATTATTGGAAGAGACGAGATAAAGTTTGATTCTATTTCGTATACATTTCACATAATAGACTATTATATACCTATACATAGATAATAATATTGTAGATTATAACCGCTGAATAATTTTATTTATTGTAGATTATAGACGCGTCGACTTCTAAGGTCATTAGCGTCTTTCAACTACACTAAAATAACAACTAACTTAAAACTAAATAACATCACAAAACATCCATGAGCGCAGGTGGGATTCGAACCCACGGCAGTCCAATCTAAAGGTTGCGGCGCCGAAATTTGCCCCGAAAGGTGCCGACATTTGCCTTAAAAGGTGCCGACATTTCCCCCAAAAAGTGCCAACATTTGCCCCAAATGGTGCCGACATTTGCCCCAAAAGGTGCCGATATTTGTCCCAAAAGGTACCGACATTTGCCCCAAAAGGTATCGACATTTGCCCCAAAAGGTGCCAACATTTGCCCCAAAAGGTGCCGACATTTGCCCTAAAAGGTGCTGACATTTGCCCCAAAAGGTGCCGACATTTGCCCCAAAAGGTGCCGACATTTGCCCCAAAAGATGCCGACGTTTGCCCCAAAAGGTGCCGACAGTGCTAACCACTAGGCTATCTGCCCCCTTCCGCTGAATAACATACGTCATAGATTGTATTATACTCAGTATATGATGAACCATTAAAGTCCTTGAAAAATAAAATAATTAATGATTACCTAATATTATCAGAAATTACTATTACAATAATTTCACCAGTGATCCATCAATGTCGCTCAGCAAAATTTAGAATACAATGCACTTTGAACGAATTACGATATTTCTGTTTAATATTATTATAGGTACGTGGCAACTGGCGGCTTCTTTATATTGGACGTAAATAATATTGTTGCGATGGTGTTCAGCTGTATTTGGTCGAAACGTCAGACGGATGTTTTCAAACGGCTGTCGCGAATGCCCGGTTCCGTCAGCGAATACCGCAAAATATCGCACCGTTCTTATTTGGCTCTCGCTCTGTCGCTTTGCCTCTATCTGTCGACGCTAACATCTTATCTGTACATAGCGTGGAAAAAAAAATTAACGAGCGATTCGTCTCAGGAATATGATTTGATCGGTAAGCATCTATTAGCCAATCGAAATAAATCTCGTTCGGTAAAGTCGATTTGGAAGACTCATCGACAAAGCTGACATTTTATTCGATATGAAAAAAAACCTCGATATCTTTACTTGTTAAATGCGCGTGAAAAAATGATTTTTTTTTAACCGTTCGAACATTCACACATTTCATTTTTAATTTTAAGATAAACAACAATTTTTTGTGAGGGACCCTTTATTTATTATTTACTAGCCGTTACCCGTGGCTTCGCCCACGTATTTTACGATTTATAATTTATTATTCCCCCCGCGAGAAATTCTCCCCCCTAATTTGTTATCCCCCCGCGAGAATCTTCCCCCCTTATTTGTTATCCCCCCGCGAGAATCTTTCCCCCTAATTTGTTATCCCCCCGCGAGAATCTTCCCCCCTAATTTGTTATCCCTCCGCGAGAATCTTCCCCCTAATTTGTTATCCCCCGCGAGAATAATCCCCCCTAATTTGTTATCCCCCGCGAGAATCTTCCCCCTTATTTGTTATCCCCCCGCGAGAATCTTCCCCCCTAATTTGTTATCCCTCCGCGAGAATCTTCCCCCCTAATTTGTTATCCCCCGCGAGAATCTTCCCCCCTAATTTGTTATCCCCCTGCGAGAATCTTCCCCCCTAATTTGTTATCCCCCGCGAGAATCTTCCCCCCTAATTTGTCACCCCCCCGCGAGAATCTCCCCCCTGCGTAGCTTTCTATTAGTGAAAGATTTTTTAGAATCGGTTTAGTAGTAACAGAGATAAAACAAAAACAAATCTATCCCACGGGAACCGTACATTTTTCCGGGATAAAAATTAGCCTATAGTATTCTCTGACCCCTAAACTACCACTATACATAAAATCATGTCGATCCCTTGCTCAGTGAAAAACAAAACTATTCCACGGGAACCGTACATTTTTCCGGGATAAAAAGTAGCCTATGTGCTATTCCAGACTATAATCTACTTAAATAATTAATGTGAGTTTATTAAAACAAATAGTCTAATATGTATTTCACAGAATTTTTAAATGTGTTGATGTCATAACGATATGTGCCAACGAAAATTGTCAGACGAACGTACCTCAGATATGTTTTGAATAATTGAGATCGCGCCCGTTGAAACGAAATATCCAACAATGCGAAATTTCTATAATAATATTAATTACTAATTACAGAATCGTCAATCGGTGCTGTGGTACGCGGAACAATGTCCATCTTCACCATATCTCAAACCGTGTTGGTATTCTTGTTCTGTTTGAGTGTCGCGTCTAAATTGGACCATTTGACTCAGTGCACGCACAACGCTTTGGGTCAAGCGGAGGAACGCGTCAACAGAGCGTCGAGCGACAACAACGGAACTTATCGACTGGTCTTCACGAAGATTAAGCAAGTCGCTTCGTCGCCACAACTGTCGCAGAACGAAGCGCCAACGGAATACGACGAGGTCAGCGAAACTTTCGAGAAAATTTGTTATTGTAATAGCGTTAATTAGGTATTATTTTCAATACACAGACAATTCCCGTTTGCAAACAATTCGATAACTTGGCCGAGAACCATCGAGAGCTATCGAACATTCTGGAGTCAATAAACGCGTGTCTGAGTCCTCAACTGTTGATGGACATCACGACGTGTCTTTACATCACGATCTATTATTTGTATCGCGTGGCCACCTACGATGTTTCCGACGACGACGACAACGATGACGACACGGACAATCCGCACGTGCATCGTTTGCACTTCTCTATCGGTCTGGCTCTGAGAATCATCAAGTTGCTGGTGTATTGCGCTCTAGGACAATATGTTTGTATCAAAGTGAGTAATTCAAACGAAAACTACATCCCGTCAGCTTTAGAAAGTGAAAACATATTTTTTGATTTTTTGATGTGTAACATCTCAGCTATCGATATGACCGTATGCGACATTTGGGAGTAATTTCACGAATGAAACGGAAATGTGTAACCTAGGAAGCACGCGCTATTCAAGTTTCGATTTCGAAGCTTTTTAAATTTATTTTTTCGAATTGCAGTACAGACAGCCATTGAAAGTTCTTCAAAGGGCAAAAATTTCTAATCTCCAACCAAAGATACAGCAACAGGTTTGTTAAATATATTTTAAAGAGTTTTGAGTCACGGAAATACATTTTCATTTCTTTCGATTTTAGATTCTATAAAATATCTGAAAATTCTGATTTTAGATTCTATAAAATATCTGAAAATTCTTGTTTTAACATTAAATGTCGCACAGTTACAGGTTTTGTTATTGCAATGGACTTCGACTGGAAACTGTTATTTAGAAGCTTCTGGCGTCGTCAAAGTTGGCCCTTGGTTACTTGCGCCGGTAACGCATAAAATATATTTTTTTGTTTTAAAGAATTTTCGTTCTAAAAAAACCGATATTTGACATTTTCAGATAACCGGAAGCGTCATAACTTATCTTCTTGTGGCCTTGCAGTTCAAACAAAGCGCCGAAAATGATTCGGTACAAAATTTTACCGCCCTTCTGTCGAGTATGTTTTAACATAGGTAGGTAATTTATTGAGGACGTCTCATGCAACCAAAAAATAACATTTCCAATTTATTTTTGTAAATTAACACCATTAATTTATTACAATATTATAATGTTTCCAGAATTGATTAAAAATGACATTAATTCAATCCAAAATCTTGAACGGTTTCGTCACGTTTCCCATTCCGAATGGAGCTAAATTTCTTGTCTGGGCGTAAAAAGTTCCACTGGTTCTGAAAAGAAGATAATATAAAAATATTAATATTATTCAGAAGAATTTAACCCCAATAAAGTACATAGTGCAAAATAAAAATTAAAAAATGAATTGCCGTGGAATAAGATTGTATCCAGTAATATTTATAATAATAGTATTAAATATAAGATCAATAATTGTATGATTTTATCCCTTTCTATGTGTTTAAATTTTGAAAACCTTTATCATACATTTTTTAAATCACTTTGTGTTTACAAAATTTGTGAAGCCATTACATAATATTTTTTTACTGTACTGCAAATCTGGTATAAAATTAAATAGATAATAATATTAATATATGTTTCATCGTAATTCTATCTCTGGAATGGCTTCTGGCTATTGGCCGTATTTTGATATTAACGTAAAATGCCTGATCATTATAATAATATTATGCATACGTATTAAGGATGGTCTGCGTACCCCGGGGGTGTGCTTTCTCCCATAGGAACAACTGTTCCGTTCGCACATTTTCGTTTCAAGAAGCTAGCCATGCTGTCGCATTCGACGGCCATCATGCTGTGTGGAGAAATGATCGACTCGGCATAAAAAAGCGGCGCCCGGAAATGGCTGCACGATCCTGAAACAAAATTTTGTTCTCATCTTTCATCAAACCAAGTTATATTTGTATTTACAATTAAATCATTTCTATTTATAGCCAGTTATATAATTAATGTTTTTTCAACAATTTATTAAGCTAAAAAACAGTTGAGAACGATAGTAAAAATTCGACTGATGACCAGTCCTATAATACTTCCCACCTAGTAAATATTTGCAAAAAATAAACACTTTTTTTTTTATTCTTTGACTAGGCCCAAATAACCTTAGCTGTTTGTGGTCTTTAAAACACAATTTAATTTTTATTCTTTGAAAAAAGCATGGCCCTCTTTTTTGTTTGGTGATCTACTGATGGCTAACTTAATATATTATAAGCAAAAATCATGGTTACCTTGATTTACGTACAATTTTTATTTTTTTTAGTAAAATATTTTTTTTCTCGAAAACTATACATTTTAGAGAAAAAAAATATTTACATTTTTTTCATATCATAACATCTAGAATTCATTTATATTTTTTTTACCTATGTTAATACGTGACATTGAGGACGTTTTTTTGAATATCTCAAGATCCACTGAACCGATTTGACTCAAAATCTAATCAGATCTAAGTTAAAGGCTGATAAACACAATAGAACAATCGGCATGCCCGTATGTTGTTCCGTTCTTAAGATATCGAAGGCGAAAAATTGACCACACACATACAGACATCAGTCAGAAAATGATCTTAAACGATTGCTAGGGTCTCAAAACGTGAAAATCTGTTAAAATCTCGAAATATTTTTTTCGGACTAAATCCAATACTTCCCTACCATAGTAGAGGTGGGAAGTAAAAAACAAAAGATTTTAAGTACCTAACTCTATAGAAAATTTATAATTAATGTTTTTTCAGCAATTTATTAAGCTAAAAAACAGTTGAGAACGATAGTAAAAAACAAAAGATTTTAAGTAGGTAACTCTATAAAAAATTGAATTGAGACAAATTTGATGTGATTTCTAAGAATATTATTTTTTGAGAATGTAAACAAACCTGCAACCAAAACATCAACATACATGCAACCGGGCTGAGAAGGCGAGCCTCCGTTCGGATAAAAGTCAACCTGGCCGACCTGTTTCATCATTCCCAACTGGCCTCCGTCTGTATGAATGACATCGACGAACTGTGCGTCTGTCGCTTTTATGGAATCCTTGTCGTTGTTCGAAAACAAAGGTAGCGCAGGATCCAGACCTGTCACTCTTATATAAAAAAGAAATAATAACTAAGTATAAACTCAATTGAAGCCAACAATATTTATCCTCACTGGCCGCGGAACGAATTGGCGGGAGGGAGGGTTATGAACCCATGATCACTAAGTTGTCAAAGCTTAGGTACATTATGTAAAGTGTATTAAACATGCCAGTTTACAATTTTGGGGGAGGCTTAACGCTACTGGGGAGTGGGGGGCTTAGCTCCCCAGACCTCCTTCCGCAGCCAATGTTTAATAAATTAGTATAGCATACTTAATACCTAGCGACGCTTCCGTTATTATAACGTCCCGCGTTACCGGCAACGTGAGCGCCCAAACTGTGCCCCAAAATATGAATGTCGGTATAATTGGCCTCCGCCGACTTCACTAAGAATTCTATGAATCTGCCAACAAATCTTCCTATTTGTGGAACGGCCATCCGCGAAAATAAATAATTATGAGACGCTATCGGTCTCCAATTCACCATGAAAACATTGTAGTCGCCAGTTGCCAGATAAGCTAAAAAATAAGTCCGGTTTAATTATTGTTTAACTCTGGAATGAACGCTATCTTTTGTTATTATATCAATTAGTGTGCTGCCAAACGAATGTAGGCATTCGACTCCAATCAACAACACTATTAAAATATAGGTAATTAGATAGGTAATTATACATGGCGTTGCTATGGTTCCTCTATTACAAGTCCCCAGTTCTCGGGTTCTAGCCCGAGAGCTGGTAAAAGTGTCAATTGGATTTTCAATTTAATATTAAAAAAAAAAAATAATGAATTGAAAATATGAATTGGTGCTAGGCCCAAATAACCTTAGCTGTTGGTGGTCTTTAAAACACAATTACCAATTAGATAGGTAATTAATTGTTTATTTATTATCATTTATCAATGTGATTCACTGGTCCATGATTCTATACCTATTCAAGCAGAACGCCTGTCTAGCTAGGTACCTGTTGAATTGCTGACACCAGCAAATATAGTAATAAGTAATCGCAAGAATTATTATTGATAGGTAAATAGATCTTCTATCACTGCCCAAGAATATAGCGATTACTATACTATATTCTGTTGGTAGGAAAAATTGGTATTTATATTAGAGGTATACAATAAATATTATACAGGCTCGTGGCGTAGTAGACGCGGTCTGAAAGGATAGTCCACCCAAAAATATTAAATTAAATTTCAAACTAATACTTATAGTAGGTAAAAGTAGAGCGTGCAGAAAACATAGGTACGGTAGATAGTTATATGCTTTTAGCTTGAATTAATATTTTTGTAAAACCCCGTCCGCGTGCAGATGTGTTTTTTTTATACAGGTACCTAGACATATCGAAGTGCATATTTTATTAGTAGGTACCTATATTTACCGTTTTTGATTGGCCTTATCGTCATTGCATTATAATCGCTCATCCATCCGTGAATGATGAATTTAGTGAAACGTTTATGAGAGAACGGCGATGCTGCCAAATTACTCCGGTCATCCAAATACATACGGTACGGCTGACCGGGATTGTCCAGCGTGTACAAATAAAAACCGATTTCACTGTTTTCGTTCAGTATCAACGCACCTGCAATATAATATAATTGTTATCGTATTAAATTGGCAAACCTAAATTCCAAAATTAAAGTTTAAACCATTCAGAATGGAAACAGAAATAAATTATTTAATACGGCATAAAGTCTCAAATAATTTCAAATAGCTTTTGCAAATTAAGACACGCCGTTGAAGGTTATCATAGCGTTAAAATACATACGAATTAATATATTATTATTCCCCTGGAGGAATACCTGAAAGACGGCTACATAATAATATCACAACGGACAAACAAACGAATCCGTCGGCGGTGGTGTGGTGCACAGTCACAACAAACTGAAACGACGAGAATGACATGTTAAATTAAATAATTGTTACAACTGCATTCTATCGCAATATTATTATAAACACTGTCACTTATTGTAACCGTGAATCAGCAAACCGTATTGTAACTTAACTTTGTAACAAACAACACTGACTGGCAACTGCCCGGTGTCTGCCCGTGGACTGTTGGATTTTGTCAACAACAGTAATTTATTGTTCAATTTAAAGTAATTTCATAACACGAACAACAATTTCCCGAACGAGTTTACGTGTTTTCATTATGTTCATTTATTATTTTATTTTTTATTTCATTGTTCCGGTATTATAATCGATCCCCAATGCTGTCCTTGAGTTTTCACCTAAACATTAATAATAATAATTATGTCAAGTGTTGATTATATAGGGTTGCAAACTCGAAATACTGCGACGTGAGTAACTTTTAGAAAGATGGAAAATTTAAATGCTCAAAGTAATTTTCCCTAGATCTTATAAGTATAGGTACTACAAAGACAACCTTTGTAGTTTGTAGCATTTAAATACGTTTTACTCCGTCATAACGAAATTTGATTGTTAGGTACTTAGATTCAAAGGTCTCTCATATTAAAAACACATTTTACCAGAGAATCAATTTTGATGAAATTATTAAACGTGCAGCATTCGTGTGCGTTGTAACTATCATTATCATAAAAATACAAATACCACAAAGCAAAATTATTATTCATTTTAAGATGTAGATATATAATATAATATATAGACTTTTATAAATAAGTATCTAATAAATTAACATTTTCATTCGACAGCTCATGTTATGCCTAAAAATATATGTAGTTACATTTAGATTAAGTACCTTTTATTTAAATTTTCGAAAAAAGTTATCGCTTTTCCAATCAAACCTAACGGTACCCACTTATCATTTTCCTGCCTTCTTAAGTAACACTAACTGTCCTACGTCCTACGAACTAACAATAGTTTTATTAAACATCGATGCATCAATATTATAAAGCATGTAATTCATCGTATCCAAATAAAAACTCGGGTCGCAGTGCCAAAACCCTGCCGACAATATAGTGTATTTGCTAATACAGGCATTGTGGCATTATTGTGTGAATATAAGTTTGTTTTTTGACAAAATAAAAAATTTAACCCCTTAATACATCCCTTAAAATAATTAAATTTTTCTAAATTTCAATATTAGGCATGGATTTTATCAGTACAACATCTGCACCAAATTAAATATACCCTTCCATAAATAAATCCGTATCAATAAACTAGTGTTTTCATAAAATTTGAAAGTCCGGTCCTGTCGGGCCGATTTTATTAAAATTTTAGCAGCACATTTTAATCTTTACTAAAGAGTTAAATTTCAATTTTGAAACGATTCTGACAAATTTTTCGGTATTTTTGGGCCCAAAAACTTTTTGGAACCCCTAAATACAACCCTGAAAATGGTCCGATCGGGCCCATTTTAAATAGGCTTCTTGCGGTGATGGGTTCCAATGTGTGTACCAAATTTCGTTTCAATCGATTAAGTCTGTAGAGTTATCGTGTACACACATATATATATATATATATAAATATGTATGTATATATAAATATACTAGCCGTTACCCGTGGCTTCGCCCACGTATTTTTTAATTTATGATTTATTATCCCCCCCGCGAGAAGTTCTCTTCCTGCGAAGCGAAGCCGGGCTGGTGGTGTTTATTCGCCGAATTTTATAATACATAACTCACTCGCTTCGCTCGTTCGCTCGAATATTAATTATACATTAGGTACTCACTCGCTTCGCTCGTTCGTTTGAATATTAATAATACAATACTCACTCGCTTCGCTCGAATTTTATTAAAACATTACTCACTCGTTTCGCTCGTTCACTCGAATATTAGTAATACATTATTGCTCACCTACGTTATATAAGGAGCTTCTGTGCAAAATTTTATGCTTCTAACTTCAAAAATGATGAACTTCCATACAAATTTTCATCCCCTATTTAACCCCTTTAAGGGATGAATTTTCAAAAATCCTTTCTTATTACTCATCTACGTTATATAAGGAATTCCTGTGCAAAATTTCATGCTTCCAACTTAAAAAATTACGAACTTCCATACAAACTTTCATCCCCTATTTAACCCCCTTAGGGGATGAATTTTTAAAAATCCTTTCTTACTGCTCACCTACGGAATATAAGGAACTCTTGTGCAAAATGTCATGCTTCTAACTTCAAAAATGACGAACTTCCATGCAAACTTTCATCCCCTTTTAGTCCCCTTAGGGGTTGAATTTTCAAAAAAAAATTTCTTAGTACTCACCTACGTTATATAAGAAACTTTTGTGCAAAATTTCATGCTTCTAACTTCAAAAATGACGAATTTCCATACAAACTTTCATCCTCTATTTAACCCCCTTAGGGGTCGAATTTCGAAAAATCCTTTCTTAGTGGGTGCCTACGTCACAAAAGGAACCTACTGTCCAAATTTCAAGTTTATATCTTCAGCGGTTTGACCTGGGCGTTGTCTGTCAGTCAATCAGTCAGTCAGTCAGTCAGTAACGGAACTGTTTTATATATATATAGATATATATAGTATACATACATATATATATAAACATTTTCAAAAATGGTGCCAAAGTGTTCAGGAGGCTATGAAACGTCGAGAAATTTTGGTCCGACCCCTAGGTCCCGCCATCCGACCGACGCCAATAGTGTATGTGCCATATTATGGCAAATACACTAATAATAATTTAACGAATGATTATCTCAGTAATTCGTCTGAGACAATATTATATATTAATTAATTATAATATAATAAGTGAAAATTATTAGCCATATTCAATGTGTAAAATAAAATAAATTTCCAGTATTTATGCAACTAAACTTACAGCATATATGACTTTCTAGTAAACCCATTATTAAACTGAAACCCTGTCTGTTTCTCTTATCTTATAATGATAATAATAAGTAACTTATATCGGTATTAATTAATTTGTTTATTTTTTCAGAGACTGAAAATTATTTAATTTAAATATGAAATATTTTGTGCATTGAAGTTAGACAAGGATGGCAACATAAAAATATAAATGTCATCTGATGGTTTGACAGCTATGTTCAGTGTTTGACCAATTTGACATTTGTGTAATAAAAAACGTAAATTTTCGTGTGTAGTTGATATTTATTATATTTTTGAACATGAATCTTCAATTAATAATAGCTTTGTTTATATTATTCGATATTTGTAATGGTAGAATTCACAAACTCGAAATACGCGTAAGTATTTTATCATTATCAATTTTTGTGAATGCCTTATTGCGGCATTTTGGTGTGAAAGAAACAAGCGTGTGGTCGGCATGTTGTTAAAATTATTTTTAATATTATTTTTCAGAACGATGTCCGCCGTTACATAGCTCTAAGTACATTTGGATTTTATAAGGGAGGAATTTTGGATGTCAAATTTCATAACTTTCGCGTGGATCCTGAAGATAATGAATCAGTGGTAATGTTTATATTTTGAAGAGAATAAAGCACAATTCGATTTCTATTATTACTGTTTACTGCAATGTGAATTAATAATGCTTTTGCTGGTTTTCTTAAGAATGTGTGCGTTTATTTTTAACGTGTCGTTTAAAGTGCCTACCTACAGGCTATGATGTTCAATTTAATAAAATATCCCGTTCATAATAATTTACTGTTTTGACTAAATCTGATTTTTGATGCGTAGCTACTAAAAATAAATGGCGCTTCATCGTTAATATTTTTTTCATGTACTGTGTGTTCAGTTTGGATTTACATTGGATCGAACCTTAAACGATGCAATGAACCCATATTTAGACAGCCATCAAGAAAGCTGTTTGCTACAGAAGCCTTCAACTAACAGTGAACACGACGCGACTGTTATTTATTTCACGTTTGATTTCAAAAAGAAAATGTAAGTTTAATTGACCAGGCTGTTCGCTTAATATTTTGTTCTCGTAGCTAGCTTGTAATTTATTTTGATATATTCTTTGATCTCGGACTTTTGTTATAAATTGAGTAAAGTACAGTTGTTCTATATTATAATATGTGACCAACAATTTACTGTAAAGTTGTTATTTTATTAGATCTTTGGATTTTATTTTTTATTATGTTTATTTATTTCCAAAGAGAAAGGATTTTGAAAGTGGCAATCTTTCGTATAAAAAAAATCTTTCAGCAACTGATCGATAAATTCATTATTTTTAAAATAACATTTTTTTCTTTTTGTGTATGCAAAATAATATATGTGTTACTTTTCTAAAAAACAGAAAGCTGTTAAATCATTTATCCGGGCTGGTTTTGTTATCGGTGAATCGATAATAATTAATTATAATTTTTCTGTTTCTCATTTTATTTACGATTTGTTTGCGCAGATTGAAAGTGAACTGTAGTCAAGATTCGTTAATTACGCACATTTATAAAAACCGGACTCTTTTGCCAGCAATCAGAGCGAAACGAGACTATTTGAGTGATGTTTCGTTGTTTCACCGAAGACTGAAAAGAAACGCCGTGCACGGTATGCTTAAAACAGAAGCTTATGAACTATGTATTTGCTGAATGGCAGTTTTAACAACTGAAAATATGATTTTCAGAGATCAATGAACGATCTGAATCTTCAGCACTCGGAGGGCCGTGTTTTGATTCGTCGTTGCCCGTCCAAGTAGAGCACAGAGACGATCATAACTACTACAGCACAAATGTAGGTTCGACCGAAGATAATATCCACCCGATAAAAAGCAGTTTTTCTATCAATGTAAAACCTGTCCGATAATATTTGTTCATATTTTTTAGTTCGTAATGTATGTGGCAAGCGAGGCTGAGGAAGGGCTGTACAATTTGTATTTCCACAGTTGTCCCAATTATCACAGTGAAAAACTCGTGGCTGTCAACTTTGATGTGAGTTTTTAGCAGCTGTCTAAAATTGATGTGTTAAAATCGGTGTTCAATGTAACAAAATTAATTTCAGATGGAAATCGAAGAAAACAACGATGGAAATTATTTGTCGGCCGGTGAGATGCCGCTCCCGGCTCTATACACGATGATGGCGCTTTTATTTTTCTTGTCCGGCTGTTTCTGGGTTTTCATTTTGCATAAAAGCACTCATCCGGTCTTTAAAATACATTATTTAATGGCAATTTTAGTATATTTGAAATCACTGTCGTTGCTGTTTCACGGCATCAACTATCATTACATTGAAACAAAAGGTGAACACGTCGCTGCTTGGGCCATTCTCTATTATATCGCTCATCTGTAAGTAAAAGAAGTCGTCGTTTTTTAAACAAAGACCGCAGACATTATAATTTTTTTTCTCATTTCATCACATCTTAGCTTGAAAGGAGCCGTTCTCTTCATCACAATCGTATTAATTGGGACCGGATGGACGTTCATCAAACACATTCTGGCCGACAGAGACAAGAAACTGTTTATGATTGTTATTCCGCTGCAGGTAATTGCTTTTGGTTTTCTTTTTGATCGTCCGTCGAAACTAAACGTACGGCGTTAGGTTTTAGCAAACGTCGCGGAAATTATCATTGCCGAAAGTGAAGAGGGTGACATTGAACACCGCACGTGGAGAGACGTTTTGTATTTGGTCGACCTTTTGTGTTGCGGCGCCATTCTGTTCCCGGTTGTGTGGTGAGTGATTGTTTCGCTTTCGGAATATTGTTACGGAACGGAAAGATTCATATGTAAATTTCGCTTCAAGGTCGATCCGACATCTGCAAGAAGCATCGCAGACCGACGGAAAAGCTGCGATCAACTTGCGCAAACTAAAATTGTTCAGACATTTTTACATAATGATCGTTTGCTATATCTATTTTACAAGGATTATCGTTTACCTATTGCAAGTGAGTATTTATACAATATTTTTTTACACGCGGCCGCCTGAAGAGGAAAGACAAAAAAAACTCATTTTGCAGGTCTTCAAAGTATGATTCATTGCCATGTAAACGATCGTTTGTTGTTTTTAGATCACGGTACCGTTCCAGTATGAATGGTTGGACGAAATGTTCCGTGAAATGGCAACATATGTGTTCTTTGTTCTCACCGGATACAAATTCAGACCGGCTTCTGCCAACCCATACTTTACCCTCAACATAGACGACGACGATGACGATGAAGAAGTAGATATAGTGTGAGTTTATTTTTATTTTATCATGAATTTACAATGAAATGAAACATATTTTGCGCCAGAAATCAATAGCCTGATATAACTCATGTAGCCAACCGATAATCAGAATTTTTTTTGATCGCGAATTTCTTTTTAGAATAACTCAGACCGGTTTAACTGAGGGTCTCAGTAAAGTGACGTCACGAAACGTAAGTAATTTTATTCAGAACGCAACCGAAGAAGAAAAAGACACTCTGATTAAAAGAGAAAGTAGCCATGAATATGACTGAAATCGTTCAACTCTGTTTCACAAAAAGCATGTGATCTAAGTTTTAACTTTATCATTGAAAATTATTAATTCCTTGTAACTTTATAATTCCTTATTTATGTGCAGGTATGTCTAATAGACTAGATCGTCTTTTTTTTGTACTGAAAGTAAAAAAAAATGTCATTGTATAATACATAACCTTTGTTGTTGATCTTATTTAATTAACACACCTGTACATTAAATTTTGATTTAAGTCGTGTCATTAGTGTATTTTTTTACATATGGTGACCAACTTCACACAATCGCGATGTTTTTTTGAGGATGCACTTTTTTTAACAATACATATTTTGAAACCAATTAATGTGTGCAGTGTGTTCTAGAAATATAAAACAAATATTGGAATGCATTGGTCGCTGTGTTAGCAAATTTCATTTCAACGGACATTTAATTGATACTGCGAGATTCTCGCGTGTTTTTTTTTACGGGAAGGGGTTATTTTATATTTTTTTAACAAAGTTTGTTGATTTTATTATATAATTAATGATTTTCTATTAAAATATAAAAAAATAAGGTTTAGTGACAATACAGTTGAACCTCGATTATCCAAGATAGTCGAGAGATAAAAAAGAAAAACATAATATTTTACTGTGAAGTGTGAGTAATACATATTTTATTCCAATTTAACAGAAAAAAACACGTGATTTTCTAAACCAGAATAGCCAAAGTTTGACTGTATTAGCATTTAATAATTTTAAGTTAGGTACCTATATTTCTTTGGATTCTTTTAACCCTGCAATTATCGTTGTAATATTTGTATTTTTTTTTTTGTAATTTGATCTCTTTTCCCTTGCAGTATTTGAATTCAGAAGATAAAATAGTTAATTGATGAATACACCTGTATCTGTATGGAATATTGCGTAATAACAAATCAAATTATAGACTTTAAGTATTAATTTATTGGTCTTGTCGTCATTATATTATATTTTATATTTCAATGTGTTAATTAAAAAAAGTATGACACCTCATTTTATATTCACAAAATTTTATACAAAAATGCGTTTTAATGGATATTTTTGTACGTTTGAAAACTATAATGTTGGTTAATAATAAGTAATATTATTGTTATTTATAAATGTGCGTGAGAAAAATATTATAAAATAATTATTTCTTTAGCCAAAGTTTCTTAACTCGTTGACATTACTGAAAATACATTTTTCTAACTTTTCTATATTCCCAGCTAAACAGTATTACATAGTGTATATAAAAAAAAACACTTGGTTCATATAATATCAATGGTTCTCATTATAAATAAATAATTGACAACTTGCACGATAAACTGTTGATTTGCACCTTTAAAACTTATCTTGGATATTATTACTGATATCAAGGCATAGAAAACAACAGCTGTAGATTCTCCAACCTGATAAAAAAATAACTGCGTTCTACCACTTAGAACGCGCCAATGAGCTGATTTCTTGAGAATTGTACTGAAGCCTAAAATCTCTGCAAAACGTGTAAAATACTCCATGGCACAATAAAAACCTATTCCTATAGTTTGGGTGTCGAGAAGAAATCTATCAATATTTCTTTATTAAAGCTTGTATTCTGTCTGGAATACTATAGACTGCAAGGTTTAATAATCAAAAATAAGATTTCAATTTTATTTTTTGTGAATGCACCGGCATACTTTGGAATTAGTTCCATTTAAGGATAGAATCAAAGATAAAGGTTCTGTAAGTTGATCTAGAAGATTCTAGACGCTTGACATCAATTTTCGAGCGTCTATAATTTCAAATCATTCATTCTATAAGTTGATAATTCAACGTTATTTAAAACCATATTCCAGTAGACTCTATACTACTATATTAGTAACTGGAATGGACCTGTAGAAAAAGACGCGAATTTTACTTGCGCGTAAGAAACACGGAGAACCCATCACCGAAGTTACAAGCCCCGAGCTCAAGCGGGCGGCAATGCGAATCCGTTCCGGTTACGTATAGTATAGTTTTTACTGCCTTTTCTGGTAGGTATATTATTAAATATAATATACTTGTATGTTGTTGAAGCTGACCAATTTGACCGTATCTACATATAAATAAATACAATATTAGAGTAGGTAAGTAACTTAACAGATCGAAAAAATTTGGCTGCAGCCGATTGAATATATTGTAAGTATAGTGATATTTCTGTTCAACTTAAAATGCGTTGAACAAGGATAGCACAGTGCGTCAGGGCCGTAGCTAGGGGGGGGCATTAAGGGGCAATGCCCTACCTTAAAACATCCAGTGCCCTACTTTAAGGAATTATAAATAAGCCGCAAAGACTGTCACGACAGAATGAGACTTGATCTATCTGACATTTGGAAAAACAAGATTAAATTCGTTGGATCTAAATGAAGTTCTTCGGAAATTTGATAACATGGCAAGTTCTGTATTTTTTTTTGATTAAATTGTCATTCGCCGTTTTTTTTGCTTTTGTAGTTTGATATCACCAGATGAGGTGGGCAATCCAATTAAAAAATTGTAGTCTTTTGCTTCGGCCCTACTTTAAACTTTCAGTGCCCTATCTTGAATTCAGCTCTAGCTACGGCCCTGCAGTGCGTTTAGCGTGAATGTCGATTGAATCGATGAATGTCGGCCATTTTATCAACATTCAGTTTGTTGCCTCCTTGATAATATACTATAAAAACTGTAACTGTTCATATAATTAGTACTTATTGAAATGTGTGGATTATACTTATAAAAAAATATATAAATAAAATGCATTCGTATCTACTAATAGAGTCTGTATTGTTTGTTTTTTTCACCCATTTACATTACAACTACCGTTATCTATTCGTAAAATACAAAATTCACAGTATAAAACAACTAAGAAATACAAATCACAAAAGTTTAACATATTGTCACGCTGCAGATTCTGACAATTCAATGAATATGTCTTTACTCGCAAAAATTAATCGATCCAGTTTCCAAATTCCACATAACTTGCATTAATCTTGATTTGTCTGATTATGTATCTTAAGTATTATTAAGTTTCATTTTTCTATCAGTTATGAAGCAAAATTTTAAGCTCTTTACAATAATTTGCGTTGTTAAAATACACTGCAGCGAACGTCGTGACAATCGTGTTATTTGAACACATAATGTGAAACAAAAATCACAGAAAAATTGCACATTAGATTTAAAATTAAACGGAGTCATTTTTGAAATCAACTTTGATCACACTAGCAATAAAATAGGTTATTTTCAGTACCCAAAACAAATTATACGTGGAACAGAGCAATTTATAACGTTTAGCCGGGTCAGTTCTTTCTAGACATTGGGTTGTTTCATCACATGGACTAGGTATTAATAATTAATTGCAAGCCTTGTATTACCTAAATAATGTGCTGTGGTTTTGTTTTGGGCGCCAAATAATTACTTACAATAATCTTACAACTTAAAATTGAGATCAATTTCTTAAAACATAAGTATGATTATTACAATCTTTTTTCAGGTACAACTTTTTTTGTCTTTTAATTAAATTCAGAAACGTACCTACTGTGTTTCTGAAAGAAAAAATACTAACTAACTGAAATATAAAAAATATTTACTTTACTTAATTAAAGAAATAAAACAAAAAGGAAATAACAAATGAAATTACAGTGGCAACTCAAATTAATCGCTGTCTTCGTTGACACTGATTTCCAACGAATCCATCACAAGTTCCACGATTTGTTGTGGGGGTTTTTGTCTTATTATAACAGTCACCAACGCATACTGATCTTGATTTAGTGTTGACCAGCCCGTATACTGAAACGTAAAAATAATAATTAGAAAGCTATAAGGGAGATACTCGCTCTCCGTACCGACCGCTTTTTGCGCAATATCCGAACACGCAGACAAATTACTAAAGTGATCACGAAAAATTTCATTATTGCTATCGTATATTACTGACCACAGGAGTGCTCCGGTGATACATTTTGCCATTTTCCGTGAAAGGTTCGAACTTTTGTAACAACGCCGTTCCATCGATTTTCCACAAATATACCTCTGTACCTCTACACAAGTGAATATCTTTTCGGGCCACTACAAATGCGCCAGTCTAGAAAATACACATAATGAGTCAAGGACTAGAGGCTTAATTATTTGTTATACAACTAGATAAGCACATTTGTATCCGCCATTACTTTAGCTTCTCTATCACTTAGGAAAAATAACTTACGAACAATACAACTATTGTTTTCAAAAACAATAAATATTGGATATATTTAATAAATTATTATTGCTCGTATTCATTGTTCATGCAATATCTTCACACGCTCACAATTAATAGACTTACACGATATTCTTTTTTTGTTGTCACAGACAGCTGTTTAACTCCAATCTGGGTGTTTTGATTATCTTCTATTGGTTTTAAAGTATTAGATCCATTTTTTCTTTTTTTAGAAATACGGGAACCAGTTGTACTTCTTAAAACCTTATAATTTTAAACGATTATTGCAAAATTCCATCACCATTATTTTAAATTGCATTACTTACCCGACATTTAGACTGCTTTTCTGCACTAATATTAGTTTTTCTAGGCATTTTTTAATTATTATTTTATTTGGCATGGAACATTGACATTTCTCGGTACATAAACTAAGCAAATTAGGTATTTTAAAAATCTGAACCAAAAAATCACAGAAAAACCTCACATTAAACGACTAGATAAGTATTTTACTATTGTCGCATTTTATAACAAAAATGATTGTTTAAAAGAAAAACAATAACTTAACCTCTAAAAAGTAAAAAGCAACCGCTAGCGCTACTCAACAATGTTCCATGCATGCGCTAATGCGCCGCAGTGCGATGCGTCCGTCTGCCGTCAAACGGTAATCTGCAGTAGGTAATCATTCGAAAATGATCTAGTAAGACTAGTTTCCACCCATAAAATGTGGGTTAATGATGGGTTATGTTTCCTATAACTCCGCTCGTTTCTATAGATTTTTAAGCTGAATTTAAGCGCTTTCATCACAAAGTTTCCTTTGTTTTACCCAAACAGAGCCAATTCTAGCGAGGTGAAAAATCGATTGTTTTTCGAACGTATTCCTATTGTTAAAAATTAAATGAATAAAACATAACTTCTTTAAATAAATATTTTAGAGGTTTCCAATTTTAAAACTTTGCTTGAACGAAAGTAGACCAGTGGAATAATAAAAACATGGATCCAATATACATAAATATCAAAAATAAAATAATAAGAAATTTACATGCAGTTTCATATTTAGATAGAAGTGGTTTTTTTGTACAGTTTAAAAGCAAAATTACTGATTTTACTAATAAAATCGATAAAAAATTAGACCCTTTTCCCATTATGGATTTAACAATTACAATAGAAATAAGTAAACTTGCAAATATATCAGGTAGTTCTACTTACTTACAATAATTATACTTTTTTACAAATTATATTGAATTAACCAACTCTATATTTTGCAAATATTTTTAGAATATTTAGCAGAAGAAATGATACAAAAACCAAATAATGTACAGTTTCTTTTTCATGGTATAATTATCTTAACACTAAGAAAATTGTTGAAAAGAGACGTAGAAGAACACCAAGTGAATATCATAATGCGTATATATGATTCATTGGTCATACCAAAATATAATTCGATAAATCTTCGTAAACTAAATCATTCCGGTACTCTTGTAACTCTCGATGGAATTCTTATGAAGCGTACGCCCAGTCAAAAATATATGTAAGTTTAATATAATTATTTTTATATGCATCGAAACAAAAAATTATTACTTATTAAATTATTTTACTATCATATTTATTAATGTCATTATTATGTACCCTTGGAACTTAACAGTAACTGTAAATACTTTTGTGATAAAATAATGTAGTGTAAAAGTCAAAATTGAATTGAAAAATAAATAATTATGATTTACTTTTATTGTGTTATTTGCTTTTCATAATATTATTTAAATAACAGATGTAGCTTTTTGTATTACTAATCTATATCGGCTATTATTGTGTTGCCTTTGTAAGATATTTATGTCATCGTAATTTTGGGCTCAGTATAAATAATATTAAAAAATGGAAAAAATAATATATATAATATATTTTTAAGTCATACGACGGTTTGGTCATGCCAACAAACAACCTGCAACGGTAATTCAACAGCGACGCGCAGTATCCCGTTTGAGTTGCCCAAATGTTCCAAGTGTTTTTCGCCTTTAGTAGAACAAATGAAGAACAGAAAAGTTACTGACAGAGTGCAAGGCATAATGATAAATAAAAATTCCTTCCAAAATAACATTAGAATTTCAAGAGGTATTCTTATAATTTTTGAAGGTATGCGGCTGAAAAAACTTGAAATAATTTCTCATAGATAAAAATAATAATTAACAATAACAGCAATTTTTCAGGTGATTTGACTAATGACTTAGAACTTGGCGTTCAGTACACAGTAACTGGCGTTCTAAATTCTCAATATACAGCAGCTAATGGCCTAAATCGAACGCTTTTCGCGTGGAACTGTAAACGATCGTTACAAATCAGTCCCTGCATTGAGCTGGAGCCAACCGGAATTATTCAAACAATGCATCGAGAGTTTTCGGACTCGCCATATAAATTTGTGCACGCTTTGGCGTCACAAATCGGCGCCGAACAAAAAATTTTGCCTGCATACACTTATATGCATTTAAAAATGGGTCTGCTTTTAAGTCTTGCTTCGTTAGAGGTATACCTACGTACCTAATATTAAATGTTTTAATATTTTGAAATACTGTCCTGCGGTATCAGCTTTTAGAATTGGATCGTAGGACGACCTGCCTGCCATAAGAGACGACTAAATATTATATCGTACAGCGAAACAAACCGGCCGGTCACTTTTAGATCAAAACCCCTTCGGTGTTTCAGTTATTACTTTTTATAGAAAAACAGTTTATAAAAAATGATATTTAGTCGTCATTAATTGTACACCATTTAATAAAATTTCTAAAAATCCAGTAATGTTTGTTTTTTGCATAAATAATTTAATTTAGCCATCAAACTCGTGCTCCCCAATACCAGTCCTAGCAGTGGGTGCTGATACACTGACTGCAAGCAAGTTACAGTCCATCGCTGAATATATTTCTCCTCGACATGTTAGGCCAGCACCTGGAGCACTTCTCGGGGGATCACTGAAATCTGAAGAATGGTTTGAAGCCGGAACTTTAATTCAAGCTAGAAACGGTGTTTGTAATTTGGGAGATTGGAACAAATATGCCAAAGGGAAGGATAATATAATTTTAAAATCAGGTATAATTTTACGCCGTTACTAATTGGCACCTCCTTATATTATTATAGTAATATAGGGCTTTATGTGCACTAAAAAAAAAAAAAAATTAAGTCAGTGGATTTTTTTTCCAGTGTTAGAATCTGGCGTTGTAACTATTGATATGCAAGAAAACGTGATTCATCCAACGGTGATTGGCTTAAACTGTGCCATATGGACACATTGGAACTATCGAAACAAAACAAAAGATTTGATGCAGCTCAAAACTCTTGTTGAGTATGTTCTATGTTCTTTTTTGGTCTATCGTTGTTTTTTCCGCATAAAAACCAAAAAAAAAATCTGTAAATCGGTTGACCCTGCAGGCCATCCTTGGAACTTCCCGCAATTTTCAAGCGTTTTGAGTTCGAAGCACTTGATAATGTGCCCAAAAGTAAAATTGCTGATAACAACACTATTTTAATTTTTGAAAAGCTATAACTTTTGAACGCGTTGTTCGATTTTGATCTTTAAAACGGCATTCGACGCAGTTTTTTTAGCTCTAAAAATATTGTAAGAGGTACAAAATCGAAGTTATTTTGAAAAAACAATTTTTTCGAAACCTGTTGACTATGCTATCTCTCGAACGGATTAACTGATTTTGATCCGTTTAACGGCATTCGACGCAGTTTTCTAAGGAGAAGAGCTGATTAGATTATGAAATTAATCGGTACAATATTCTAGAAGTTATTTTGAAAAAACATCGTTTTAACAACTTTTTTGTTTCGTTTTTTTTTGAATTTCTCAAAGTTTATTGGGCCGAATCGGTTTAAATTTTCAGGAAATCTAAGTTCAGTGGAACCTTTTCGAATGCCGCAAATCGCGATTCGATCGGTCAAGCCGTTCAAAAGTTATGAGAGGTTTACATTCATACATACACACACACACACATCATCGTAAAAATAGTCAGAATAGGATCACAAAACGTCGAGATCTGATGAAAACTCGATTTTCGAAAATCGGGGTAAAATCAATAACTTCCCTATTTTTGAAAATTTTCAATTTTCTTAGCGGGAAGTTAAAAAACACGATGATTATTATTTTCAGAATCTTCGGTATACCGTTCCTTTCAGATCCGAACGTAGACGAACATGAATTAGAAACAAACCACATTTTGCTTTGCGCAATGTGTTTACCCACTGAAACAGATGCAATACTAACAAACGAAGAATTGAAAAATTACATTACAATGGTCGTACATAGAAAAGTTACAGTTTTACCAAACGCTGAAAAACTAATGAAAGATTATTTTGTCGCGACTAGAAAAATTAGATCAGGTAAAATATATAATATTTTCTCTAGATTAATCACTTAATATTATGTGTACACTGCAGTTGCGAATCAACCACAAGAAATTAAAAACAGTGTACTTTTGAGTTAGGTCCTTTTTTACAAGATTTTATTTAATTTGCTGTGTTAGTAATTATGTATGTGCAAATCGCGAGCTTTATGATTAAATCATTAACTAGAACTTAGTGACTATTTTGTTGTAATACAGACTTTTTCATTTATATTGTGTGCTAATGTCAACTGGATTTAGAACAAAAATTAAAAGTAACTGTCAAAAATTTACATCTGGAATGTAAATATAGGTATAAAAGGAAATAAATACAGCGATATTTGTATTTTTAGTTCATGTCTTGCTTTGTTTTTTACTAATATTTTTTGCATAATAAAATAACAATTATAAATGCTAGGTTGCCTGTCGACAATGGCCTTGAAGCGTTTAGTGAGCATTTCCGAAGCACACGCCAGACTCGCACTGCGCGATCGAGTGACCCTCGAAGATGCCGTAGCAGCTGTGAGCTTATGTGAAGCAGCCATACAAGCTGTCTTTGGTGCTGGGATTAAGGAACCGTCGCCAACTCCTTACGCCCACAAGGATGTATGAAATTTTATTATTTTATCTTTTAAATATACATTTCAAATAAAAATCATCGTTAACATTCTCTCTTTTAGATTAACGAACATATGAGGCAATTTGAACTATGGTTGAATGATTTTTTAACACTGCATTTAGAAAACTGCTTCGATTTTTAAAAACATTTATTCTTATTTTGTTGTATAAAATTTTTATTCGTACAAACAGTTTTAAGTGATAAAAAATCTCATACTTAACTATAATAATTTGACACAGCCGATATTGTTAATAATGTTGTTTTTTTTTTTTCAAAGCTATAATTAATAAATAAACACATACCTAATATCTTTAATTCAAGATAGTATTTTTATAAGTTCAACGAAGCATTTTGGCAGCTCGTTAATTATAATGTTAATCGAATTTATTGTATTTGTCAATTTTACACTTTAAAGTTGATTAAAAAAAATTATTTTAAACATTTCAATGACTTTAATTTGGCATTTAGAAGTGGCTCGATAAATAGGCGGTGAAACTCAGAAATGCTACGAAATTTAAGAGTGAATTTGTGAACCGTTCTGGTGCGGATTTAATTATCTAACACGGTTACTTACGAGCTGCCATTTTAATAATTAATTTGCATGCCTCCACTAAAGCTACTACGACTCTGATTAAAAATTATAAAATAAATGGAAACCTTAAAAGTTTCGTATATAGCACAGCAAAATAAATTATACTTCATACATTTATTACGTTTCATCGGATATGAAAAAAAAGCCAAACCCCGTCAATCGCCATCTTATAAAAGGTAACAATAGATTATCTTGAAGCGCTACTTTCCACCGTGTCATCTGAACTTTCAATCGGCAACTGTTGTTGGTCAGACAATCTCTTTTGTCTTCGTTCACAGCGGGAACACTTTTGGCCTCGCCTGATCCAGCAAGCGCGATGAAAGGCGGCGCCACAAATACTGCAACACACCGATCCCTCGTCGAAAGGAAAGATCACCTCAGAATTTCTACATAATTCACATAAATGTCCTCTTCCCGAACAAACCTGCAAACATTCAACAATAAAGGGCTGGAAACACATCTGAAAAAGATTACCGGTTGACTCTCTATAAAAAATTCATTACCTCGCAATCTGTCTTAATATGTCTCGTAAATGTCTCGATCACGTCTTGTAAAAATCGCGGCAGTGCACCCGTGTACGTGTCTATAAGATCCTGCATGCTGTACAGCTGCGGTCCTAAAGTGTTCCCCGAAGCGTCGCTTATGCTTTCGATACTGCCTCCGGCCATGTGTGGTCTATCGCCTAAAGCGGACAACAAGTGCTTCTCTCGGGCGACTCGACAAACGACCAAATACCTTTTCATTAATATCAGCTGTTCCCGCAATTTCTAAAAACAAAAAAAAATTAACCACCGGTTTTTTAAGAATCGATCAAATTCAATTAGCAATAGAACAGTGGTCCCCGATCTGCATGCACTGTTCGTACGTAAAAAAGAAAATGCATTTTGTTTTCATTACTTGCACTAAGCTGAGTTCGTGAACAAGTCCAAATAATCGAGGATTCAATTCGCCGAGAGCAAGCAGCGGCCGTTTAATCGTCAAGTGTAAGAGTTGAGCGGCAGCCTGGCTTACGGGCCGCGGAGCTAAGTCCCAGTTGTGTATTATGCGAGCCGGTATTGACGCCGTCGTATTCCAGTGACATCTCGGACAATAATACTTGCCGCTGTAGTCGCACAAACGCGCTTCGTTCCAGTAGGAATCTGCGAGGTGAATCGAAATATAATTTTCGAAAGTTACTACACGAATAAATTTAATTTAATCTCATAAAATAGTAACACTGATATTTTTGCAAAGAAAAAGATTGTATAAAATAAAAAATCGAACGTTCTTTTCCATATAAAATAAATAAAAACACAATAATACACAAAAAAAAATGTGCAACAGCTAAACACTGGTGATCAAACTATTCATGCACCACATACAACTTTGCACCAGCTAGGTAGTACCTGCTATAATCGTTCTTCCGAAGCAAGAAACTCCGGTTTGAGTGGCTGCAGAATGGTTTTAAAATAAACTTTGATTAGAATACATGTGGCTAGTAAAAGAATTTTACAGCAACAGAAGAATTGCTTTTTATTAGATTCGACGTAATTACACTAACGCAAATCAAAGTGAATATCTGCAACTGCTCACATAATGTAATCTGTTGATGACACTCCGCGCAACAGTAACCTTGGGTGTGCAGCCCTTGTTCCGGACAAATATCCTTTTCGTATCCGGGCGTTTCGGAGGCAGTCACTTGAGCGCAAACTCTTACAATATCGCCGATGCATTTATGATGACATCTGAACCCACAGTCTACAAGAAACCAAATTTTGATTATTTTTAAAAAATCGATCTTTTATCACAGTACCTATGTTGCACGTTTCATTCAATTTTTGGCGTGGTATTCACTACCTTCACACACGTAATACGCTTGCAGCAATGTCCAAACGATGCCGGTGCATTGGTCACAATAAACTTTCTTTGATGTCACCGCTGCTTTAGTGGGCTGTTGTTTGAAATGGTGGCCTATTATCACTTTCATTATTTCGTGACCGGATATGTTCAACGGATGTCTAAAAAAAGGGTAAGTTATTTTCAAGTGCATGAAAATAGCGACGTGACGATAAAAACAATCACTCACTCCGGATCATCGTCGGCTTCTTTTCTCTCTTGAAGCCTCAATCTCAATTCAATCAGATGCCTTACGAGCCACTTACGTTCATCTGAACACTGTTCGCTGTCAAGCACCACTTCTCGACACCTGTCGATCGCTTCTTCTAACTGAACTGCCGTGGCATCCTGAGTAAACGTAAAATAAAATTATTAACGTTAAAACAACGATTCCATTTGGTTTTGTATTCTAATTATCTACATTCTATATTATTCACTTACAATGTCCAGTGAAAATTGTCCATACGCAACGGTCAAAGAAGTAGGCATTCCATGTCTGCACTCTGAACCATCTGCAGAAACACATCCAGAAGTAGACGAGGATGGTGTTGAAGCAACAGTTCTGCTTTCTGGATAGGATATGACACATTCCGATGGACTTGGAGGCACAGCCATAGCTGCTGTCCAACTTTCCATCATGATTTCAAGGGTAACCCGATTTCAAGAATGTTTCAGCTAGTATTAAATGAAAAACCAAACATTAAAACAGACAGCACCATCACATTCTTGCTTCCCAAAATCAGCTGTGAGTGCAACGGATCAGCAATCGCTAAACAAAACACCTAAGTAATCTATCATCTATGGCTAAACAGCTGATCGAGAAAAATGTTGTGATCGGTCGACGGTCAGTATTCAGTGATGCACTTGGTCAAAGATAGCTGGAGAAAAACAAAATTAATACGACTCACAAAATAACTGCTCAAAGTTCAGGGAATTTATGACAATAAAATATTATAATGATTTTGCAATGTCAGCGGCGCAGCGTTCCGTGGGTCATGAAAAATAAGCGAAAATAATGACAAAAAATACACTTGCGCAAATCTAATCCATACAAAAAGATAATGCTGTACATATTTTAAAGGAAGCGTTCTGCTCAGCCTGCTCAGTTTACACAGCACCTACCTTGCACACTCGCAGTCTGACGAAATGCTGCTGATTTCGGGAATTGGGTGATTTTGATTTTGCTCGACTTTGATAAGGCGTTGGCAACACTGAGCTTAAATATGTTACGTAAACGGAAGCGCATAAAACCTTTGTATTTCACAGCACGGATTGATTTAAGAATTAATTATAAAGGCCGACATACATTTCGTTCTTTTTCATCCGTTCGGTTCAAAACTGCAATGTATGGTACCGTCGGTACTTTACCACACATGATACATTGCAGTTTTGAACCGCGGCGAGTCGAACTGATGAAAAAGCATGAAAGACTGGTTTATTGGAATGATTGATGCTAAAAATTAAAATCATATCAACGTAAAATTTTAGAGAAAAAAAACGTAATATATTAATTAATAATTAATAGTATTATAGTTTACAATATAATTAATATTTACAGAAATTGTACGGCATAATTACATTTATTAATATTATTATGTTTATGACATTTTTTCCTTTTTTTGTGGCGGTTCTCCTTCATCCAGTTCTTCTTCATTAGCACCCAACAAAATCAGTTTGGGCTGCGTCTTCGCATATGCAGGTGAAATCCAGTAAGGATTTTCGGCTGCCTCTTTAGCATATTTAAGAATGGCTTCTCTCGGATCTTGGTCATCGTCGATTCGTTTACTTAAGCCTAGATTTCTTATGACATAGGAACTGAGCGTGGTGCCAGACGAGGCGACTCTACCTCCTTGACCGGACGTTATGGGTAGATCGGGACGTCGCGATTTCACTGGATCTAGTCGATCCTTTTCCATTTGTTTGCGACTGGTTTTCCTGCGATCTTGCCTGAACAGAGGAAGCGCGTGCGGCGTCAGTATCTGCTGGGTGCTGACCACTTCCATTTGTTTCACTTTACGATGAGTTTTTATGACACAGAGTTTGGCCCCGCGCAAACTGCGCTTGTGATCGTAGTAGCACTTGACAGTGCCATTGCCGCAACCGACGAATATCTGATTCAATTTCGGATGCCATAACGTTTTTATTACGTGCGAGTTGGTCACCGGTATCTCGTTAATCAGTTTGAATGTCGCCACGTCGTAAAACAACAGGCGGCCGCTCGTCTGACCTTTCTTCAGCGATTCACCGGTAATTATAATCGAATCGTCCGGACTGAACATGCAGTCCGTAGTATCGTATCGCGAAAATAAATCGCCGATTTCAAAGACGGGCTTTTTGAAAGACCTGACGTCCCACAGTTTTAAGAAATCATCGCACGCGCGCGTCACTATAGCATTTCCCAGATAGGCAAAATTAATGCACGATATTTCAGATCCGTTCTGATGAGCTTTGCGCAATAGCAACGAAGGGTTGACAAAGTTCTTACGATGATCCCACAGCTGCAAAGATCCGTCTATGCAAGCGCAAGCTACGACATTGCCGTCTCTGTTATAGGAACACGCAGTGGGGGCCGTCTTCAATCCGTTCTGAGCTCGTGTTTTTATTATGCTTTTGTGCTGTTTCGGATTACTGAAGTCCCAAATTCTGCACGTGCCGTCTTGTGAGCATGTCAAAAATTCTTCTTTTATAAAAGGATGCCAACAGCCGCTGTTGAGTGATGCCGTGTGACCTTTGGTTCTAGCCTGGTCGTTGATATATTGATCTCCTTTCACGCATTCCAGTTTTTCGAATCCGTCTCTGTCCAAAACCTTCGCCTGTGCCGTTCCCGATATGACTAAAATTGCATCGCCCGTAGTCGAATATTGCAAACACTTGATCGGATAGTTTTCGCACGGCTGTAACGTTCGGAAACTGCGCATCGACGTGTCCATGCCAGCGAAATCCCAAAACGAAACGTCATAGTCGACAGATCCGGAAGCTACAATGAAACGACGGTATTAAAGTCATTAATATTTGTAAAATTGTGTTGACACGATAATATTATGTACTACCTAAACGCGCACCCGATGGATCAGCAGCGATGGCAGTGACTGCTTTTGACCCGTGTGTCATTGAAACTTCGTGACTTGAAGGTATTTTAGAAACAATTTCTTCGTCTTCACTTTCGTCATTCTCGTCTTCTTCGTCCTCACTATCAGTGCTGCGATCGATTGCACCGTCCTGTTTATTTTCACCCATAGTTTCGTCAAATTTACTCGACGACGATTCGACTAGTTGTTGTGGCACCGGCGGTCCTATTAAATCGTCGTCAGAATCAGAATCATCGCCGGCTTTTACAGTTTCGTTTATCTTGTTTTCTGAATCATTTTTCGTATTTTCCACAAGAGCACTGGATGGAGCTATCTGGCGTGCCGTTTTCTTTACTTGTTCCATCATTTCCTGGAAAATGTACCATTAAAAGATTATACTATATTGCCATCACAAAGATGTTATTAAAAAATCACTCTATGATCGCCTGAAGAGCAAAGCTTACCTGTATGTCGAACGATTTCGCTTTCTTTCCAAAACCCGCAATGCCCATAATTTGTTGAACTTGTTTATTTTCTTCGTCTTCAGGTATTGCTTCGATTTCTTCATAATGTTTCTCTTGGGATGTTATTTTACCAAATCCTCCAATTACTGTTACTTGTGATGAACTTTCTGCTAGTTTATTCAAATTTAGTCCAATTTTTCCGAAAGATATCAATTTCTTGTTGGGATTCATTATTTATTATAAATTAATTACTCATTTATCTCATCAATTCTATGAAACTATCCACTTTTTTCTACGTAAAAAACTGTGTAAAACACAATATACTACGCTGTTATGTTAAAAACTAAGCATTTTATGTTAAACGACAGTAAACGTCTTTGACTTTGACAGTAAACAATAATATTTGACATAATTCAGCAGTGTTGCCAGTCAGAAAATAAAAAAGTCGCTATCTAGTAGAGTGCTTATCTAGAAACTTGAGATTTTTTAAAAACACCCTGTTCTTTATTGATATTCCATTTCCAAAAATTAAAATAATGGTTTGTAAACAATAAACTTTGAAATTTTAATTTAAGACCATTGACAGACATTCTGTCGTCTATAGTACTGTACTATGGCGATTCCATTCAGGACCGTGCGAAGGGAAAATTGCCTAGCATTAATTTGGCGCCCTTTATCCTTCGTAATCACTAATCAAACAAAATTTTGATGGGCAAAGAATGTAGAGTAGTATTAATACATTTTTTTTTTTGGAATTGCATTGGCATACGAAATAAGATATCAATTAATTATTGAGGTACTGACATCCCGTCCCCCCCTGGAGACGGCGCCCGGGACTAGGCCCCTTTCGTCCTCCCCCTTTCGTACGGCTGCGCGCCTTATGAAAAAGCTATAATAAATAGGTAGGTAGGTGTAATATTGTTCTCGTCATATTAAATTCCTGTGGTATTTTCCACGTTATGTGCCCATTTAGTACCTACTAGCTTCTACCCGCAGCTTCGTTCACTTCAGTGTCGGTTTTGGCAGACACCTTACCGACACAATATTGCAGCCCGATAAAAATAATGCAGCGTATTGATTGTACAAAACAAAAAATAATATTTGAGTTATTAAATTTTGTATATTTTAGTGAAAATATTAGTACATATTATGTAATAATATGTATCTACTAACTATCAACTAAAATTGAAGGTACAAAAGATCAAAAATAACATAATAATAAATTTATAAAATTTATTTTAATTCAAGACATTATTAAGATGTTCAAATTTGTCGCTCCTGGAGTGACACGTCCTGACGCTATATGCACTGGTGTCATAACATCAATGATCAATTGTTATGCTAAACTACATAATTATTAATACATTGTAGGTACTTGGCATGTTACATAACAAACAGACCTATTATAATAATATAATTAGCTGGGTGTTGAAAATATAAAAACTACCTATCTAATTTTTTTTACAAATAAATACCTAATTATGTATAACATTTCAACAATACTATTTATAAAATTAACACGTTAATTTACTAACTAAAATCACAGTCGCTAATTAATTATTATTGTTATGTTTAAAAGCTTTCACGATCGAGCGTAAGCTTTCGTATGTCCCAGTCGCAAAACCCAACACTCCTATTGCGATAATAAGTGTGTTTTTTAAAATTATCCAATAGGACGTTTCGGCCGACTGTCCATTTAAAACTAACTGCAGTATTGGAGGGAATATTAAGGCCAACGCTGAACTGCTTACGGCTCCGACCAGTGAAATAAACAGATTTAAGTATGGAATTGCTTCGGCCAGGACGACTGAAAACAAATTAATATTGCCGTCAAAATTATTTAATATTACAACATAATATTTTAACAGAAAGAAGTTTGCGGTCGATTCATGATCAATGTTTTACAATAGGTACCTACACCTACCTATATCTTTCTATAATCTATATGTAGCTACTATATCCGCGAGAACAATACTTACAAGTCGCTAAAACCATAAGAGATCTAAAAGACAGTTCAGCAAATACAGGCCACTTGAACGGTCCGACTATTTCAGCTATTGACGGCCACATTATATCCATCGGTATGTAAAATTGAAGCGGATAACCCAGAAGAACGCCGGTCGATATGATTATCTTCACGCATTGCGCCATTCTAAAAAAATAGTTTATACAAAAAACTATTGATTTATAAGAATTATTCACATTAATTGTCCTCAAGTCACATCTAACATCGTTCGGTATACATTCAGAAGAAACTACAGTAGGATTGCGGTAATCCTACAATCGCTTTGCACGCCACTGTCGGATTATAGATTGTTGCACTCGACGAGCCGACCCCTTGTAGTTCGGTATTTTTCGAGTTGCGTACCTACTTTGTAATCCGACAACCGATACAAATAGACAATTCATAGCTAGGGACTGGCAACCGGGGCCCGCGCCAGGGGCACTAGCCCAGAGAGCTGGCGCAATCAGCGATGCGAATATGATTATTTTTAAGCAAAGAGCGCGAAATCAGAATCTTGCCAAGGGCGCCGATGATCCTAGTTACGACGCTGCACATAGGCAATATACGTCATTTTATATAGGTAAAATGTTTCTGGATTTAAACTTTAATGTAGGCATAATCGTATAATGTATACAAATCGCACCTAATTATATATCACCGAGCCAAAGAACGAACTGCAGAACACCCACAAACTGGCATAAAAGAAAACCAAATAATATGACTCTCAGCGCCGGCCCGAGCAAACTTGGCGCCCTAGGTGAATGATTTTAATGGCGCCCCTTTAAATAAAAATTTTCGCAACAAAATAAAATAAAGCGCCCCGATCATAGACAGAACGAGCCGCGTCACATATAATAATAATAATAAATATATTATTATAAGGGATGCTTGCTTTATGCATATTTGGGCCAGCACAGTTCGGCCTGATTCAGCATTTATACATATACTAGCCGTTACCCGTGGCTTCGCCCACGTATTTTACGATTACAATTTATTATCCCCCCCGCGAAAAATTCTCCTCCTGCGAAGCGAAGCCGGGCTGGTAGTGTTTATTCGCTCGAATTTTATAATACATAACTCACTCGCTTCGCTCGTTCGTTCGAATTTTATTGATACCTCCATTACTCATTCGCTTCGCTCGTTCGTTTGAATATTATTAATTCCTTCTTCGCTCCTTCGCTTGATTATTATTAATACATAACTCACTCGCTTCGCTCGTTCGCTCGAATTTTATTAATACATGACTCACTCGCTTCGATCGTTCGTTCGAATATTAATAATACAATACTTACTCGCTTCGCACGTTCGCTCGAATTTTATTAATACATTACTCACTCGCTTCGCTCGTTCGCTCGAATATTGATAATACATTACATTTCTTATCCCCCCGCGAGAATCTCCCCCCTTAAATCTGTTATCCCCCCGTGTGAATCTTCCCCCTAATTTGTTATCCCCCCGCTAGAATCTTCCCCCTAATTTGTTATCCCCCCGCGAAAATCTCCCCCCTGCGTAGCTTTCTATTAGTGAAAGAATTTTTAAAATCGGTTTAGTAGTTCCAAAGATAAAACAAAAACAAATCTATCCCACGGGAACCGTACATTTTTCCGGGATAAAAATTGTAGCCTATAACATTATCTGACCCCTAAACTACCACTATGCAAAAAATCATGTCGATCCCTTGCTCTGTGAAAAACAAAAACAAAACTATCCCACGGGAACCGTACATTTTTCCTGGATAAAAAGTAGCCTATAACATTATCTAGCCCCTAAACTACCACTATGCAAAAAATCATGTCGATCCCTTGCTCTGTGAAAAACAAAAACAAAACTATTCCACGGGAACGGTACATTTTTCCGGGATAAAAAGTAGTCTATGTGCTATTCCAGACTATAATCTATCTCTGTGCCAAATTTCATCCAGATCCGTTTAGCCGTACTGGCGTGATTGAGTAACAAACATCCATACATCCATCCATACATCCAAACTTTCACATTTATAATATTAGTTAGATTAGATTAGATTAGATTAGATTAGATAATTTAAAAATATAATTAAGGTTATTTCTAAAATTGAAAAATTTGCGGCACAAAATGTCACAATATATAGAGATACTCACTCGCTTCGCTCTTTCGCTCGAATATAATTAATACATTATTTCTTATTGCTCACCTACGTTATATAAGGAACTCCTGTGCAAAATTTCATGCTTCTAACTTCAAAAATGACAAACTTACATATAAACTTTCACCCCCTATTTAGCCCCCTTAGGGGATGAATTTTCAAAAATCCTTTCTTACTGCTCACCAACGTAATATAAGGAACTCCTATGCAAAATGTCATGCTTCTAACTTCAAAAATGACGAACTTCCATGCAAACTCTCATCCTCTTTTAGCCCCCTTAGGGGATGAATTTTCAAAAAAAAATTACTTAGTGCTCACCTACGTTATATAAGAAACGTCTGTGCAAAATTTCATACTTCTAACTTCAAAAATGACGAATTTCCATACAAACGTTCATCCCCTATTTAACCCCCTTGGGGGTTGAATTTCGAAAAATCCTTTCTTAATGCTCACCTAAGTAATATAAGGCACTCCTGTGCAAAATTTCATGCTTCTAACTTCAAAAATGACGAACTTCCATGCAAACTTTCATCCCCTTTTTAGCCCCCTTAGGGGTTGAATTTTCAAAAAAAAAATTTCTTAGTGCTCACCTACGTTATATAAGAAACTTCTGTGCAAAATGTTATGCTTCTAACTTCAAAAATGACGAATTTCCATACAAACTTTCATCCCCTATTTAACCCTCTTAGGGGTTGAATTTCAAAAAATCCTTTCTTAGTGGGTGCCTACGTCACAAAAGGAACCTACTGTCCAAATTTCAAGTTTATATCTTCAGCGGTTTGACCTGGGCGTTGTCTGTCAGTCAATCAGTCAGTCAGTCAGTCAGTAACGGAACTGTTTTATATATATAGATAGATTTGGGTGAGCTTGTTTTTCGGTCGTATCGCACTTGACTCGTCGCAACCGTGGGCTTGCCACTCCTTAAATTTGAGCGCCCTAGGCCATCGCCTTATTCGCCTACATGGACGGGCCCGGCCCTGATGACTCGACTCATCCCCTGTTGACGACGATTAGTGGTGTCGGACTACAAGATGTTCAGGACTCGCCAGGGGCCGGATAACAGTGGCTCCCATGTATAATATTATGTTGTTTCACTGAACTAAATTATTATATTCTATACCGTTGAGTGAAGGAAAATCCTATAGTCACTATCTAATACATAGGTACTCACTACTCACATATTCGTTTCTGGTAAATTTAATGTGAGACTGCCTTTGATTTCGTCTCCGTGCTTTAGGTATCCAAGAAATCCGACTGTTATTAGTAGCGTCGTTACTATAGTCATCCCAATATTTAAGACACCAAAAGGCAAATCAAATTTATAGGGTTGTTTCATTTCGTTCCTTAATGGTAAAACCTGAAACGAAATTGTTTAATTATTCTTTAGTAAACACGCAATCAATCCATTGTTTTTAAATATTATGTTAAAAGATATTAATCAATTAATAATTAATCTGTATAGGTAATGTAGGTACCATTTTGGCTCCAGACTTGCATGTATCAGTTTTATATTCCTTTTTGAATTTTCAAAAATGAAATTTTGGTGTGTGGGTACCTACTATGAGTAGGTAATCATTTCATCTGTTGCACTGTTAATAAAAAAACAAGTTTGTATTTACCAATCCGATTCCTTCGAAAGCAAATATAGCCGTTCCAAAGAATAGTGGCCATTGCTCCCAATAAGCCACGTAGTCCCTTGTTGAGATGCTGGGAAGGTCCTGACACGTAAAATATAGAGTAATTGCTATTCCTGAGATCATGAATACGTTGGCGATAGCCGATAATATCGCTAAATACTTGAGGTTTCGAATTAAACAGCTCAACCAAATCGGCAGTAAAAGAATCGCCATGTAATAATGCACGTTCAACACGTAACCGTAATAATCCATCACCTGAAAGTGATCGGGAGCATGATAATGAACAATTAATTAAATATTACAAGGAATTGGGAGTTCATAATATTAAATTATTAATAAAACAATAATAATGTGCTTGACTTTATGAGAACACTACTGTTTAAATATCCTCTAACGGTGCTATTGTGATGTTAATTAAAACTGACAATTCTGTTACATTTTTGTCACATTTTAATACAATTATTATTAAAATGTAAAGTACTTAACATTATAGGTACAATTATTATTGTTTTTTTGTTTCGAAATTATTTTGGAATTTACTAGATGAATGGATCAATCATAAAGCACGTTATTTTTTACGCATAAATGAAATCACCTGTTTGAGATTATCCGATATAAAAACGAAGTAAATACAGCAGAAGCCAAGTTGTGTAATACATAAAAAAGTGTTGACTAGACGTCGCATAAGAACCGAGAGGCCTCGTAGTTTCGGCGGCCCCGTCGAAAAACATAATTCAACAGTTTCGGCAAAGTCAGGCGCTGTGTCCACACCTGTACGACGCATCATCTCTTTTGCCGTTGACACCTAACAAGGAAAAAAAAGAAAAAACTCATTGGCTTTTCTAGTACATGCGTCGATTTAATTTGTATCAACGTCCAACGAAAATATCCACAGATCGGAAGACATTACGAGTGCGGCTCTAGTTAATTTAACTAGGTACCTTGAGAGAACGAGTTAACTAAACAGTCAAATCAGAATCGTCCTAGCTCGAATAATAAATTATTTTATAAGTAGATAAAGATCACGAACTTGCATACATAATTATATTAAAGTGTGTAATTTTTGTATTAACTGGATGATTTCATAATATAATGCAGGATAATATAATTTTACATTTTATGATCAAATTAAAGTGAACGAGCGTGCGAGCATCGGATATTTAATTATAAGAATTGAGAAAGAAATGTTAACAAGATCATCCTCTTTATACTGCGACTGATGACAGAAGCATATCATTTTTTTTTAATATTTTTTATACAATACGTTTTTTTACACATTGTTATCAATAATTATTAATATACGTTTTACGTCTTATTCAGCTTACATAGGAGAGAAAAAATTATAGATTAACAACCGGGTGAACATCCCCGTTCACTGAAAAGTAAATATATTATGCTAAATATGATACAAGCATCTTTTGTTTTGATCTTTCCTCGTCAAATGTAGCTATTATTTTTAATCCAGATGATTGAAATAGTTAGATATATCAGGTTATTAAAAAATGTCGTGTTTGACATAAAAAGGCGACGCCGTTAATGAAGTTTGAAAAAGAAAAACAGTTTACATAATATTATATTAAAAGCGCGGAACGAACGTTTTTTAGGAAAAGAGTGGCGCACGCTTTAACCCATGAACGCTTGCCAATTGTGGCGCCTCGAATGACATTAAAAATATTATAAGAAAATAATTGCATTGCCGGTGACTGTTACAAAAATATATTATGTGGTTAAAATATAGTAGACTGTATTTCTATGCCATTTTCGTGGGTGATGATGCGTATTAAATAATTTATGAAATCAGAAATAGTGGAAATGTTTCAAAAACACAAACAAAAGACCACTTTTTCAACTGTTTACGTGTTGTTATTCGTGCCAAATTCTAAATCTGTTTATTGTTGACTTTTGAACGCGAATGCGGAACAATTTACTCTCATTTTATGAGAATTGTTTAGCTGGCGAAGGGGATGTGAAATGTTCAGACTTGAGATTTAAAATTAGGTATTCTTTTTGTCATAAATATTATTTACGTTTTAAAAACAGCAGATAAATTATATTAATAAATTACGATCTTTTATCGCGTGTTAAAAAAACGCATTATCACTTGTCAGGGTCGACTTTAAAATGTTATCGCAATTTGATAGAGAATTCTTTGTAAATTGTTTGTCTTGATTGATTTCTGACCGAGAATGAAGTTATTAGCTAAATTCATAGAAAAATGTACATTTTTGAGACATAAACGGCCGCGTAGGAGCGTTTAAAAACATTGTAGAGAAACTCTGTTATTATATTTTGTATCTATACTACCTAGTAGGTACTTGAGAATGAGGATAAAAAAAATAAAATTTCTCAAGTGAATTTTTTAGACGCTCAAAGCCTACGCGTCTGTCGATAAAAGATATGACATATTATTTTTCAATATCTCCTGGCCCTTTTCTTTATCGTGTATTTATTTTGCCGCTAATTAATTATGATCTGCCATATAAATAGACGAATAACGCGCGTGCGCAGCCGCGGCAAACGCAATGGAAGCAATGCACGTTTGTAAAACAACAAAACCTTATATTAACATATTATCATCGAACAATAAACTGCAGCGAGGAAATAGCGAGTTGTTTATTTAAAAATGTATAAATTAATTATTTTTTATCAGCCCAAATGATTAACTTACCAACACATGTTGACAGTGAACACTTATGATGGACAGTATAAGAGTAACTATGGGGGCGGCGATGATCCCAGCATTTCTGAACGCGTCTCCCATGGCGAACAATCCTGAGCCCACATTGCCTTTGAACAAGTGCATCATAGTTTCCAAATAACTGGATAAATTTAGAAAGTGATATTGAACTAGACTTGTACGTTCGATTTTAACAAAAATAATAATTGCGCAGTGGGTTTTGACGTCGTGATTTGATATTAGTTTCTAATTTATAAGTAATAATTCCGATATACTTACGACGTGGGATGTTCTGCGCCTATAATATGACTGCCATGACTGGGTCTGTGAGCCATCGATTTCTCCTGCAGTCCAGGAATCGCCACGATTGGGTCCTTCGATTGAAATCCATTATAAATGTCCTCTTGGCTGTGTGCGAAAGGCAAATAAGTACTTATTTTTTGTTTATGAGGCTGTTGATATATTATATAATTATTTTTTTTATAAACCGAAAATTCAATTATTGACACTTCATCAATAATATTATTCTTATAGAGCATGGAAATTGTAAATTTGTAACAGACAGCTGCCATTTGAGTTCAATATATTATCGCCAAGTTTTAACCAGTATACCACCTTAAATTAGTTGTCAGAAATCCCACAGTCCCAGCAAAAGGACTATGTAGGTTTGTTTTGAATATAAAGTTTGATATGAATTAGAAAATAATCAAAGGACTCACTTTTTCTCATCCACATGATAATTTGGTTTGGCTCCTTTGGGTCCATACCAAGGCACTTTTTTGTTATCTTGCAGTTTTGAATTGGCATGTAATTCCATGCTGGAATAACAAATAAAAACTATTAATAGGTACCTACTGTTGAAATGAAAACAACCTCAATTATACTATTTTTATTTATTAATAATCTACTGCTTTGTTTTCCAACGTATAGTTAATCCGTATAGACTGTCGTACTAATATATTATATTCTATACCAATATAATAAAGCTGAGGAGTTTGTGTGTTTGAACGCGCTAGTGTCAGGAACTACCAGTCCGATTTGAATTTTTTTAGATAGCCCGTTTATTGAGGAAGGTTATCTTGGCTATTCGAGTTTTTTAAATTCAACCCCCAAGGGGGTAAAAAGAGGGTGTAGGATTTTTTGACTAATCAGCGCCTAGAGACCAAACCGCCGAAGCTATTATATCAATACGTTTCGCAGGGGGAGAATTTATCGCGGGGGGTAATAAATCATAAATTCTTAGCACCCGGGCGAAGCCGGACCGGGCCGCTAGTATAGTATAATTATTATTAATGTTCTGGTCAATCGTTTTTATTTATTTTCATGTTAAATTATTTCGTTATCAAAATATACATAATAATATGTTTTGTAATAAAATGTTAAATTTTTGTCGAGGGTCGTAGAATATGAAAAATACGACTTACGTTTTGCTTTCATTTTGTAAACAATCAATTTCCAAACTAATTAAATCATTTTGTAGGCTGGATTCAGATTATTATATCGGCTTTATCTTGTGTCCTTGAATACCAGCATAGTGCGTTTTTAATTAGTGCAGACCCACACTTAAACGAAATGGCTTAATTATTATTATTCATGACTTGTAAAAATCTTAAACCGATTAACAAAAAGAAATCATTTAGCTACGAACTTGTTCAACGTGTGAAAAACGTCAAAAAAATAAAATGCATAGAGTAAAGCACGTATATTCTGTTGAATACATAAAAAAATTCCATTCAAATCACCGACCCGACTCTGTGGCCCAATATCTGTGAGCGGCGTTGCATTAACAGAATATAGTTCAGATCTGGCCTAGTCTTCAGATGCAATCTTTTTAAAGACAGTCATTAATTAGTTGGGGTGCGTTGAGTTTTATATAAATAATTTTCTTAAAATTGAGTTTGATGACCCACTTGGGTCGAACAGAATCTCAATTATTTTAGTATGTAACGTTATGTAACAACAAAATTGCATTGTTCCAATGAGCCCTTTTAAAATACGCAGGTAGAAAACACAGCACTAGGCGGAGTTAACTAGGTAAGTATAATCTATAATTCTAATAGTTTTTTTCTGACTGGAACTGATGAAAAACTAAGAAATGATCTAATCTAATTATCTCATCGGTTTTTGGGTCATCAATCTACGTCCGTACTTATATGTCAAATTTCACCTTTATTGGGCTGTGACATACAGACAGACGTACGGACGGACGGACAGACCAAAACTATAAGAGTTCCTAGTTCCTACGAAACTCTAAAAATGTGCAGTTATGAGATGTTCTCCCGCCAGCAGAACGGCCTATTTTTAGTTGCGCGATATGACTGCCCTATGTTTGTCATAACATTTAGGATATTATATAAGTATAGAAAAAAAACTTTATTCTGCGTGTTCCTTTGCCTTCAAAGGTTCTTTATATAATACTTAATATTATCTTTGTCCTTTTAATATTATACACAGACAGACAGACCGATGTAGGTACGGACATACAAACATATTATGATCCAAACACATAACACGGCCCTTTTTTATGAGTCGGGGATTAAAAATTGTGTTTGACTCAAGCATGTGTATAGTAGGTATAGCAGTAAACAGTAATATAAATTACGTCGGTGGAAATTTCATAATAACAATTAATATGTTAATTTATTGATCAATTTTTGTCACTGAACATTAATAATTTTTTCAAAGCTTCAACGATTTCAGATGCAAACATAATAATATAGGTACCTATAATTCTATATCTTTGAAATCAAATATTTAAAATCAGTGTCTTTAAATTAATAAAAAAGCTATTAAGTATGGGAAAACCTATAATAATACTTTTGTTATCTTAAAATTAAAACAATTGAAAAGTCATTAAAAGTGATTAAAATACAACAGATACTCAATTATTTATAAGATAAGGAATATTTAATTCATTTAATGATAATATTGAATTTAAATTGCTTCCAGTCGATGTATTCTGCTGCAATGATTGCAATAATCCATAATTATTTATTAAGTACATGGTAGGTACCTATATTATACTTATTCTAGTTTTAGATGCAAATTATTATTTTTATTATAAAGTTACAGATTGCTGAAATTCTACACAAGGTCAATTCTCTGTTTGTTCCGCATCCCTCATTTAACAATATCCTTTCTTTATTAATGCTGACTGCGGATAAAAATTAAGTGATTAAAAATCGACTCTAATTATAGTAGTACCTAAACAGTCATAAATAATATTACTATCTACTGGATTTAGAATAAAACAAAGACATACCTCACTCCTAACATTGCATTATTATTCATCATAAGTATTTAATATATGTTGTACTATTTTCTTGATGATAATAAAAATTTAATATTGTTTTTAATATTTCGGACCATAGATAATTGCGTAATTTATTTGTATAATATGAATTATTACAACATAATTATGGCGTTAATTTTTAAAAGACACGACCAATTAACACTTTTTGACATTTCGCTTGTTTTTTGTATTTTTTTAATATTTAATTAGGTACTGTTGGTTATAAATTGCCCACTCCACTTATTTTTAAATATATTTATCTAAATTATTATAATAAATAAATCGTGTTTATTGTTTAGCTTTAAGAAACTGGACAATTGCAGAAGTATAATAATAAATTATTTATAGTGACAAATTAAACTAAGTATATATTAATATACTGGGGAGTTTATTGCACCGGAACATCCACTTCACTTGTTTTAAAAGAAACAATTGACACTCGAGTACAGCGCTGCTGCAACAATGGAACTTTAGTGTCACGCGTCAGCTTAGTCAGTTCAGAGATATACACGCTGCGACAATAATAATCCGTGTTCTGCTGTCTGATTAACATTCTGATCAGTGAATCGGCGCGGCGTTGATAAATAATAATTAATACCTATTACTATTGCAATAACAATAGTATAATATATAGGTACCTACTGTAGAGAGTTAAACACGGTGGACAATATTATAATGGTTTAGAAGATATTAATTAAAGAGCAAGCTAGATGCAAACGAACGTTGCAGGGCAGGATTTTCTTCTCGGTCGCGTGTTTCGCTTCGCGTAAATCGTCGCCGAGCCGTGACGAGAATTATTGCTGTCAGCTCGCGCGACAAAATATTATACCTAATTAACTCAACAACTATTATTTTTCGTTGAGCTATAATAATAATATGTCCATTTTTATTTTCCGAATCTCACCGCGCTGTCAAAATAAAAATTGTACGTAAATCAAGGTAACCATGATTTTTGCTATATTAAGCTAGTCATCAGTAGATCACCAAACAAAAAATTCGACTGATGACCAGTCCTATAATACTTCCCACCTAGTAAATATTTGCAAAAAATAAACACTCTTTTTTACTTCCCACCTCTACTATGGTAGGGAAGTAATGGATTCAGTCCGAAAACAATATTTCGAGATTTTAACAGATTTTCACGTTTTGAGACCCTAGCAATCGTTTAAGATCATTTTCTGACTGATGTCTGTATGTGTGTGTGTATGTGTGTATGTGTGTGTGTGTGTATGTGGTCAATTTTTCGCCTTCGATATCTTAAGAACGGAACAACATACGGGCATGCCGATTGTTCTATTGTGTTTATCAGCCTTTAACTTAGATCTGATTAGATTTTGAGTCAAATCGGTTCAGTGGATCCTGAGATATTCAAAAAAACGTCCTCAATGTCACGTATTAACATAGGTAAAAAAAAATATAAATGAATTCTAGATGTTATAATATGAAAAAAATGTAAATATTTTTTTTCTCTAAAATGTATAGTTTTCGAGAAAAAAAATATTTTACTAAAAAAAATAAAATTTGTACGTAAATCAAGGTAACCATGATTTTTGCTATATTAAGCTAGCCATCAATAGATCACCAAACAAAAAAGAGGGCCATGCTTTTTTCAAAGAATAAAAATTAAATTGTGTTTTAAAGACCACCAACAGCTAAGGTTATTTGGGCCTAGTCAAAGAATAAAAAAAAGAGTGTTTATTTTTTGCAAATATTTACTAGGTGGGAAGTATAGGACTGGTCATCAGTCGAATTTTTTTATTCTTTGAATAGGCCCAAATAACCTTAGCTGTTGGTGGTCTTTAAAACACAATTTAATTTTTATTCTTTGAAAAAAGCATGGCCCTCTTTTTTGTTTGGTGATCTACTGATGGCTAACTTAATATAGCAAAAATCATGGTTACCTTGATTTACGTACAATTTTTATTTTTTTTAGTAAAATATTTTTTTTCTCGAAAACTATACATTTTAGAGAAAAAAAATATTTACATTTTTTCATATTATAACATCTAGAATTCATTTATATTTTTTTTACCTATGTTAATACGTGACATTGAGGACGTTTTTTTTAATATCTCAGGATCCACTGAACCGATTTGACTCAAAATCTAATCAGATCTAAGTTAAAGGCTGATAAACACAATAGAACAATCGGCATGCCCGTATGTTGTTCCGTTCTTAAGATATCGAAGGCGAAAAATTGACCACACACACACACACACACATACAGACATCAATCAGAAAATGATCTTAAACGATTGCTAGGGTCTCAAAACGTGAAAATCTGTTAAAATCTCGAAATATTTTTTTCGGACTAAATCCATTACTTCCCTACCATAGTAGAGGTGGGAAGTAATAATTATTATTACACACCATAATATATTAGGTACTAATAGAGGACTTAGGTAATATTATGGTGAATAACAAGTCGATATAGAAGATGCACGAATAAGTACATAAAAAAACAGGCGTCGAGACTGAATTGGGGTCTTATGTATTTATTGTTTTTTTTTAGTAAAATATTCTTTATTTTTAATAATGCTTGGTTTCGAAGAAATGTTGATTATATTTTGTATTTTATATACTGTCCAATAACATTTGAATGTCTGGCATTAATGTTATTGTTTTCTACATTTTAGAATATTTTCATCTAACTGTAGGTATAGAATTAGTAATTTATTATGCTTCTACCACCTATGACCATGGCTTCTAAACGATGACGGTTGTAAAGCAAACTTCCATTGTTGATTGCAATATTTAAATTGAAATTTCATTTTGTAGATAATTATTATCCGGAAACTGTTTTGGAAATTATAAATATAAGTGAAAACAAACTTGAAATATTTAGTTTGTTCTATGGTTCTGGTGCCAACTTAATTTCGAATTTTGCGAAAACGAATACAGAAAACAAAAATTTACGGTTCGTATAAAACGCGATGTTCTAAATAAGTTAAGTCTACAACGGATTCAACGGCGCGGCGAGAGCAGCTCACGATTCGAAAATAGAATTGGACAGATATACTCGACGACGCCTTTCTTTATTTTTTATTTTATTTTATTTGTATTTAAAGTAAAGGACCCGTCGCCGTATATAATCTATAAACACGTGCGGCGCTATATTATAATAGGTGTGTTCTACTTTTATCGCAAATGGACCCGATAAAAAAATTTAACAATGCCAACGATAGATAATAGGTAGTTGATTATTACTTTCTTTGGCTGGATTGATAAAATCACAAAGCAAACAGCTTCATAATCTTATAAACGACTCATTTCATTTCAGTGCAGTGCGAGTATTACAGTCATAATATCATATTTTCAATGCGACACTTTTATATAACAATATACCTATTTACAATATTATTAACTTCCCATATTGGAAGTTATTGTAATGGGTCCGAAAATCGAAATCAAAATGTATAATAAATTTTTATGTTTCAAGGTCACCACACTATTTTTACACTATTTTTAGAAAGATGTCTCTCTGTGTGTGTGTGTGTGTACGTATGTACGTACGTACGTATACGAACGTACGTATGTGTCCATTTCTTTCTAAGACGAAATCTCGAGAAAGAAAAATGATTTCGACTACGTTAGGGTGCCAATCGACGCGTATTAACGTAAATATGATCTGAAAAAAAATTTTCAAAATCGGTTCAGCCGTTTTTTTTCTTAACCAGATAGACTCCAAAAAAGTAGATTTTACACAATATCTCGCGAATAAAAAATTATATCGACTTCGCAAGGGTGTCGATCGAGGCGTGTTAACGTCATTTTGATCCGACGTAAATTTTATAAAAATCGGTTCAGCCGTTTTTTTTTTTAATTATTGTTAAAAATAAATAATAATTATGTTTTAATGATTAAAATGATTACTTTTCTGTGTAATATCTAATTTAATTATTATTATTAAATATTTATCAAATTGGGAAGTTCGTCGTGTGGACCTCAAGGGTCGTACTTTAGTCCTAATAAACGACCCACCTCACGGCTTGTTATTATTATTATTATTATGCAAAAACTAGATAATGTAGGTAATACACAGACACAAAAAAAATTATAAAAACATCTTGTTATTCTAAAATTAACTTAATTAGCTTCTAGCAATCATAATAATAATTATGAATGTACAGTTTTAACACTGCAGACGGCTGTCTCACATGCAATCGAATTTTCCATTCAGAATAGGAAATGTGAGAAAAAAGTTTGTCTTTGCCTATACCTAAATACCTATACCTCTATAATAAAGCAAGACGCACACTAAATTCACTTGGTATATTATACTACAGAGTATAGGAACTTTTTGCCCGGGTACCGGGTTGATTTAAAATAAAGCTCCGCAGTCAAAATCGACACTAACGCCAGCGAAGCCGTGGCTAAAGTAGATATTATTGATAACATTTTAATTGAAAGCATAATATTAGCTTGAGTAAATGCAACAGGTAAAATTATATTATTGGAGCAAGGGTCAATTTTAATGCGTAACGGTGTAACCTAAATATTTGTACAAGTTGGTAAAATTTATGGCAACATCGTGAGGTGTTTTAGGTACCTACGTTATTTCTTTTAGAGCATAATTATTATTTTAAGCAATTATAGGCGACAAAAAATTAGATTTCAGAAATTCTATGTTTCAATCTCGTGTGCTATTAAAAATTTACACTATTACCTCATATCAATGTCTCCCGGTACCATACTTTATAGGTATGTTAAAATAATAATATGCTGTTGATATAATGTTTCAAAAATATTTTATTTTTATACCTTTTATTTTAGAAATACATCCATCACTAATTATTGTAGGTAAATTTACAAAATACTGCTTAATAAATTAATTATTGTCACATGACCATTACCAATAATAATATTATAATCATTACGATTTATAGTGACAATAAAATTAATTATTATTAAATAATATCATGTTCCGCAGTAGATATTGTAAGTATAACCAGCGGCACGTGAAAATTTTGTTACGCTTTTTAGAGATGCATGAATAAAATAAGGTGGATTATTTCATACTAACAATTATGTTAGTATGAAATATTATTTTAAATTCTACTTATCCGTGGATGACGACATGAACAATTAGATAAGAAATAAGGTAGGTACATTATATACCTATACTGCAAGTCGATGATTCTTAATATTTCTACTCTCACAGGCCTAAAAAAACGATCCAAATGCTTACACGGCACCCTTTTTTCTCAAAATTAATAGATGAACAACCCTTCACTATGCATGGTTCGACATTCACTTGGCCGCTTTTTTATGTATGTTCACCGATTTCTCCTGCATTTGTGAACCGATATTAATGATTATTGTTTTATTTTATAGGGCATACCTTCGGGGTAGTCCCATATAAATTTTACTTAAATCGGTTTTTTGTTATTATGTATTTTTTATGTATATGTATATCACCTCATATCTCTTGCATATTTTGTGAACCGATTTTGATGATTCTTGTTTTATTTAATATGGAATATCATCAGGATGGTTCCACATAAATTTTACTAAAATCGATTATGTGGTTTTCTTTTTTTAGTTTAGTAATCAAACATCAAGACAATAGTTGGTTAATAACGTACAAACTACGTATTGTAACTAGCCACTAAAAAGAGGAAAATAATAAAATTTTGAGATCGGCACCAATTAAATTAATAAAATGTGAAGTAGATATTAATTAAATTGCCGCCGACATCAAAATTTTATTATTTTCCTCTTTTTAGTGGCTTCTTTAAAGGAGGTTTTTTTTTTTGTTAAAGTTTTTTCATTATTGTTCCTTTATGCATACAACTTTAAATTAAAAATTTCGTTTCATCGGATGCACAAATACGGGACTGATAAGAGTTAAGAATAACAAAAACAAAATTTAATTGTTAAAAAAAAATGAAAAAAATAAGATTATCATTGAACTGGTCTAATTAAAAGATAACTCATTAATTACTATTTTAACAACACGGCACTGTTTTTTTCCAATCAGTATTATATTATGTTGTACAATGTCAATTTGTGCCTACTTATTGATTTATGAAAATTCTTAATAGGTAATTGTACTTATTATGTTTCCACTTGAATATACCTGTATTGTTCTGCTTTTTCAGAATTTTTACGTAAATTATCGTTGTAAGTGTTGTAACAATTTATCACTTATTTAAGTTATTTATGTATGTCAACAGGCAAATGGCAACATATTTGACAATATAATATTATTGTCAATTTGTAAAACATTTTTGGACTTTGGTACTTTTAGCAGTAAACTCGACGTCATAATATTCCACCTAGTGCCTGCAAGAGGTCTTCTATAATATTATACATCGTGTCCAAAAACTCATTCTCAACATGGGGATCTCCGTTATTATGAGAGATAGAGATTTGGTTAAATGAGATGAAGTATTCGTTAGGTAAAGTTGTATCAAATCACATAAATAAAGTTTAGATATTTTGTATAGTTTAGGCGCTATAATAAAAAAAGTTAATTTTCAAATTTTTTTTATTTTTGCTGATAGCAGATTTATTTTTATTATTATAGCGCCCTAAGCACGCAAAATATCTGAACTTTATTTATGTGATTTGATACAAATTTACCTAAGAAATACTTCATCTCATTTAACCAAATCTCTATCTCTCATAATAACGGAGATCCCCATGTTGAGAATGAGTTTGTGGACATTCTGCATACCTACATAATATAATAATATTAATAATATAATGTATAAAAACAAAATAAAATATAGTTACTTCTTACCACAAAGTTTTATTGACGGATGTACATTTCGAAAGCTTAGCTTTCGAAATGTACATCCAACAATAAAACTGTTGTGGTAAGAAGTAACTATATTTTATTTTGTTTTTATTCCAACCACAGTGCTAATATATATTTTTAATATAATGTATGATAATAATGTTATATATTATAAGGAATACGTTTGCCGGGTCATTCCCAGTATTTTTTCGCATATTCAAAATAAGTAATACAATATGTATTCAATAATAATTTATGTAGATACTTAAATACAGAGATATGCATTTAATAAATAACAGCACGGAAAAATACGTAACTTTATTTAATATCTCTATGTATTATTATTAACAATATTATTACTTCTTATTTAAACTGGCCAGAGAACGCCAGGGCAGGAGAAATATTTTTGTATACGTTTTTTTGCAGATCGTGGGTGTGTCGGTAATTTTTCATTTGTTTTATTTGTATCGAATAAAAGACTACTCTGCATAGACACAATGGCTGCTTGCACTCTGCAGCTTTTTGCATTTTCAGGAAAAAGTATTTAGTATAAAAACATGTTTAAAACAAAAGAAGGTAAACAGAAAGTTAGGTTTACCTAGCTGGGAGATGATTAAATAAATACAAGAAAATTACGTCGAATATAAAAAATAAACGGCCAAGTGCGTGTCGAACCATGCAAAGAGTATAGGGTTTCGTACCTACTATGTATTATCTAAGTTACGCTAAACGTACAATTTTGATAAAATAAATAAAATAAAAACATTCATAATCTACTTAAAAAGCCCGTTACAACGATACCCCACAAGAATAGGCATAAAAAAAACTTTTTAACAAAAAAAAAATCTCCTTCAAAAAGTCACTAAAAAGAGGGAAATAATGAAATTTTGAGGTCTGCGCCAATTTAATAAAATATGAAGTCGGTTAAAAAGTATAGTACCTATACTTATAGCGATTAATATCTTCTTTTTAACCAACTTCATATTTTATTAAATTGGCGCAGACCTCAAAATTTCAATATTTTCCTCTTTTTAGTGGCTTTTTGAAGGAGGTTTTTTTTTGGTTAAAAAGTTTTTTATTTTTTACTTTTTAGTGTCAAAAAGTGACATTTACCTTAAAGGAATCACACGCCGTTCCTCACTTTTATTAAACCGACTTTCTTACGCTGTCTGATGTGTCAAAAAGTGACATTTACCTTAAGGAATCACGCGCCGTTACTCACTTTTATTAAAATCAGCCTAACTACTGAACCGATTTTGATGAAATTTCTATGGGACCAATCTGAAAGTATATCCTTTCAAATAAAAAAAAATCTAAATCGGTTTGTAAATGACGGAGTTCTGAAGTTTGAGGTAACAAACATAAAAAAAAATACAACCGAATTGAAAACCACCTCCTTTTTTTTGAAGTCGGTTAAAAAAATGTTTTGCCTTCCGTTTGCATATATGGGCTAGAATTAAATTCAACCCCTAATGGGTTCAAACGGGAGTGTAGGCTTTTTTTTTTACTAATTAACGTCCAGGCAAAATCGCTGAAGCTAGAAACTTGAAATTTGGACATAGAGTTCACAACCCACGCTTTTATAATAATTATGAACCTAAATTAATATATATATATTTTTTTTAGTAGGTACCTACATTACAATAAAATCTTGTCTCTAAAAAGTTTTTTGAAGTTATACGTCTTTTGGCGCGTTAAGAGTAAAATATTAGCAGACAACGGAAACAGTTAGCAAGCAGCTAAGTGCTAACGGAAACAGTTAGCGCACCCACTTTTTTACAAATATTTTTTTTTCATCTTTCATAATATACGATTATCTTTTTGTATCTATAATACACAGACAACATTCCTCTATTTTGTACAAATTCAGCAAGGCTACCGATTACAGAATAATACCTAATTAAACAGTAGGCAAGGTGTCGGTTGAAGGCGCACGAATAATATTGAATCCATGACATATACTACAATGTCACGCAAAGGTCGCTATCACCGGATAGCGGTGTCTCCTAACACATTATAATATTGTGTGGTAGGCGGCCGATGACATTTTCTGTTTTTGGTATGAGTTGCTTCCGTGACATGAATCCAGCGCATAGCAAAAATGGGGGATCGCTCTACTCGGACTTTATAATATTATAGCATACTGAGCTGTAAAATCTATAATAAATGAATTAATTGTGAATTATAGACGCTCGACAACAAAAATCTATAATAGACGCATACCGTAGTAGGTATACAACGGCTCATCAAACTTGAAACCTGCAGATTTAACGTCACAGGGTCGATTAAACATGGCGACAAAACTCGGGATGGATTGGGAATATAATTATCTTCTTTTTCTTCTCACATATAAACTGAGGGCCGAATTACAATGGCGACTGGCTTCTCTTTTAAATGCTTATAGTACTTCCTCTACTTATTAAAGCTTTAACTTCAGTGTATTATAATAGTTAGGTATATCAAATATTCTTTCCGCAAATGCACGATGCGAATTTTGCCCTAACGAAGGACAGAATAGAATTTTTCTGAAAACAATTGCGACTCTTGTTTATTCTTGAAAAGAAAATACTGTTTTTGTTCCTGCAAAAAAAAAAATCACCCGTAATAAAATAATTATGAGGACTATACGATGTTCCCCAGACATAATATTTTAATAAGAATTATTGTTAGTTTGATTGATTTTATTTCAAGGGTCAGCATTAATTACTAAATGAAAACCACGAGCAGCACAAATAAAAACAATTTCAAGATAATGTCTAAAAATATTCTGGAAATGACCAGATTCTTCGCAAGAGGCATTTACGGTTCATGTGAAAAGATCATTGCATACAATAAATATTATACTTTATAAAATATGCTATCAAATTATTCCACTTAACGATAACAAAAAACAGAGATTCTCAAAATCTTTGATACATTTTTAGAGTGTTGGGTCTCCAAGTCACTATATGAGGTATTTCTAATACTTCATAATATTCAAAATCTTTTATTTTTATATATTATAATCAATAGGTAATAAGGTATTACAATATATAGATAGAAATAGATAAATTAAACTTTATTCTGTTAATACTGCACTTATATACAGTGTATAAGAATGCGTCGGTATAAAAGTATATAGTTTAAAACTGATTAAAAAATTCCTCGACAGAGTACCTAAAAAGTTTTCTGTAATAATATAAATTTTAATTTCTGTTTAAATTTGGTGACTGGTAGATTTTTGATCTCTTGGGGCAACTTATTAAACACCTTCAACATTGCATTTATAGGACCTTTGTTGACCGTAGTCAACGTCGACGTGTAGTCAAGTCTATAGTTAGTACCTGTTCGAGTGCTGTATAATATATGATTTGGAATATTTCCTGAGAAGAGATTAGGTATATTGGGAGTCCCTGCCAGTGGAGGACTAAGGGTGGGGGCGACTCGACCCGGGCCTCTGATCCAGGGGGCCTCCAAATCTCGAGAAGTCCTTCTTAATCAAATCCCAAACAAGGCCAAAATATATTTAGTAATCTGTCATTCTGTTACCTTTTCACGCCTAGCCGTTGAATAGATTTCGATAAAATTTGGCAAGGAGATAGATTGCATCCCGAGGAAGGACATAGGCTACTTTTTGTCTAAAAAAACGGCTTCGCCCGAGTGAAAAAAATAATCTTTGGAACTACTGAACCGATTGTAAAAATTCTTTCACTAATAGAAAGCTACACTATCCCTGAGTGATATGGGCAATATTTTATTTTGATTCTCGCGGGGGGGGGGGGAAATAAATCATATATTCTTATCTCTGGAACTATACTGAACCTATTCTAAAAATTCTTTCACTAAATAGAAAGTTACGCAGGGCGACAGATTTTCGCGAGGGGCAGTGGGAGCAATTCTTGCGGGGGGCTAATAAATCGTAAATTCTTATCTTTGGAACTACTAAATCGATTCTAAAAATTCTTTCACTAATAGAAAGCTACGCAGGGAGTGAGATTCTCGCGGGGGGATAACAAATTAACAATAAGTATACTATAAATATACGTGAGCGAAGCAATGGGCGACCGCTATTAAATCATAATTTCATACGGAGTAAATAAACAACATTTAACATTTAACATATCGCCCGGGCGAAGCTGGAACGGGCCGCTAGTATAGAATACTTTTTATCTCGCGCAGTACGGTAATTTATTGATTAATTCAGTCAAAAGTGACGGCGTATAATAGCGGATATTAAGTACCTATACCTACCTAAGTATGTGAAATACAAATGCGAAAGTAATTTGTAATTTTCCAGTTACAAACTATGTGAGACGTGGTTTCTTTGCACTTTTGTCTTGTCGACGAACGAACTACGTAACTTGTAATGATCTGCAAGTGGTGACTTTAATGATGAATAAGCGCACAACATAAAAAAAATAATGAATTTTCGCGTTGAATTGAGAATTTTCCCCTTTTTTCAAGTCGGTAAAAAATGGCGACGCGGACCATCGAACGTTGCGAAGTGGTATCTACAGAGCCGTGTTTTTCTGTCGCATTAATTTTGGAAATTATTCGACCTAAGAAAGTTGAAATGTGGTATACAACGGCAAATAGGGTTAAGTTTAATCAAACTTGGTCCAGTGGTTTCTGAGATAAGCGCCTTAAAAACTCGTTAGAAATAAAAAAATGTGTGCATGTGTCAGCTCCAACGCACGACTGGAATTTACTCCTCAAGTACCATTGTCTTTGACTATATGCAATAATGCAGTAGACAAACATACATACTTATACATGCGTCAGCTGTCGCGCAGCAAACCCTGTACACGTCGGCTGTATACAAGTATATACATACACTGAAAGGTACGCAAGGTACGTTGCGCAGAAAAACGTAACGCTTTTTAGTTAACGCTTGTGTAAATTTTACACCTCAAAAAATTTCCATACCGGGCGCCTTATATGAAAATCGATTCTTAAGGAGTAAACTTCAATAAAATATACTAAGTACCTATATTTAGTGATGGGCGATTACGAGATATTTTAGTCGATTGTCTCGATTGTTCAAACATCTCGATGACTCTCGATGGTTTTCACTTGGACTCGATTGTTGTTGTTTCATAGTTCACCGCAACCGAGTCGAATAGTACTGAATCGTACAGACCAGCCATACTCAAAGTGTGTTCCGCGGAACCCTAGGGTTCCGCGATACTTCTGTAGGGGTTCCGCAAGAATTTAGAAAAAAAATTAAAACACACCTCTCCCTGGTCGACCGTTCTGACTTCTGATTATTTGCGTTGGAAAGAGAGAAATAGAAAGTTTTACGTCACTCAGTGTTTGCGATAACGATTCAGAAATGTTTCAAGATGATGTATTTGAAGAATTGGTCAAATATCTCACTTCGATGCGCGCATCTTTTGAAAATTATTTTCCAGAAGAACAGAATACAAAAATGAAACTGAATTCATGGATTCATAATCCTTTTTTACCCAACTTACAAAAGCCCGAAAGTATGTCAAACGAGATATATGAATCTCTTTTAGAAATGCCATAAGACACAAGTATGGAGTCACTGTTTAAAACGACGCCTCTTAACGATTTTTGGTGCAGAATCCGTGATGAATATCCAATGCTTGCCAAAATGGCGCTGAATATTCTTCTCCCGTTCCCAACATATTTGTGCGAAACAGGATTCTCAACCTATGCAGCCACGAAAACAAAATACCGCAATAGACTGGACGCTGAACCTGATATGAAACTTCAACTGTCCTCTATCAAACCTGATATCAACCAATTGATGAAAAATAAAAAACAGTTTCATACCTCCCATTAGTTAGATTTTTTCTTTTTTAATATCTTCTATAATTATACTTGTTATGTAAGTAAGTAATAAGTAACTGTTACATTGTACTTTTATTATGCTTATTAATAAATAATACACTTTTAAAAACTATTGTTTTATTGTAGGGTTCCGTCAAGTATTTCGCTTTCCAAAAGGGTTCCGTCACCAAAAAAGATTGAGAACCGCTGGTACAGACGATGTACCCTGTCGAGAGCCACATAATATATTATAATCGTTCATCACTCAACAACTGTCGTCGAGTCGATTGAGTAATCGAGTGCTCTGAGACCGACTGAACAGTGAACAATCAACGATGAACGAGTCATGTGAACGTCAGACTTCAGTCGACTGGCATATAACCTTGATTATATGCATTCTCATTCGCTGGCAAATAATCGACTTGAACAATCGAACATTTCGATTGTAAAATCAAACTCCGAGTCGATTGTTGACTCGATTGTTGTTATGAATGATTGCAATTGTTTCGATTGTAAAAACATCTTATAATCGCCCATCACTACCTATATTATAATATTATTATAATAGGTACTTAGTTGCAAGTACGAACCCTCTGTGAAGAAGCATCATAATAATATGGAGTTGGTACTTGGTAGGCACTTGACCGATTTTTTTACAATGCCAACGACGATATATAATATATTATATTGTATTATAGTATTTATATTAGGTAGGTACAGGAATATCAATTACATTATTATGTAGGTACATCTGCAAATAATTTGACATTGACATCCATTATACAATAATACCTATAAGTAAGAACCTATAATATAGCTATAATAATACGTATAGGTATAGGTACTTACTATACAAGTTATACCAACGTTGCAACCTATGTATAAAGTGACCAAATCCTGAATAACAAAAAGCGGGACAAGGTCTATAAAAACCCGGCGCAGGCAACCGTTGGGTTCCACGTCCAAAAAAGCCTTAAACGCGCTAGAAACCCCCAAAAACTCACCAGAAACCCCCAAAAACTCGCCAGAAACCCCCAAAAACTCGCTAGAAACCCCCAAAAACTCGCTAGAAACCCCCAAAAACTCACTAAAAACCCCCAAAAACTCGCTAGAAACCCCCAAAAACTCGCTAGAAACCCCCAAAAGCTCGCTAGAAACCCCCAAAAACTCGCCAGAAACCCCCGAAAACTCGCTAGAAACCCCCAAAAACTCGCTACAAATCCCCAAAAACTCGCTAGAAACCCCCAAAAATCCCCTAGAAATCCCAAAAAACTCGCTAGAAACCCCCAAAAACTCGCTAGAAACCCCCATAAACTCACTAGAAATCCCCAAAAACTCGCTAGAAACCCCCAAAAACTCACTAGATATCCCCAAAAACTCGCTAGAAACCCCCAAAAACTCGCTAATATTTTTATTTTAAATATTATTTATTTTTTAAGGTAGGTATCAATTACTTATACAATTATTGATAAATAAAATACTTTGAGTGGGTAAAAATATCTAATGACTAAAAATAAACATTCTTAATGCATGTGATTTAATGAAAACGGGACAAAAGCGGGACGCTTGTTGAATCGGGACTCGTGGCTCAAAATCGGGACTGTCCCGCCTAAATCGGGACGGATGGTCACTTTACGTATGTATATTGCAGCTGATCATAATATTATCATTATGTCGTGAACTTACAAGAGTTTACTTAAGAGCTAATCTTTCATAGAATTGTAATGTCAAAAACGGTTTCAGTGTAGATAATAATTAACATACGGCATAATATAAGTACTACTTAAAAGATACAAGATGTTCTAGGAGTATTATTATATAGGAAGAATAAGTATTTTAGATACTAAAATGTTGTAGCGAGAGCATAATATTATTTAGGTAACCTAGTTGTGACATTAATTCAAATCGAAAAACAATTTACCGTTTGTGTTTCCGAAGTGTAACTACCGAGCGAGTTTTAAAGTTTAGAAATCCCTGCAGTGTAATAAATATCACATTATTACATAATACATTCTTAACTGTTGTAGTTGAATTTATAGTTGAAATTATAATAAAAAGTAAAAAATAATTAATTTTATTGTAAAAAAGCGTGGGGTAGTATGAAAATATGATACAAAGCACCCCGCGCTTTTTTACAATAAAATTAATTATTTTTTACTTTTTAGTTCATTTAAGGGTGTTTTTTAGTTTTTTTAAATTATAATTTATTTTTCCTTTTTAGTCCTGGAGATCCTGGTCAGGATAATGGGACAAACTTATGGAATTATTGTATTGTAATCGGTCCTTGATACGTGTGCAAAGTTTCAGTTCAATCTGAAGTTTTTTGCTTTTTTTTTTTAGTCCTGGAGATCCTGGTCAGGATAATGGGACAAACTTATGGAATTATTGTATTGTAATCGGTCCTTGATACGTGTGCAAAGTTTCAGTTCAATCTGAAGTTTTTTGCTTTTTTTTTTAGTCCTGGAGATCCTGGTCAGGATAATGGGACAAACTTATGGAATTATTGTATTGTAATCGGTCCTTGATACGTGTGCAAAGTTTCAGTTCAATCTGAAGTTTTTTGCTTTTTTTTTTAGTCCTGGAGATCCTGGTCAGGATAATGGGACAAACTTATGGAATTATTGTATTGTAATCGGTCCTTGATACGTGTGCAAAGTTTCAGTTCAATCTGAAGTTTTTTGCTTTTTTTTTTAGTCCTGGAGATCCTGGTCAGGATAATGGGACAAACTTATGGAATTATTGTATTGTAATCGGTCCTTGATACGTGTGCAAAGTTTCAGTTCAATCTGAAGTTTTTTGCTTTTTTTTTTAGTCCTGGAGATCCTGGTCAGGATAATGGGACAAACTTATGGAATTATTGTATTGTAATCGGTCCTTGATACGTGTGCAAAGTTTCAGTTCAATCTGAAGTTTTTTGCTTTTTTTTTTTAGTCCTGAAGATCCTGGTCAGGATAATGGGACAAACTTATGGAATTATTGTATTGTAATCGGTCCTTGATAAGTGTGCAAAGTTTCAGTTCAATCTGAAGTTTTTTGCTTTTTTTTTTTAGTCCTGGAGATCCTGGTCAGGATAATGGGACAAACTTATGGAATTATTGTATTGTCGTCGGTCCTTGATAAGTCGACAAAGTTTAAACTAAATCTGACCGTTCAAAGCTGGTCAAAATCAAGTTCAAAGAAGTCGGTTACAAACTGACAAACAAGCAAGCAAGCACACAAGCGAGCAAGCACACAAGCACGCAAACATACAGGTGAAGCTAATATAAGCGTGTTAAAAAAATCCAACCCGATTTTCACCCTCTTCTGCGAGTCTTACCCAATTGACGTGAAACTTTACAGTCGTATCTAGTTTTGATGATAATATAATATTCTGATATTTTGGCTATAATAATATATTCGTATAGATATAACAAGTAATTAATAAATGGAAATAAAAAACATATTGTGGTGGCAGTGACGGTATTGACGGTGGGAAAACGTGTCTCAGGTCGCACAGATATCTAATGAAAGAGCTACCTGAACCTCCTCTATATCAGATAATTAGACTGTAGGTACTCTAGTGCCGCAAGAGTTAAAATTTATTAAAAACAAAAAAGTTAAAAAATAAGATTTATGATTTTAAAAAATCTAAAAAACACGCCTAACCTATTATCAACGCACCAAAAAGTAGAAAGTGTTCTTTCTCTTCTATAACGTTAAATGAAAGTATGCGGTGAGTGTCCACTTCTTCTATAATAAACGTTATAGAAGAGAAAGAAATTTATTTTCTACTTTTAACATTGGAAATGTTTATGTTCGTATATGGGGGCAGAGTTACGAGTTTTCGTTCAAGGCCAAAAGACAACGGTGTCGCGATCAAGTGAGGAGCAATCATGCAAAATTGAACAAGTGCAATTTTTTCGAAATGTGTTTTATATCATGTCTAGTTAATTGAGAGGTATTTGCGACGATCTGCGGTGTTATTTTTGAGCAAATGTTAATAAATACTGTAGAAAAATCCATTTAAAAGTTAAGTAATCAAGCAAAAGTGAACGCGTATATAACAGAAGAATAATAGGGTTATTCCTGACAAAACTAAACAGTGCATTGATAAATATTGTGTGTATAATAAACAGTTAATTATGTTTCATATATGCTGTTATCATTTCCAATGTCCTCGATGGTTGCAAGGATTGCGAAATCTGTGAATTTTTTTTAGTGAGTTGATAATATTATAAGCTCGTTTTTTAGATTTTTTAAAACTATAAATTTTTATTGGATTATCCGCGGTCGACAAAATCAATTAGCTAGGCGACAATTTTAAAAGCAAACGCATGAACACAATATTATTCTGGGTCGCAAATTTACATTATTAATGGTTTAGATTTATTTGCTTTGATATACACTCCGATTCTAACTTAGTAAATTATCAATAATTTACATAATTTATTTATACGGCGGATAATAATTTGATTATTATAATATAACACCTGTGTTGTAACTAGGTATACCAATAATACTACAATAATATAGCGAATAATAATATTAATATCTGGGTGACCGAGCTTTGCTCGGATGAGTTCAATAAAAATGGTAATTAAGTAATATGCTGTGAGATATTGATTTTGTATTATTTTCTCAGAATAATATTCCAAAATGAATTTATTTCTGTAACATAATTTAAAATAATTGTTTCTGTTAAATGTTTCAACTTCCTATATTGTGTATTTTTAAGCGTAAAAACTATAAGTATCAACTTGGATCAAGAATTATTTTTTCAATGGTTTTATTAAGTTCGACATGACGTATAGGTCAAATTTAATTATTGAAATTTGACCCACTACCCGTTATCCAATTGAGTTGAAATTTTGCACACGTGTATAAGTCCGGTGACAATGCAATATAGTATATCTAATATAGATCACTAAACAAACAAGCCGTGAGGTGGGTCGTTTATTAGGACTAAAGTGCGACCCTTGAGGTCCACACGACGAACTTCCCAGTTTGATAAATATTTAATAATAATAATTAAATTAGATATTACACAGAAAAGTAATCATTTTAATCATTAAAACATCAATAATTAAAAAAAAAAAAAAAAACGACTGAACCGATTTTTATAAAATTTATGTCGAATCAAAATGACGTTAACACGCCTCGATTGACACCCTTACGAAGTCAATATAATTTTTTATTCGCGAGATATTGTGTAAAATCTACTTTTTTGGAGGTTATTTGGTTAAGAAAAAAGAACGGCTGAACCGATTTTAAAAAAATTCCTTTCAGATCATATATACGTTGATACGCGTCGATTGGCACCCCAACGTAGTCGATATCATTTTTCGTTCTCGAGATTTCGTCTTAGAAAGAAATGGACACATACATACGTACGTACGTACATACGTACACACACACACACACACACACAGACATCTTTCTAAAAGTAGTGTAAAAATAGTGTAGTGACCTTGAAACATAAAAATTTTTTTTCCTTTTTGATTTCGATTTTCGGACCCATTACAATAACTTCCAATGGGAAGTTAAAAATTCGACTGATGACCAGTCCTATACTTCCCACCTAGTAAATATTTGCAAAAAATAAACACTCTTTTTATTCTTTGAAAAAAAAGCATGGCCCTCTTTTTTTGTTTGGTGATCTACTGATGGCTAGCTTAAAATAGCAAAAATCATGATTACCTTGATTTACGTACAATTTTTATTTTTTTTAGTAAAATATTTTTTTCTCGAAAACTGTACATTTTAGAGAAAAAAAATATTTATATTTTTTTCATATTATAACACTTAGAATTCATTTAAGTATATTTTTTTACCTATGTTAATACGTGACATTGAGAACGTTTTTTTTAATATCTCAGAGTCCACTGAACCGATTTGACTCAAAATCTAATCAGATCTAAGTTAAAGGCTGATAAACACAATAGAACAATCGGCATGGCCGTCTGTTGTTCCGTTTTTACGATGTCGAAGGCGAAAAATTGATCACACACACACACACACATACAGACATCAGTCAGAAAACGATTTTAAACGATTGCTAGGGTCTCAAAACGTGAAGATCTGTTAAAATCTCGAAATATTTTTTTCGGACTAAATCCATTACTTCCCTACCATTATAGTAGAGGTGGGAAGTAAAAATTATAATTTAAAAAAACTAAAAAACACGCTTTAATGAACTAAAAAGTAAAAAATAATTAATTTTATTGTAAAAAAGCGTGGGGTAGTATGAAAATATGATACAAAACACCCCACGCTTTTTTACAATAAAATTAATTATTTTTTACTTTTTAGTTCATTAAAGCGTGTTTTTTAGTTTTTTTAAATTATAATTAATTTTTTTTTTTAGTCCTGGAGATCCTGGTCAGGATAATGGGACAAACTTATTGAATTATTGTATTGTCATCGGTCCTTGATAAGTGTGCAAAGTTTCAGTTCAATCTGAAGTTTTTTGCTTTTTTTTTAGTCCTGGAGATCCTGGTCAGGATAATGGGACAAACTTATTGAATTATTGTATTGTCGTCGGTCCTTGATAAGTCGACAACGTTTAAACTAAATCTGACCGTTCAAAGTTGGTCAAAATCAAGTTCAAAGAAGTCGGTTACAAACTGACAAACAAGCAAGCAAGCAAACATACAGGTGAAGCTAATATAAGCGTGTTAAAAAGAGGGCCATGCTTTTTTCAAAGAATAAAAAAAGAATGTTTATTACTTCCCACCTCTACTATGGTAGGGAAGTAATGGATTCAGTCCGAAAACAATATTTCGAGATTTTAACAGATTTTCACGTTTTGAGACCCTAGCAATCGTTTAAGATCATTTTCTGACTGATGTCTGTATGTGTGTGTGTATGTGTGTATGTGTGTGTGTGTGTATGTGGTCAATTTTTCGCCTTCGATATCTTAAGAACGGAACAACATACGGGCATGCCGATTGTTCTATTGTGTTTATCAGCCTTTAACTTAGATCTGATTAGATTTTGAGTCAAATCGGTTCAGTGGATCCTGAGATATTCAAAAAAACGTCCTCAATGTCACGTATTAACATAGGTAAAAAAAAATATAAATGAATTCTAGATGTTATAATATGAAAAAAATGTAAATATTTTTTTTCTCTAAAATGTATAGTTTTCGAGAAAAAAAATATTTTACTAAAAAAAATAAAAATTGTACGTAAATCAAGGTAACCATGATTTTTGCTATATTAAGCTAGCCATCAATAGATCACCAAACAAAAAAGAGGGCCATGCTTTTTTCAAAGAATAAAAATTAAATTGTGTTTTAAAGACCACCAACAGCTAAGGTTATTTGGGCCTAGTCAAAGAATAAAAAAAAGAGTGTTTATTTTTTGCAAATATTTACTAGGTGGGAAGTATAGGACTGGTCATCAGTCGAATTTTTTTTTGCAAATATTTACTAGGTGGGAAGTATATAGGACTGGTCATCAGTCGAATTTTTTTTAAGTTATTTTTCTCTGTAAATATTATTTACGTCGCCATTTTCAAAATATCTATACCGCCGTTATTGTTTTGTTAACTGAAGTACTCGCAAAAACCGATTTTCATTGATTGAATATCTTGTAAAAATGTTCCTATCAGATGAAATTTTGCTCAGCTAGATCGATTTTTTGCCCCCTCCGAAACCTCAGGGGGTGCAGTTTAGGGGGTTCACCCCCCCCCCCCCGAAATGTTTGGCAATGCATCCGATTCATATCTTAGCGGCGTTGGGCGTTGGCCATTATTTTAGTTATTATGTTATTGTTATAATGTTGTTACTAGACCAAAAAAGTAAAACGGAATGTTTGTATGAATATGTAATAACAAAATCTAATACCTTATACCGTTATACGAGCTCTATTTTATTTAAAAACAGTATCAATATAATGTACTTGTACCTACATATATATTTTGTAACCCCCCCCCGAAATATTTTTCTGAATCCGCCCCTGCTGGTACGTAATGGTATTACGGCTCGTGAGTCGTGTGACTGTAAAAACTCGCTATCGCTTGTTTTTACTTCCCACCTCTACTATGGTAGGGAAGTAGGTAATGGATTTAGTCCGAAAAAAATATTTCGAGATTTTAACAGATTTTCACGTTTTGAGACCCTAGCAATCGTTTAAGATCATTTTCTGACTGATGTCTGTATGTGTGTGTGTGTGTGTGTGGTCAATTTTTCGCCTTCGATATCTTAAGAACGGAACAACATACGGCCATGCCGATTGTTTTATTGTGTTTATCAGCCTTTAACTTAGATCTGATTAGATTTTGAGTCAAATCGGTTCAGTGGATCCTGAGATATTCAAAAAAACGTTCTCAATGTCACGTATTAACATAGGTAAAAAAAATATAAATTAATTCTAGACGTTATAATATGAAAAAAATGTAAATATTTTTTTCTCTAAAATGTATAGTTTTCGAGAAAAAAAATATTTTACTAAAAAAAATAAAAATTGTACGTAAATCAAGGTAACCATGATTTTTGCTATATTAAGCTAGCCATCAATAGATCACTAAACAAAAAATTCGACTGATGACCAGTCCTATACTTCCCACCTAGTAAATATTTGCAAAAAATAAACACTTTTTTTTATTCTTTGACTAGGCCCAAATAACCTTAGCTGTTGGTGGTCTTTAAAACACAATTTAATTTTTATTCTTTGAAAAAAGCATGGCCCTCTTTTTACTTCCCACCTCTACTATGGTAGGGAAGTAATGGATTCAGTCCGAAAACAATATTTCGAGATTTTAACAGATTTTCACGTTTTGAGACCCTAGTAATCGTTTAAGATCATTTTCTGACTGATGTCTGTATGTGTGTGTGTGTGTGTGTGTGTGTGTATGTGTGTGTGTATGTGTGTGTGTGTGTATGTGTGTATGTGGTCAATTTTTCGCCTTCGATATCTTAAGAACGGAACAACATACGGGCATGCCGATTGTTCTATTGTGTTTATCAGCCTTTAACTTAGATCTGATTAGATTTTGAGTCAAATCGGTTCAGTGGATCCTGAGATATTCAAAAAAACGTCCTCAATGTCACGTATTAACATAGGTAAAAAAAAATATAAATGAATTCTAGATGTTATAATATGAAAAAAATGTAAATATTTTTTTTCTCTAAAATGTATAGTTTTCGAGAAAAAAAATATTTTACTAAAAAAAATAAAAACTGTACGTAAATCAAGGTAACCATGATTTTTGCTATATTAAGTTAAGATCACCAAACAAAAAAGAGGGCCATGCTTTTTTCAAAGAATAAAAATTAACTTGTGTTTTAAAGACCGCCAACAGCTAAGGTTATTTGGGCCTAGTCAAAGAATAAAAAAAAAAAGAGTGTTTATTTTTTGCAAATATTTACTAGGTGGGAAGTATAGGACTGGTCATCAGTCGAATTTTTTGTTTGGTGATCTACTGATGGCTTAGCTTAATATAGCAAAAATCATGGTTACCTTGATTTACGTACAATTTTTATTTTTTTTAGTAAAATATTTTTTTTCTCGAAAACTATACATTTTAGAGAAAAAAAATATTTACGTTTTTTTCATATTATAACATCTAGAATTCATTTATATTTTTTTTTACCTATGTTAATACGTGGCATTGAGGACGTTTTTTTGAATATCTCAGGATCCACTGAACCGATTTGACTCAAAATCTAATCAGATCTAAGTTAAAGGCTGATAAACACAATAGAACAATAAGCATGCCCGTATGTTGTTCCGTTCTTAAGATATCGAAGGCGAAAAATTGACCACACACACACACACACACACACACACACAGACATCAGTCAGAAAATGATCTTAAACGATTGCTAGGGTCTCAAAACATGAAAATCTGTTAAAATCTCGAAATATTTTTTCGGACTAAATCCATTACTTCCCTACCATAGTAGAGGTGGGAAGTAAAAAGAGGGCCATGCTTTTTTCAAAGAATAAAAATTAAATTGTGTTTTAAAGACCACCAATAGCTAAGGTTATTTGGGCCTAGACAAAGAATAAAAAAAAGAGTGATTATTTTTCGCAAATATTTACTAGGTGCAGGGAAGTATAGGACTGGTCATCAGTCGAATTTTTACATACTATCATCACTCGCCATAATATGCCCCATTATGTATCTAGACATACTTACAATCTAAGTACTTATTATGTAGGCGACTAGACGCACGATAAATAATACATTTCATACATGTGTTACAAAAACTAATTTAGTGTCAACTTGCATGATAATAAAAAATTATTATTGAACATGGTAGACTGAGAGACGATTAAATATTCAAATAAAATGTACCTGCGTAAGTAACTTCTCGAAACAGGGTGACAGAATTATCTCAACATCGCCATAAGTAATTATTATTAATAAGCTCGATCGTTGTTATCAATTTTAAAACGCGAAAAAAATGTTTAAATAACCATTACTAAAAGATTGAGAAAAATATACTTTAAACTTACTTGATTGTCTGTTAACTTGGAAATAATAAAATAACTGTTGTTTCTGGTGATCCAAACAAAAGTTGAAATTGGCGGCATTAATGGAATTTGGTATAATAACAATGGAACTTTGTTAACGCACCACGACCTATTGTAATAATAATAATAATAATGGAGCTCGACTGGTTGTCGGAGCACGCTGACAGTTCGACTGACTTTGCAAGTGACTAGTGAGTGAACGCTTGCCGTTGGCGATGAATACATTGAATGATGATTTGTAATAGATAAAACTGCAATCACTGAATTGCTTAGCTATATTATTATAATAGCAAATATAGCAACAATTTGTTAAACGTTAAAGACCATTATACCTACTTATAATAGTAACTTATAGTAATAAGTAGTATACTAATACTACATATAAGTATTATCGTTTATTAAATTATTAGGGTGGACTTTATCAGCCCGTTAGAAAAGGACTGTTACCGGCGCCCAATCGGGCGATGCCAAAACAAATTTTAATATAGATTTTACAGTAGAAGAATAAAATCTCTGGTACGCCTCTGGACTAAACACATTAGAGATAAGATTAGAACACGAAATCCAAATGAACAAAAGGCCTTTAAAAGACGTACATATTTACTTTAGACAATACGTCTAGACAACGAAATCACACAATAGTATCTATCTTAAAGTTCTTAGAAAGTTCTTAGAAAACCTTATCTAACCCCCTTTGCTGAGTCTAGCTAACTACGCAGCCGCAACGGGATTGCAGGGCCGTTTGCTATTGGCTGAAGACATGCACTCCTACTAAGAGGAGGGGCATCGGGGTTAATGGGGCATATTTTTGAAATCAAACTTAGGGAAGGACTGTAGAAAACATTGTCGATTCAAGTCATTCTGATTTTGGACTGCGAGTTGAGTGGTGTGCGCCACAGAACATGATTGGGAAGAAGTTTGCCATGTGAGTACATTATTTTGGATTTCGTAGGGTAATAGTTTAGACATAGCTTGCAGCTATGTCTACTACTATCGAATAGGTAGCTAGGTAGATAGACCTCTTTATTTCTGTATGTGGTATATAAAACAGCGTATAATGCGGCACAAATATACATATAATATGTTTTTTGTACATCGGGTTTGACAGTGGTGTATTTGGTTTCTTTTACTGAATCAGCTTTGTTATTATTAGAATTAAGATGCAGTTTAACATTACACCACCATAAACAATAAGAAATTAAGTTTTTTTTTAATAATATAACATATTATTATATAGACACATGGAAATTGTTAGAATTAGTTACTGTATATATCGTTAATAAATAAACCATTGTATGTATCTGATCTCGTGTGATGAGGCTTTACTTTTTTGATTCGCTACCATACCTGAACAACGACAAAGATCCGCTAGGGACAGAACCCGTCCCTTTTTTATTATCGGACGCGCGTGGTATGACTTTATTTCGATTGGTCTACCGCGCCGCGCGGGTAACAATGGTGGCAGCGGTGGGATCTTTAAGTAGTTCAGAAAAAAAAACAAGTAAGCGACGTCATGCGAGATGCATAGTATGATGGTTAAATTTATCTTCTTCGTATGTAAAAACACGTGCATCTTGATACACTAAGCTAGTTAACGGGATATTAAAGGGCGAGTATTGGCAATCGGGTACAAATAAATAACCACGGAGGCGCGCTAGACAATCCAGGGCATGTTGAGTGAAGGTATTAAATAGTTAATAATTATCAATAGTTAATAGAGTCTCAGGTAACTTAATTTTGTTTTATCGCTTCGTTATTTGGTGCATAAACATAAATGGTTTTACGTCACTAATTTTGTCAAAAAAAAAGTTTTGCGAACTGCGCGTAAATGAAGGCTTCAAAATTTAGCATTAATCTGTAGAAAAGTTTTTGGTTCATATATACAAATACCCGTTATTACAGTCAGTCAAAATGGCCACGCCATCTAGACAGTCAAGTGATAGCACCACTAACCCACAAGTAGTTACGGTTCAAATGCCGCGTGTCATGTTAGGCAGTTTCGCGAATTCGGTAGAACCTCTCACAGGTAAAGAAAGAGTAACGGAATATTTTGAGCGATTAGAACAAAGAGCAGAATTGGACGGGATCACGAACGAACAACTCGTGAAAGTACTAAGGTGCAAACTGAGCGAAAGTGCATACCAATACTATCGCAGCGATACTGCATTGGCATCCGCCACCTACGAGCAGGTAAAGACTGCTTTGATTAATCATTTTAAACCACCGACAATACCGGGGGTGGCGCGATTTAAGCTTTCACAGGTTTATCAAAAGGCCACGGAAACAGTCCGCCAATTCACGACAAGAGTGAAATTAGCGGGGCAGGATCTGCTAGACGAAGAACTGAAGACGGCCACTGAAGCTGAAAAACCGGGGATAGTGCGTATGAACGCGCGCGATATACTAACCCAGTTCAAGGTTGGGTTAAGGCGAGAAATGCAACAGACAATCGGAATTACTCTCACGCTACAAGATGGTCTTACGATCGACACCGCAGCGGCTATAGCGGAACAGGCTGAACTACACCAGGCGTTATTGAACACGACGCGGGGTACAGTCCAGGCCGTATTACCGGACACAGACTGGCAGCCAGCAATACCAAAGCAAGCCGAGCCACGAGCGCGCACCATGGACAGGCAGGGACAAATATGGAATGTTTTAATTGTTTTAGAAGAGGTCACGTGAGACGCGATTGTAAAGCGGCAATAGTATGTCGCTATTGCAAAAAATCGGGACACCAGGAGAGGGAGTGCTATTCGAAAAAACGTGCTCAAGGCAATGGCGCAACGCAAAGACGTCCAAATAGGTGGAGCCAGGCGCCGCAACCGCGGGCGCGACATCCACAAGCGCCGCCACCAGAAGAAAGGTCGCGACATCTAGAACACGAAGCTACAGCACAAACCCAGCAAGAGAGGTCTTTAAACGCGAGTCGCACCTCGGACCGACTACCCCAACCCGAGGCGCGGACAAACGCGAGACGGTAATACATATTAATGCACAATATCGCAGGGGTGTTCCACATATTCTGGTCGCGGAGGTGGGACCGCAAACCATACGGTTGATGGTGGACACAGGCTCGGCAGTGTCTATCATCAAGCCAGTAGTAATGCCGGAGTGTACAGGTGAGTGTGTGAATAATATTAAGCTAACAAGCATTACGGGGCACGAGCTGGAGAGCAGGGGAACCGTGGAGGTCAATTTAACAATCGGCGACAGGACGCTGCAGTCACTATTCGTAGTGTGCGACAAGCTACCGATAGACGTAGACGGACTTTTGGGCCGTGACTTTTTACAGGAACACCAGGGTATGATAGACATGGGAAACGGCACGATATATTTAAATGGGGTGCCAGAAAGACTGTATGCAGAAGGTGAGCTTGACAAAATTTATACTATATGTAATGCCGGGGGAAGAGTTAAGAATAATAAATGTTATAACGAGAGTTCGCGACACAGCCAGAACATATGTGACGAAGAGAAGTCTCGAAACGACAAACGATCAAGTAATGAGGGGGTCGCAAAATCAAAAATGTGCAGCAGGACAGTGTTGTGGAATAGTATAGAGTATAGACAATTGTTGTAAAAATGCGTATACGGCAAGACTGCGGTCATTGTCGTATACAGTTAAGAATCGCTTAGCTAGTTTAAAGACACGCGCTGAATGTATACACGCGCGATGCTTATAGTTGCACTTTGCCTGTCCAATGTCTTATTATTGAAATCTATAAATGTCAGGCATAGTGCACTATTAAAAAACAGTCATTAGAAGAATATCAGTCGGAAATAATATCCGTTGAAGTTAACGTGAAAAATCTAAGTTTACTGAGCGACTCTGTAGAACAACGACTAGGATTATCTCGACTAAGATTATCTGCACCTGTAAATATATTTCACCATCGGTATCATTAAATATAGACTTAGTGTTGACATTTGATGTTTATTCTGTCACCCGCTATCACCCAATCGTCCTAAAGGCATCCACTCGGCCCAATTACCATCTTAGACAACCTGAGCATAAATTTCAAACAGGTACGTAAAAATATTAGATATACTACCGTAGGAGCGCGGAATGGGCTAGACGCTGAAAGTCGAACAGCCACAACACTCAGATGCGGGGGGGATTCAGAAGACTCGTCGTCGGCGCCACTGCCATGGTGCCCGAACGACAGCGAGCAGAAGGTTGGCAGACCTTTTGTAGAACTGAAAGAGGCCCTCGAAATACCCGCCCGAACCGAGTGTGTGTGTCAAGCCAGACAACAAATTGGAAAGCCCAAGGAGTCCCTACTCATCGAGCCGGTCGAAATTCTAGTGCACGGAATTTTGGCAGCGCGAGTTTTGGCGACTGTCCAACATAACGGCGAAGTAACGGTCCGCTTGATCAACGTCACCGAACGAGCTTTGACGGTCCCCGCCAAAACAACGGTAGGCGTAGCCAGCATTATGCGCGAGAAACTTCCAGTGAGCGCAACGTATGCATCAGTACAGGGAACCGCGAAGCTCAGTGAAAAGCTGAAGTTCGAACTGGGTCATCTGAGTGAGAACGAGCAAGAGAGAGTTAAACAATTTATTAATAATTACAGAGATATATTCATGATGGACGGGGACAAGCTGGGTGTCACCAAGGAAGTGAGGCATCGAATAATCACAGAAGATGTGCAGCCCATAGCACAGGCCCCTTATAGAGTCCCGCATGCACAGAGGGCCAAGCTGCAAGAAGAGGAGGTTACTCTCGAGGTAGGGGACCGAGTGTATTTGCATGACCCGAGCAAAAAGCTGCGCCGGTCGAAGAAATTAACGCGACCATGGTTAGGTCCATATGTGATCACCGAACAGAAGGGACCGGTGACCTTCAGAATAAAAAACGTCAAGGGAGGTGCGACGCAAGTAGTACACGCAAACCGACTGAAGAAGTGCAGCGCGAGCGAAACAGACGCCGCAATCGAAGAAGGCCCGGGGGAAGTTTTACCAACCCGCCAGCCGCAAAGCGCCCAGGAGACAGGCCCGCCTGACATGACCGAGGTTGTCGGGGACCTTTTCACGGCGCCGGGGGACTATTCGTTGGCACACTGTGTGTCAGCAGACTTGAGGATGGGGCAAGGTATCGCCGCGTGTTTCCGTCGAAAGTTCGGTCAGACAGACGAACTGAAGAAACAGACACCGCAACCTGGTAATGTAGTCTGGCTAAAGGATCGTGAACGGTATGTATATTATCTAGTGACCAAACAAGCGTACTACCATAAACCAACCTTAGCAAATCTACGCAATTCGCTAATTGCAATGAGGGACCATATGAGAAGTGTGCACGCGACTAAACTAGCTATGCCGCGAATAGGCACTGGCCTAGACGGACTTCAGTGGGAAAGCGTTAAAGAGGTAATTCGGGAAGTATTCCAAGGGACAAAAATAATTATTCGGATTTACAGATTAACTAAGCCGGAGGAGTTGCCAGCGCAATTTGAAATTGCGATAGCACCTGCCGACAACGGGGAAGGACCACATCCTAGCGAAGGTAACAACCAAACCGACCCTCCATCCACCCCGCAAGCGGGACATCAGTGGAGCACTTGGAGGCCTTCGCCTAGCGTCGTAGGGTCCGACAGCAGCAGTGACGACGCCGAAGACGACACAACGATTGCCGAGGCACCACCAAGCCAGGGGACACCATCCCGGAGCAGAACCGAGGGGTATCATACACGAAGTCAAGGGCCAGCACCTGACGCACCATGGGTGCTCAGACGAAGAATCTAAGCATAATCATTCCTTTGTTTCAGAACCGATTCTTCTCATTATTTTTTTTCCTATCTGTTTGTTCGGTATTTTGTAAATACGAGCGTAACCATAATATTAGTTATAACTGACAGCAACAACCAAGATGTCGAAAATAAAAAGGATAGTGGCATTATTAAATTCCATATTAGGTAGATTTTTATGCAGATGTACTCTAGAATGATTATTCCATTCTGGTTGATATAGTTATTGTAAAGATCTTGGTTCTTGTTGGATCAGTTAGCGTCTGCTCTACTGATAAGTTTAATAATATGGGGAGGAGAGTCAGTAACAGTACGCCTGCATTGTAAGATAAAGGGAATTACACCATTTCAATAGAGGAAGCTTAAAGACAATTGAAAGACTATATATATATATAAATATAGCAATGACGTTAATGATGGTGGAATTCCCCTTGTTTGAAGAGTATAACCAATAACTTTTTATATTATATTATGTTGTTATAAGTCTATTTTCTATGACCAAGAAAACCTTCTGAAAAAAAAAAGCTGAATGTGAGATAATAAACTTAATGAGTGCCGCGAAATACAATAACCAGAAGTGAAAGCGTAACTAAGACAAAGTGGACTGTGCAAAAGTGTGCAAGGCAGAGACCTTAGTATATACTAGTTAACAAAACGTTTGAAAGCGCGAAGGTATGATGTACGAGAACTTAATATTAACGGTGTTGTGCGTAGCGATAGTGGCGAATAGAGACGCAATGGCCCTGATAGGATATGATTGTGCGGGGTCGCGGCCAAACATTACAACGATATCCCTACTGAGATAAAGGACTGTCAACACCAGGTGAAGAATATCCAGCAGGCTGAAGCATACATACAGCTACAGCGGGTGGTCCAGTGCAAGGTTGAGGTCCAACGACAAATCACGCCTAATACTCTGCAGCCGTCAAAAGCCAGTATCTGGAAGTACAAGAATCCGGGCAACTTGGCCACCAGCGGCATCTATGCCGACGAAGACCTGGAGCGACTGACCAACCGAATTCTTTTCGGCGCCGAGCGCCAAGCCATAGTAAACACGTTGACTAGAAGCCTGACAGGTACGCCGACAAACCTACAAGGCATAAACCTCAGCGACGCGATCAGCAAAGAAGCAATGGCCAAGCTGATTACTAGCTACACCGACCAATCCACCCACCGAGCGACCGGCCGGGTTCACAACGTTACAAGAGCCAGCAGCAGCCATACCGGAACCAGCTGTAACACCGTACAAGGGTGTAATCATCCAGCTGCAGGAGACGCCGGCACACCACGACATAAGTAGTTAAGCTAGACAGGTAGTGGAAAGACAATATAAGGAACCTTTTTTTTTCGAACTAACTGTGTGGTCAACAATGAATTGGTTGGTCATAGAAAAGTGTTTAAGTTGTTGTATTTTTTTTTGTGTGTGTAGTTACTAAGATTAATAATAAGGGTCATAGAAAAGTGTCTAAGTTGTTGTATATTTTTTTTTTGTGTGTGTAGTTACTAAGATTAATAATAAGGTTCATAGACATAAGTTCGAGCCCGGTGTCGTACCAGAAGGGGGAAGTCAATATTACGTAAAATTCGTCTTTTTTTTTGAGTTACTAAAAGAATCTTAGTCCCTATTGGGACTAAAATTTTTTTTTAAGGGGGGAGTGTTGTTACCGGCGCCCAATCGGGCGATGCCAAAACAAATTTTAATATAGATTTTACAGTAGAAGAATAAAATCTCTGGTACGCCTCTGGACTAAACACATTAGAGATAAGATTAGAACACGAAATCCAAATGAACAAAAGGCCTTTAAAAGACATACATATTTACTTTAGACAATACGTCTAGACAACGAAATCACACAATAGTATCTATCTTAAAGTTCTTAGAAAGTTCTTAGAAAACCTTATCTAACCCCCTTTGCTGAGTCTAGCTAACTACGCAGCCGCAACGGGATTGCAGGGCCGTTTGCTATTGGCTGAAGACATGCACTCCTACTAAGAGGAGGGGCATCGGGGTTAATGGGGCATATTTTTGAAATCAAACTTAGGGAAGGACTGTAGAAAACATTGTCGATTCAAGTCATTCTGATTTTGGACTGCGAGTTGAGTGGTGTGCGCCACAGAACATGATTGGGAAGAAGTTTGCCATGTGAGTACATTATTTTGGATTTCGTAGGGTAATAGTTTAGACATAGCTTGCAGCTATGTCTACTACTATCGAATAGGTAGCTAGGTAGATAGACCTCTTTATTTCTGTATGTGGTATATAAAACAGCGTATAATGCGGCACAAATATACATATAATATGTTTTTTGTACATCGGGTTTGACAGTGGTGTATTTGGTTTCTTTTACTGAATCAGCTTTGTTATTATTAGAATTAAGATGCAGTTTAACATTACACCACCATAAACAATAAGAAATTAAGTTTTTTTTTAATAATATAACATATTATTATATAGACACATGGAAATTGTTAGAATTAGTTACTGTATATATCGTTAATAAATAAACCATTGTATGTATCTGATCTCGTGTGATGAGGCTTTACTTTTTTGATTCGCTACCATACCTGAACAACGACAAAGATCCGCTAGGGACAGAACCCGTCCCTTTTTTATTATCGGACGCGCGTGGTATGACTTTATTTCGATTGGTCTACCGCGCCGCGCGGGTAACAGGACAAACTAACGACAAAAAAGATGTCTGAAGCGACAACAAAATAGTATAAACGGCTTTAAATCATTGTTTTCACGACTAAAAATAATATTGCTAGCCACAAAAGAGTATTGCACGACAAAAATGTTAAATGGAAATGAGAATCCTTATCCTTATCGTTACTTACTAATATTATAAATGCGAAAGCTACACTATCCCTAAGTGATATGGGCAATATTTTATTTTGAAACTCGCGGGGGGGGAGGGGTAATAAATCATAAATTCTTATCTCTGGAACTACTGAACCTATTCTAAAAATTCTTTCACTAATAGAATGCTACGCAGGGGGAGAGTTTCTTGAGGGGGCAGGGGGATAAATTCTTGCGGGGGGGGGCAAATAAATCATAAATTCTTAGTTCGAGCAGCACATCAAATAACCCATTGACCACCAACGACAGAATCTGGATTAAAATCTGGAATAAAAGTTATGCCGGTCGTCATTGTAATTAGGATTAAGGCCCTTATTTTATAAAATGTACGAAGAAGAAGAAGAGAATAATATTCTCAATCCATCCCGTGTTTTGCCGTCATGTTTCTTGGGCCCGGTTGTAACAAACCTCTATGATGAATGCAGTGGAAGCGAATACGAACGTTAAATAAAAAAAATGCTAAGCGCGAACAAAGAGGTATAAGTACACAATAATTTAAAAATAATTTAACCAAGCCAGAAAGTAAGCCATAAGTTATGATATGCAAAAAAATAAATGAATAAATAAGTAATATCAATTTTACTGCAGTAAATTATTTATTTAACAGTTAGAAAAAAACGTAAATAGAAATATATACAGTACCCCAGACAATACTTAGCAAAAAATGGTAAATTTTATGTGCACAATTAGGTAATATTAGTAACAAATAAAAGATAAAATAATATTAACAAAGAGATAAAAATAACAAAAATATATACAAACACATTACCAAAATACAACAACAATTAAAAGAACGAATAATAAATAATAAAAAAAAAATAGCCAACAAAGTTATTAGTGGAAGGTTATTCCCACAATTATTGTGGTCTTCAACTCCGACCGGACGCCAAAAACTGAATAATTAGGTATTTAAGTTTAAAAAAAATTATTAATTTTTTCATTTTTTCTAATAATTTAACATAAATAATATTGAAAATCGAAAAGAAAATTTTTTTTAAAGCTATAGATAAATTACTAAAAATTAATTAAAATGTATAAAAATTTAAAAAATATCACGTGACTTCAAAACGCGCCAGAAATGTTTGTGACGTCGTTATGTTAAAATGTGTCTGCATTTGTTGGTATTTGTGTATATGTATTACACATACTATCAAAAATAATAAATTTTTAACTTGGTAACCATGGATACAAAGACCATAGATAACATAATGACGTCACACGCGTTCGGATTCTTTCGGCGCGTTATCGGAACTGAGTTTAAAAATTAATTTTTATTTAAATATAACTTTTTACTTAGTAAGCAAAAAAATTAAATAAAAACAGTTTTGCTATAAAACTTGTATGTGGTCCTTCCATTTAAGTAAAAAAAAAAATTCAGTTAAAAACCCAATTATATAGGTACTTTTGGCGACTTTTGTTACCTATTTTATTTATTAAATAAATAAAGTTTTACTTGAACCGTGGTTTCATAAAACCGCACCCTAATTTTTCTTTCGGAGGGACACTTTTTAACCGCTGTCCGGCGTCCGCTAAAAGCCTAAAGGGCACATCCAGTAGTATAAGTCGATGATATTTAACATGGACCTTAGTCCACAACTCACACAGGAGTAATCGACATTTTAGTGTTGGAAACACTGAATATAAATCAGCTGTTTCCCGCAAAACTGCGTTGTACAAGTGTCAAATATTATGCTGTTTGCAACATAACCTCAGTTTAAGACATATTTTGTTTAACATTATTTTTAAAAACTACCAAATTTTTTTCTAATCAATGATTGATCCGGACCGCAATATTTTAAGCACTCGTGATGAAATGACTGTGGTTCAACCACAGCCACCAAATGTGCAGAGGAGACCCGCAAATCCTTTAGTAAGTATTAAGTAATGACAACTTACTATCATTGGATAATTAATTAATTAATTGAATGGTGTATATTAATGACTAATTAAATAAAATTTCATTTTTTCTGGTACGAAACCGTTTGTGTCTACTTAGTGGTATTGTGTTGTCAACGCTCGATATTTCTTTTAAAGCTCAATTATCAATTTTCCTCGGAAGAATTAAGGGTACTTCGAGAATGTAATAATGAAAGTTTTTTTCAACGATCGGTTCCAATCGGCACAGCAATGTCTCTGGCAACATACTTTGCGGTAAAAAATGGTGAGATTTCTTTATATTCTGTTGACTGAACAACGTGCCGTTGCAATTTAATAATTTTTTCAGGCTATCTGAAACCGAATGCAAAATATGGCGCTATTCCGAAAGTTATTGTTGCGATAACAGTAGGATATTTTGCGGGAAAATTCTCTTATCAACAGAAGTGCGCTGAAAAAATAATGCTCTTGCCAAATAGCAAATTAGCTGAAATTATAAGACAGAGAAAAAAAGGTGGATTCACAGAGAAGTGAGAATTATAATTTTATTTAATAATTTATTTTGTTTTTTGTGCAAAATTGTGTATTATATTTTATAATAATTTCGTCAAGTATAGTGATCATGCATTATGTTTGAAATTTTTTTTCTAAACAACCATGTGTTCCTTGCAGTTTAGATCCGAGTTTTGGTGCCGGCATGTCGCTGACTCCATTCAGTTCAGTAGGTCCGGGAGACATACGCAGCGAAGCGGGTTCGCAGAGCGGTTTTGAGTATGACGGCTACCATACCTCGTCTGATTTGGACGATTCCCGCAAACCGAGCGACAGTGAGTGTGGACAGATTGTGAAATTGATTACGTAATTACGGAGCCATCGGGTTTCGAACCGATGTTCCTATGCATACAACGCAAATACGTTGCCAACTGCGCTATCGCTGCAACTGTACTGCGTACCGTTTTTATGATATAAGTATGTCAGCCAGGCACAGTTGTAAGAGCAGTCAGTACCCAGACGTGTATTAATAGCATACTGCAAATGCGTGTTCGTGTTTGAGCCGAGTAACCCCGGCTCAGCGAATCTCACCGTCGGGTTGCGAACGTGCGAACGCGAACGGGGTTTACTTTATTTCATTACCCAGGCAAAGATTGCCTAACGCGCCTAAGGAAGTTTTCACTTCAATAAAAGCTTTGGGGCGGTCTTATAATACTATCACATAGTTACTTTGCTCAATTGATCACTCCAAAGGCTTTTATTTTCCAGATGTATGAAAATTAGTTTTTACTTTTTAGGCAGCTACAGACGAACCTGAATGGATTAACGCCGTGCATGTCATTCAGGATTCAGGAATTGCTTTCAAATACATCGGGCTTGAGAATAGCCGAGAGTGTAGCGGCGCTGTTGTTTACATGGTGTTGCTATGGTTTCTCTATTACAAGTCTCCAGTTCTCGGGTTCTAGCCCGAGAGCTGGTAAAAGTGTCAATTGGATTTTCAATTTAATATTAAAAAAAAAAAAATAATGAATTGAAAATATGAATTGGTGCTAGGCCCAAATAACCTTAGCTGTTGGTGGTCTTTAAAACACAATCAATCACTTTCAAATACATCAGTGTGTAGGAGAAATAAACATCACAATTTTGAATGAATCGACGAATGTGCGTTGCATGAAGTTATCAGTTTTCGCCAGATATTTTGCGCGTTCATGCAACAACATCTTGACAAGTCTGCACGTGTAGAGACAAATAAAAGACAGCCACTATACAAAATTGATTGTCACTAAATAATAATATCATTCCGCAGCTAGATCAAAACTGTGGAAAAGTCCATGCGTCTGTAGGCAAATCAAAATGCACGTTATTGACAGCTGTTAATGTATGACAAGCATGGTGTTAAATCATTTTTTATTTTTAATAATGTACTTCACGGAATTAAACCGTGGTGTTATTGTAAGTTCTTTTCATTTTTGTGGGGTAATCATGGTAACGTCTTTTTAAGCCTCCTGTAAAATCAACTTTTGACCTTTTTTTTGTTAAAAAAAATAAAAACGGTTGGTCCGATTTTGATAAAATTTCTTTAGATCATTTTGACGTACGTACGATCATAATATACACACATACATCTTTTCAAAAATAGTCTAAAAATGCTGTATAGACCTTGAAACATATTATGAACATGTTAAAAATTTTGATTTGTATTTTCGGACCCATTACAATAACTTCCTATGGGAAGTTCCAAAAGCGGCCGAGTGCGAGTCGGACCACGCACAGTAAAGGATTCTGTAGTCGGGAAGAACGTTCACTGTTAAAATTCAAAGTTAATAATAAATTTAATAATAATTTATAGTCTCAAGTCGGCTCCAGAAAGCGTTGTCAAAAAATTCATTTGACAATGAACTCAGATTGTGACCACACATAATACATTTTCTCCATAAGAAAAGCAATGTAGGACTTGGAAACAATCCTGCTCGAAAAATAACCGATCGATTGAAATGATATTTTTTTTAGACTGTGTATACATGTATTTAACATAGTTTTTTGTACAATTTCCTCCTCGAAACAACATTATTCTACGCATTTTGATCAAAATTTAGATTGAAAAGCGATCTTTCTCTATGTTGAGCTATCATTTGTTTTTGTGTGAGTACAATCTAATGCTTTTCATCCCTCAATTAAATGTATGGAGTGCCACCCGTAATTTTTATTCGTAATTTCACTACACCACTGTATAGCGGTTCATAGAAAACACCTATCTTCCAAATTTCATCTATATGGTGTCAATAGTCTCCGAGTAAAAATTGCTGTGACAAATGGACGGATGGACGGACAGACAGACAGGACGAAATTATAAGGGTTCCGTTTTAGCCATTTGGCTACGGAACCCTAAAAATACATTTTCTTTCAGTCCGCACATTTGGGATATACAGTGTGTCCACAGACTCATCCTCAACATGGGGATCTCCGTTGTTATGGGAGATAGAGATTTGGTTAAATGAGACAAAATGTGCAGAATCTCCAGTACTACTACCCTGCGTACTCAAACTTTCCATATTTTGCATGGTTCGCGACCGACGGTTGAAAAACGAGATTTACCCATTTTCGTTTTTTGCTTATAACTCGCTTATTAAGTAAGTTAGAAAAAAAATATTTTCACTTTCTTAAGGCCCTTTTTTATGAAGATTTCAAATCTCTTTTCATATTTTTATTTACATTTATAGTTTTAGAGATACTTGTATTAACTTTGTTTTTTTAAATACACGTCAAAGATGGCCATGACACTATTCGAAAGAGATTTTTTTCTCTTTAATTTGATATGAGGGTTGATGGATTTATTTTCAAAAATAACAGAGTTATACGTAAAACACTGATTTTTAATAGTAGGCTATGCTAATTTAATTGATAAAACAACAGAAGGCTTAGCAAACAGATGAAATTCGCATTGGCTTGGTAAACGGCTGTTTTGTTTTAGCTGTCAAAGTGTGGTTTGTTGCGAATTTATCAGTTTACTAATAGACCAAGAGGCGGGCGTTAATATATGAAGCTCATTTGTGACAGGATGAAATTTTCAGGGAAGGTAGTATTTATTATGACAAAGAAAAAGCGCTAGGGTTGCCTAGTCAAATCCTGGTGCGACGGCCGGGATAAGCCACTTCCGGTGCAAAATGTCAATTTTTATATGTATATGTATATATGTATAAATTGAAACAGCTCAAAATTACAAAGTGGCCCTTAGTCCAGCATGGTAACCATAGTTTTTAAGAAAATGACATTTCGAAAATTATAAATTGTTAATAACTGCTCAAAATTGGATAAAATATAATAGTTAAATCCTGTATCACGAAAAAGAAAAGTTATGCATTTTGTAAAGTAGTATCAGTATATGCAAAAAAAACGTTTTAACAAAAAAAAAACCTCCTTCAAAAAACCACTAAAAAGAGGAAAATAATGAAATTTTGAGGTCTGTGCCAATTTAATAAAATATGAAGTCGGTAAAAAAGTATAGTATAGTGATTAATATCTTCTTTTTAACCAACTTCATATTTTATTAAATTGGCACAGACCTCAAAATTTCATTATTTTCCTCTTTTTAGTGGTTTTTTGAAGGTTTTTTTTTTGTTAAAAAGTTTTTTATTTTTTACTTTTTAGTGTCAAAAAGTAACATTTACCTTAAAAGAATCACACGCCGTTACTCACTTTTATTAAACCGACTTTCTTACGCTGTCTGATATTTAAAAAAGTGACATTTACCTTAAAAAATCACACGCCGTTACTCACTTTTATTAAAATCAGCCGAACTAGTGAACCGATTTTGATGAAATTTCTATGGGACCGATCTGAAAGTATATCCTTTCAAATAAAAAAAAAATATTTCAAAATCGATTAATAAATGACTGAGTTATGAGGTAACAAACATAAAAAAAAAATACAACCGAATTGAGAACCACCTCCTTTTTTTGAAGTCGGTTAAAAATTTAAATTTTTGATGTGAAACATCTTTAGGTACGGGTGTAAAGTCGTTTGAATGGAACGTCGCCAAATGTCATTTGTTATTGCATTTTGAAACTACGTGGTCAATAATTATAGTTTTTTTACTAACATTATCAGCGCGTAATGTGTCATGCATCGTTTTATTTTTTTTTATTAAAAAAACAGATAGATTATTATGTATTGTTTTTTTTCTTATTGAAAAATTATTAATGTGATATTTTTACCTATATTAAAAATGTTAAAAATTCAATTTCCAACAAAAAATATCTCGCATTCAATGATGTAAATTATTTTCTAATTTAACTAGCATAAAGAGATACCTTTATTAAAAAAAATATATATAATTTTTATTTCATGATTTTCTTGACTTTTTTTCAAAGCAACTACCTTAAACTACGTTTTGTTTAAAAATGTTTACATATTGTAAAAAAAAATAAATATTTTAATAGCACGTTAATATAAGAATGCTTAGAATAAGTAATTTAAGTAATAATAATTCATAAAATGTTATTGCCTTTGCTCGGATACATTTTTGAATAGTTTAATGTATAGTAAACTATATTGAAACTCATGTTGATCACTCACGTATGCAATATAATAAAATTAAAAAACCGGTTGATTTGTGAATCAGAATTGTCAATCATTATTATGGCAATGTTTATCTTCTTCAGGCCTAAAATTACATAATTCTAATAATGTAATTTTAGGCTTGAAGAAGGCAACAAAATAGTTGCTGAAAAGTTGCCATAATAAAGATTGACAATTCTGACTCACAAATCAACCGGTTTTTTCTTTTATTATAGTAAATTATTATTATTTTCCATTTTTTCATTATAGTTATTTTGGTTTTATATTCGCTTAGTTAACTTTATACCTGCGTCTGATTAAGTTGAATTTCAAGAAAAAATATTCATCGAGGTTCAGTAAAGTCAAATGCTTCAATTAATTTTTAACGTCAAACCAAATTTAAAATCACAAATAAAAATCAACCTTTTTTCTCTTTTCGAAACAAACCCCAAACCACCTTTTTTAAAACTTTTATTACTGTTACTACGACCTTCAAGTAAGTAATTTATACAAATTTATATAAGAGGTGCACGTTGAATTACGTTGAAAAATAAAAATAAGAAATTGCTACCCTAAAATATATAAATTCTTGGGAAAATTGTCAATACTAGATTCAGGCAATTCCTGCGTAATTATGCGGATATGAATTAGAAACCAAATGCGCTGAAAACATAAAGTTATACATAACTAGACATACGTATGAATGTTTGCCAAACACAAGGCCGATAACTCATTTCAGAACGGTTATAATATATAAGTATACATATATACATAATGTTATTTGACAGCTTTAAAAATGTCAAAAAAACAAATATAATTTATAAGTTTTCATTGTGTTACCCAAAATTTCCTTAGGCAACCCTATGTATTTCAATACAGCTCTTCGAGATCTACAATATGGCGTCAATTGTATGCTGTCATATAATGATGAAAGATAATTATGAGCTAATGAAATATGTGTATTTTGCACCGGAAGTGAGCTCCTCCCGGCCGTCGCACCAGGATTTGACGAGGCAACCCTAGCGCTTATTCTTTGTCATACTAAATACTACCTTCCCTGAAAATTTCATCCTGTCACAAATGAGCTATATAAATTAACGCCTGCCTCTCGACCTATAAGTGATTCATTAAATTTACTTTTGTTATCATGGAACCATTTTGTAATAATGAAAAATTTGATATGTTATCTTGTTACATTCTATGTCACAAAAATTCGACCAGAGCTACAGAAATGTACTTCGATCAGTATCCAGAACGATGACAACCTCATTCGTCTATTTACAGAAACTTACGAGTAAATGTAATAAACTATGGATCATTTAAAAAGCCGTTTACTAAGTCGACGCGAATAAGTGAAGAAGACAAAACTACTGTTTTACGATCAATTGTTAAAAATCGCTTATTTTTCATTGTTACAAAATGGTTCCATGATAACAAAAGTAAATTTAATAAATCACTTAGTAAACTGATAAATTCGCAACAAACCACACTTTGACAGCTAAAACAAAACAGCCGTTTACCAAGCCAATGCGAATTTCATCTGTTTGCTAAGCCTTCTGTTGTTTTATCAATTAAATTAGCATAGCCTACTATTAAAAATCAGTGTTTTACGTATAACTCTGTTATTTTTGAAAATAAATCCATCAACCCTCATATCAAATTAAAGAGAAAAAAAATCTCTTTCGAATAGTGTCATGGCCATCTTTGACGTGTATTTAAAAAACAAAGTTAATACAAGTATCTCTAAAACTATAAATGTAAATAAAAATATGAAAAGAGATTTGAAATCTTCATAAAAAAGGGCCTTAAGAAAGTGAAAATATTTTTTTTCTAACTTACTTAATAAGCGAGTTATAAGCAAAAAACGAAAATGGGTAAATCTCGTTTTTCAACCGTCGGTCGCGAACCATGCAAAATATGGAAAGTTTGAGTACGCAGGGTAGTAGTACTGGAGATTCTGCACATTTTGTCTCATTTAACCAAATCTCTATCTCCCATAACAACGGAGATCCCCATGTTGAGGATGAGTCTGTGGACACACTGTATAAAATTATGTTAAAATAACAACAATACATTTCAGACAATCTGTCTGAAGATGATTTGCCACCAAAACAAGACTCGTTTACCACTTACGATGCTCTCAGAAACAAAAACAGAGAGGAATACTATCGATCTAAAAGTCCCGGCTATGTACCGAAGCCGCAAGTACCGCCCAAAACGCCTAGGGTTATGCGATCCACGGACGAAGAAGAATCGTCATTGTCAATGAAAAGACGTACAAAATATGGAGATGAAATGGAATAAACCAAATTATTATTATTGTTATATTCAATGTGTTAGCTATATTGGCCAATTGTTTAGAATTAATAATTAAAGCCGTTATTAATTAATATAGTGTTTTTTATCTGATTTTGATAATAATAATTGTTTTTAATGTTTTTTTAGGGTTCCCTACCTCAGAATGAAATAAAAAAGTGTGTGTGTGTGTCAGCTCCGACGCACGACTGGAGTTTACTCCTCAAGTACGATTGTCTTTGACTATGCAGTGGGCAAACATACATACTTACATGCGTCTGCTGTCGCGCAACATACCCTGTACATGTCGGCTGTATACAAGTATACACATACATTGAAAGGTGCGCAAGGTACGTTGCGCAGAAAAACGTAACGCTTTTTAGTTAACGCTTGTATAAATTTTACTCCTCATAAAATTTCCATACTGGGTGCCTTATATGAAAATCGATCCTTAAGGAGTAAACTCCAAAAAGGTAAAAAAACTTTTTAAGTTAAAACGATTTTATTTTACGTATTAAACTAAAAGAGATGTACGATTTTGGTCAACGAGAATCGATTCAGAGTATTTATTTCAATTAGTATGCCTAATATTATCAAGATCAAAGCGAATTTATAGCGAAAAATTAAATTAACAAAAAACGCTTATATCTCCGAAACTAAAAGAGATAGACGATTTTGGTCAACGGGAATCAATTAAGCGTGTTTTTCTCCATAAGTATGCTTAATGTTATCCAGATCAAAGCGAATTTATAGCGAAAAATTAAAAAAATCAAAAAACGCTTATATCTCCGAAACTAAAAGAGATAGACGATTTTGGTCAACGGGAATCGATTCAGCGTGTTTTTAGGCGCGATCTTAGCGAAGCTAGAAGCGCCTATATACACTCGCTTTGTCTGTGAATCTGTAACGAATTTTTTGTATCAGTCGTACAGCCCAAACGGATTAACCGATTTTAAAAAACTTTTTTTTGTTCGATTCCTCTCGGGGTCTATTTGATCCTAACGTCGCCCGATTTTTGAATTTAGGCCCCAGGGGGGAGCAAATTAGAAAAAACGGTGTTTTTTGCTTATAGTTTGCTCAATTTAAGTCAGATCGATTCGAAACCTGTCTTAAATGAAAGAGGAGAAAATTTTAGATAGATTTTATGTATAATATTGTGTCAAAACAGTTTTTTTATACAGATTTATATGATTATTAAACTAAATAAATGCGACTTTATCTAATATATCGCGAACTTGTTTCGGTTGTCCTTGTCTGTTGCACAGTGTGATATGGATATTGGAAGATAGCGTATGCTCTGTCTTGTATTGCATTATTTTAATATAGTTATTAGTGTATTCGCCATATAGACCAGGGTCGATAATTTTTGAAACCAAAAAAAATTATAGTAGGATGAAACCCATTGGAAAAGGAAGAGAATAGAACAAAAATGAAAGGAAAAATAATTTACGGGCGATCTGAGGTCGGGAAGTGGTAGGGGGTGGGTTTTTAAGGGTAAAAAACGGTTTATATCGATTTCCGGCAAAAATACAAGTCCTATGGAAAAAAGTTTAATCGCAAAGTTGTAGGTAATAAAAAGATCTACAACTTTTGTATCATACTTTTTTCACATAACCTCAAAATTTATGTAAAAAATTCAAATAACCAAGTTTTTGGTTTTTTATTTTTATCTTTTACAAAAAACATTTTTTTTTCACGAAATTTGGTGAAAACTTACCTTTTTATGTCCCAAACATACTGTAATTTTTTTGATTTAAAATATTTATTTTTTCACCTTATTTTGACTTAATATCGAAAAAGCACCCTAATTTTCAATCGAAAATTCTCACGTCAAAATATCTGCTTTTTTAAAAAAGTCGGTGGGCTTTTTGTTCGTTGAAATATCTACTTTATGATGGTGTAAAAAAAAATATACATTACTACGGTAAATGTTCTCAGAAAATGCAAATAAACGAGTAATTAAAGTGTAAATTTTAATAAATACCTCAAAATTGTACATAATGATAAAAAAAAAATTTCGGATACGAGTTTTTTTCTCGTTTCTTTGCATTTTCTGAGAACATTTACCGTAGTAATGTATATTTTTTTTACACCATCATAAAGTAGATATTTCAACGAACAAAAAGTCCACCGACTTTTTTAAAAAAGCAGATATTTTGACGTGAGAATTTTCGATTGAAAATTAGGGTGCTTTTTCGATATTAAGTCAAAATAAGGTGAAAAAATAAATATTTTAAATCAAAAAAATTACAGTGTGTTTGGGACATAAAAAGGTACGTTTTCACCAAATTTCGTGAAAAAAAAATGTTTTTTGTAAAAGATACAAATAAAAAACCAAAAACTTGGTTATTTGAATTTTTTACATAAATTTTGAGGTTATGTGAAAAAAGTGTGATACAAAAGTTGTAGATCTTTTTATTACCTACAACTTTGCGATTAAACTTTTTTCCATAGGACTTGTAGTTTTGCCGGAAATCGAGATAAACCGTTTTTTACCCTTAAAACCTCACCCCCTACCACTTCCCGGCCTCAGATCGCCCGTAAATTATTTTTCCTTTCATTTTTATTCTATTCTCTTCCTTTTCCAATGGGTTTCATCCTACTATAATTTTTTTTCACTTTTTACCATTTTCAAAGGCTTCAGCTCTAGTCTAATATGTTCAAAAACAAACTTAAGTTCACATAATAAAGCCACAATGCCAGTATTAGCAAATACACTATATTGTCGGCAGGGTTTTGGCACTGCGACCCGAGTTTTTCAATTTTTTGACTGCTGATGTTTGAATTTAAGTTTAAAAACCCTGGCCTACAAAATGACGTGTAACTAATTATTGACGTCGATCGGATGGCGAGACCTAGGGATCGGACCAAAATTTCTCGACGTTCATACCTTCCCGAGCAATTTGACTTTCTCTGTCTGTATGTTCCTTTGTATTATAACTCGAGAACCACTGATCCGATTTACATGATTTTTTTTTCAAGTAAATAACTTCTTATGTGACTGCGAGTTTTAAAATATTCTGGCATCACGCAAAAGCAACCGAACTGATTCTCAAATAAAAACGTATGTTCTGGCATCACGCAAAAGTAAGTAGGTAGTAGTTTTTTAAACGGTGGTTTTATATGTGTGTGAAGTTAGCTCCGCCATTTTTTTTTTTTAGAAAAAAAAATGTTGTGCTGCAATGTGCCCAAGATGTGCTATTATGTGCCGTAAAGGAAAAAAATTAATCTCAAAAATTGCGATTTTTATAAGCAACATCATTTTTTGGCGTGAAGTTAGCTCCGCCATTTTTTTTTTTTTTAAAAAGGAAGGGTGTGCTGTAATGTGCCCAAAATGTGCTATTATGTGCCGTAAAGGAAAAAAAATAATCTCAAAAATTTCGATTTTTTTGAGTCAAAAATTTTGTTTTTTAAAAAGTCAGTCCCGCCTTTTTAATTGTGCTATAATGTGCCCGATGTGTGCTACTATGTGCCGAAGTAAAAAAAAAATTTCTTTAAAAATGTAATTTTTATAAGCAAAAATATATTTTTGGCGTGAAGTTAGCTCCGCCATTTTTTTTTTTTTGAAAAAGGAAGGGTGTGCCGTAATGTGCCCAAAATGTGCTATTATGTGCCGTAAAGGAAAAAAAATAATCTCAAAAATTTCGATTTTTTTGAGTCAAAAAACTTTTTTTTTTTAAAGTCAGGTCCGCCTTTTTAATTGTGCTATAATGTGCCCGATGTGTGCTACTATGTGCCGAAATAAAAAAAAAAATTCTTTAAAAATGTAATTTTTATAAGCAAAAATATATTTTTGGCGTGAAGTTAGCTCCGCCATTTTTTTTTTTTTGAAAAAGGAAGGATGTGCTGTAATGTGCCCAAGATGTGCTATTATGTGCCGTAAAGGAAAAAAAATAATCTCAAAAATTTCGATTTTTTTGAGTCGATGTATGTTTTGCCCTTTTCAAATATGGCGGTCCTGCCTCACTTTTAAACAACTAGTCAGGTATCCAGTAAGTATAATACATCCATGATATAAATATATATATAAACATTTTCAAAAATGATGGCAAATTGTTCAGGAGGGTAATTTTGGTCCGACCCCTAGGTCCCGCCATCCGACCGACGCCAATAGTGTATGTGCCATATTCTATGGCAAATACACTAATAATAATAGTACAATATACAACCTACTAAGTGTTCTATTTTAAATGGCGGTTAGGAATAACACGAAAAATATAAAAGAAAAAACTTTAATACGTAATAGTACATGTTTTCAGTCAAAAAGTAAATAAAAAGAAGAACTTGAGTTGAAATATTGCCGTAGAGAATAAAAGACAATTCCTGCTAATAATAATAGCCCGACCCTCACGGAAAAAAATATAATCCGAAATATAATTTATAAATATACCGCGTATATTTTTGGCAAATATCGTATATTCCAAATATATTCCATTTACATTTTAGTGATATATTTTTAAAGAAGTATCCTAAAAATATACTTACTTTATATTAATTATATATTTTGGTACGCCAAAAATATATTTTTGCTTATAAAAATTACATTTTTAAAGAAATTTTTTTTTTATTTCGGCACATAGTAGCACACATCGGGCACATTATAGCACAATTAAAAAGGCGGGACTGACTTTTAAAAAAAAATTTTTTGACTCAAAAAAAATCGAAATTTTTGAGATTATTTTTTTTCCTTTACGGCACATAATAGCACATTTTTGGCACATTACAGCACACCCTTCCTTTTTCAAAAAAAAAAAAATGGCGGAGCTAACTTCACGCCAAAAATATATTTTTGCTTATAAAAATTACATTTTTAAAGAAATTTTTTTTTTTATTTCGGCACATAGTAGCACACATCGGGCACATTATAGCACAATTAAAAAAGCGGGACTGACTTTTAAAAAAAAAAAAATTTTGACTCAAAAAAATCGAAATTTTTGAGATTATTTTTTTTTCTTTACGGCACATAATAGCACATTTTGGGCACATTACAGCACACCTTTCCTTTTTCAAAAAAAAAAAAATGGCGGAGCTAACTTCACGCCAAAAATTTATTTTTGCTTATAAAAATTACATTTTTAAAGAAATTTTTTTTTTTATTTCGGCACATAGTAGCACACATCGGGCACATTATAGCACAATTAAAAAGGCGGGACTGACTTTTTTAAAAAAAATTTTTTTGACTCAAAAAAATCGAAATTTTTGAGATTATTTTTTTTCCTTTACGGCACATAATAGCACATTTTGGGCACATTACAGCACACCTTTCCTTTTTCAAAAAAAAAAAAATGGCGGAGCTAACTTCACGCCAAAAATATATTTTTGCTTATAAAAATTACATTTTTAAAGAAATTTTTTTTTTATTTCGGCACATAGTAGCACACATCGGGCACATTATAGCACAATTAAAAAGGCGGGACTGACTTTTAAAAAAAAAAAATTTTTGACTCAAAAATATCGAAATTTTTGAGATTATTTTTTTTCCTTTACGGCACATAATAGCACATTTTGGGCACATTACAGCACACCTTTCCTTTTTCAAAAAAAAAAAAATGGCGGAGCTAACTTCACGCCAAAAAATGATGTTGCTTATAAAAATCGCAATTTTTGAGATTAATTTTTTTCCTTTACGGCACATAATAGCACATCTTGGGCACATTGCAGCACAAAATTTTTTTTTCTAAAAAAAAAAAATGGCGGAGCTAACTTCACACACATGGTTTTATTTAGCTTGATCCCGTATATTTGTTACAAATCTTGCGACCGACTGAGTTGAAATTTTGCACACATGTGTAGCTCCGGTGACAAAACAATATTATGGTAACTAACTGTCCGGCCCGGTTCGTCCGGGCGTAAATCGTACTTTTGAACTTTCACCCACTTCCCGTGATCCGATTGAGTTGAAATTTTGCACACATGTGTAGCTCCGGTGACAATACAATATTATGATAACTAGCTGACCGGCCCAGCTTTCGTCCGGGTGCAAATCGTACTTTTGAATTTTCACAGGCAAAAGGTCTTTCTCCGGTAACGTTTCAGTGGATCGGATAAATGTTATAAAATCAGACTAAGGAAATAAAGCACACTAAAAAATTAAAAATAAAAATAGATAAAAAACTTTTAAGTTGGTTTTATAAATGTACTAAAAAGAAAAAAATAAAATTTAATTTAGGTTCATAAGTATAAAAGGGTGGGTCGTGACTAATAAATTATCATAGAGTTTACGACCCACGCTTTTATATTTATGAACGGGAATCGATTCAGCGTGTTTTTCTCCATAAGTATGCATAGTTTTATCCAGATCAAAGCGAATTTATAGGGAAAAATTAAAAAATCTTAAAACGCTTATATCTCCGAAACTAAAAGAGATAGACGAATTTGGTCAACGGGAATCGATTCAGCGTGTTTTTCTCCATAAGTGTGCATAGTTTTATCCAGATCAAAGCGAATTTATAGCAAAAAATTAAAAAATCAAAAAACGCTTCTATCTCCGAAACTAAGAGAGATAGACGATTTTGGTCAACGGGAATCGATTCAGCGTGTTTTTCTCCATAAGTATGCATAGTTTTATCCAGATCAAAGCAAATTTATAGGGAAAATTTAAAAAATCTTAAAACGCTTATATCTCCGAAACTAAAAGAGATAGACGAGTTTTGTCAACGGGAATCGATTCAGCGTGTTTTTCTCCATCAGTATGCATAGTTTCATCCAGATCAAAGCAAATTTATAGGGAAAAATTAAAAAATCTTAAAACGCTTATATCTCCGAAACTAAAAGAGATAGACGAGTTTTGTCAACGGGAATCGATTCAGCGTGTTTTTCTCCATAAGTATGCATAGTTTCATCCAGATCAAAGCAAATTTATAGGGAAAAATTAAAAAATCTTAAAACGCTTATATCTCCGAAACTAAAAGAGATAGACGAGTTTTGTCAACGGGAATCGATTCAGCGTGTTTTTCTCCATAAGTATGCATAGTTTCATCCAGATCAAAGCAAATTTATAGGGAAAAATTAAAAAATCTTAAAACGCTTATATCTCCGAAACTAAAAGAGATAGACGAGTTTTGTCAACGGGAATCGATTCAGCGTGTTTTTCTCCATAAGTATGCATAGTTTCATCCAGATCAAAGCAAATTTATAGGGAAAAATTAAAAAATCTTAAAACGCTTATATCTCCGAAACTAAAAGAGATAGACGAGTTTTGTCAACAGGAATCGATTCAGCGTGTTTTTCTCCATAAGTATGCATAGTTTCATCCAGATCAAAGCAAATTTATAGGGAAAATTAAAAAATCTTAAAACGCTTATATCTCCGAAACTAAAAGAGATAGACGAGTTTTGTCAACGGGAATCGATTCAGCATGTTTTTCTCCATAAGTATGCATAGTTTCATCCAGATCAAAGCAAATTTATAGGGAAAAATTAAAAAATCTTAAAACGCTTATATCTCCGAAACTAAAAGAGATAGACGAGTTTTGTCAACGGGAATCGATTCAGCGTGTTTTTCTCCAAAAGTATGCATAGTTTCATCCGGATCAAAGCAAATTTATAGGGAAAAATTAAAAAATCTTAAAACGCTTATATCTCCGAAACTAAAAGAGATAGACGAGTTTTGTCAACGGGAATCGATTCAGCGTGTTTTTCTCCATAAGTATGCATAGTTTCATCCAGATCAAAGCAAATTTATAGGGAAAAATTAAAAAATCTTAAAACGCTTATATCTCCGAAACTAAAAGAGATAGACGAGTTTTGTCAACGGGAATCGATTCAGCGTGTTTTTAGGCGCGAAGCTAGAAGCGCCTATATACACTCGCTTTGTCTGTACGTCTGTGAATCTGTCAATCTGTAACGGATTTTTTGTATCAGTCGTACAGCCCAAACAGGTTAACCGATTTTAAAAAACTTTTTTTTGTTCGATTCCTCTCGGGGTCTATTTGATCCTAACGTCGCCCGATTTTTGAATTTTGGCCCCAGAGGGGAGCAAATTAGAAAAAACGGTGTTTTTTGCTTATAGTTTGCTCAATTTAAGTCAGATCGATTCGAAACCTGTCTTAAATGAAAGAGCAGAAAATTTTAGATAGATTTCATGTATAATATTGTGTCAAAACAGTTTTTTTATACAGATTTATATGATTATTAAACTAAATAAATGCGACTTTATCTAATAAATCGCGAACTTGTTTCGGTTGTCCTTGTCTGTTGCACAGTGTGATATGGATATTGGAAGATAGCGTATGCTCTGTTTTATATTGCATTATTTCAATATAGTAAGTTATTCAATTTTTTGACTGCTGATGTTTGAATTTAAGTTTAAAAACCCTGGCCTACTGAGTTAAAATGACGTGTAACTAATTATTGACGTCGATCGGATCGGACCAAAATTTCTCGACGTTCATCATACCTTCCCGAACAATTTGACTTTCTCTGTCTCTATGTCCCTTTGTACGCTTATAACTCGAGAACCACTGATCCGATTTACATGATTTTTTTCAAGTAAATAACTTCTTATGCGACTGCGAGTTTTAAAATATTCTGGCATCACGCAAAAGCAACCGAACTGATTCTCAAATAAAAACGTATGTTCTGGCATCACGCAAAAATAAGTAGGTAGTAGATGCTTTGTTTTTTAAACGGTGGTTTTATTTAGCTTGATCCCGTATATTTGTTACAAATCTTGCGATCGATTGAGTTGGAATTTTGCACACATGTGTAGCTCCGGTGACAATACAATATTATGGTAACTAGCTGACCGGCCCGGCTTCGTCCGGGTGTAAATCGTACTTCTGAATTTTCACCCACTTCCCGTGATCCGATTGAGTTGAAATTTTGCACACATGTGTAGCTCCGGTGACAATACAATATTATGGTAACTAGCTGACCGGCCCGGCTTTCGTCCGGGTGTAAATCGTACTTTTGAATTTTCACCCACTTCCTATGATCCGATTGAGTTGAAATTTTGCACACATGTGTAGCTCCGGTGACAATACAATATTATGGTAACTAGCTGACCGGCCCGGCTTTCGTCCGGGTGTAAATCGTACTTTTGAATTTTTACCCACTTTCCATGAGTTGAAATTTTGCACACATGTGTAGCTCCGGTGACAATACAATATTATGGTAACTAGCTGACCGGCCCGGCTTTCGTCCGGGTGTAAATCGTACTTTTGAATTTTTACCCACTTCCCATGATCCGATTGAGTTGAAATTTTGCACACATGTGTAGCTCCGGTGACAATACAATATTATGGTAACCAGCTGACCGGCCCGAGTTTCGTCCGGGTGCAAATCGTACTTTTGAATTTTTACAGGCAAAAGGTCTTTCTCCGGTAACGTTTCGGATAAATGTAATAAAATCAGACTAAGGAAATAAAGCACACTAAAAATTATTAGATCCTTTTGAAAATTAATATTTGAGAGTTTTATAGCATACAAAAAAATTAAATGGTGTCAGATTTCAAAATGGCGGCCATGTGTACTTTTTTGTAAGAATTATCAGATCCTTTTGAAAATTGATATTTGAGAGTTTCATAGAACACAAAAAAATAAAGTGACGTCAGATTTATAAATGGCGGCCATATATACTTTTTTGTAAAAATTATCCGATCCTTTTGAAAATTGATATTTGCGAGTTTTATAGGACACAAAAAAATAAAATGACGTCAGATTTCAAAATGGCGAAAATATGTAGAAATCCTTTCTAAAAAATATACGATCCTTTTAAAAATTGATATTTGAGAGCTTCATAGGACACAAAAAAATAAAATGACGTCAGATTTCAAAATGGCGGCCGTATGTACTTTTTTGTAAAAATAATCCGATCATTTTGAAAATTGATATTTGAGAGTTTCATAGGTCACAAAAAAATAAAATGACGTCAGATTTCAAAATGGCGGCCATATATACTTCTTTGTAAAAATTATCCGATCCTTTTGAAAATCGGTATTTGAAAGTTTCATAGGACACAAAAAAATAAAATGGCGTCAGATTTCAAAATGGCGGCCATAATATGTATTTTTTTGTAAAAATTATCCGATCCCTTTGAAAATTGATATATGCGAGTTTTATAGGACACAAAAAAATAAAATGACGTCATATTTCAAAATGGCGGAAATATGTAATAGGTACTCCTTTGTAAAAATTATCCGATCCTTTTGAAAATTGATATTTGAGAGTTTCATAAGACACAAAAGAATAAAATGACGTCAGATTTAAAAATGGCGGCCGTATGGACATTTTTGTAAAAATTATCCGATCCTTTTGAAAATTGATATTTGAGAGTTTCATAGGTCACAAAAAAATAAAATGATGTCAGATTTCAAAATGGCGGCCATATATACTTTTTTGTAAAAATTGTCCGATCCTTTTGAAAATCGGTATTTGAAAGTTTCATAGGACACAAAAAAATAAAATGATGTCAGATTTCAAAATGGCGGCCGTATGTACTTTTTTGTAAAAATTATCCGATCCTTTTGAAAATTGATATTTGAAAGTTTCATAGGTTACAAAAAAATAAAATGACGTCAGATTTCAAAATGGCGGCCATATATACTTTTTTGTAAAAATTATCCGATCCTTTTGAAAATCGGTATTTGAAAGTTTCATAGGACACAAAAAAATAAAATGATGTCAGATTTAAAAATGGCGGCCGTATGTACTTTTTTGTAAAAATTATCCGATCCTTTTGAAAATTGATATTTGAGAGTTTCATAGGTCACAAAAAAATAAAATGACGTCAGATTTCAAAATGGCGGCCATATGTACTTTTTTGCAAAAATGATCCGATCTTTTTGAAAATTAATATTTGCGAGTTTTATAGGACACAAAAAAATAAAATGATGTCATATTTCAAAATGGCGGTCATAGGTATATATTTCTTTGTAAAAATTATCCGATCCTTTTGAAAATTGATATTTGAGAATTTAATAAGACACAAAAAAATAAAATGGCGTCAGATTTCAAAATGGCGATCAAATAATAACTTTTTAATTGTATTATTTATATCTTTGATAAATTCGGTTTTATATACAATGCGTAAAAAGCATAGCGGGTGTCTTACGACACATCATGACTTTTTTATTTAGCCGATTCCGAGTAACGCTTAATAGTCAACCGTTGCTATGGAAAATTGTTTAAAAAATTCACTGTACTATTTTTTCTATGTAATCCAATACATATTTATATTAGGTCTTATGGCTCATAGCCTACTACAAAATTATAAATCTTCTCAGTGTTATTTTCCCTATGTTCAATAAAACCGTTTACACACAGTACCTACATGAATATCGCGCCTTGTAATTCTTGAATTACTTGTATGCTCCAAAATTTTTCTCCATAAGTATGCATTGTTTCATCCAGATCAAAGCAAATTTATAGGGAAAAATTAAAAAATCTTAAAACGCTTATATCTCCGAAACTAAAAGAGATAGACGAGTTTTGTCAACGGGAATCGATTCAGCGTGTTTTTCTCCATAAGTATGCATAGTTTCATCCAGATCAAAGCAAATTTATGGGGAAAAATTAAAAAATCTTAAAACGCTTATATCTCCGAAACTAAAAGAGATAGACGAGTTTTGTCAACGGGAATCGATTCAGCGTGTTTTTCTCCATAAGTATGCATAGTTTCATCCAGATCAAAGCAAATTTATGGGGAAAAATTAAAAAATCTTAAAACGCTTATATCTCCGAAACTAAAAGAGATAGACGAGTTTTGTCAACGGGAATTGATTCAGCGTGTTTTTCTCCTAAAGTATGCATAGTTTCATCCAGATCAAAGCAAATTTATAGGGAAAAATTAAAAAATCTTAAAACGCCAATATCTCCGAAACTAAAAGAGATAGGCGAGTTTTTTCAACGGGAATCGATTCAGCGTGTTTTTCTCCATAAGTATGCATAGTTTCATCCAGATCAAAGCAAATTTATAGGGAAAAATTAAAAATCTTAAAACGCTTATATCTCCGAAACTAAAAGAGATAGACGAGTTTTGTCAACGGGAATCGATTCAGCGTGTTTTTCTCCATAAGTATGCATAGTTTCATCCAGATCAAAGCAAATTTTAAGGGAAAAATTAAAAAATCTTAAAACGCTTATATCTCCGAAACTAAAAGAGATAGACGAGTTTTGTCAACGGGAATCGATTCAGCGTGTTTTTCTCCATAAGTATGCATAGCTTCATCCAGATCAAAGCAAATTTATAGGGAAAAATTAAAAAATCTTAAAACGCTTATATCTCCGAAACTAAAAGAGATAGACGAGTTTTGTCAACGAGAATCGATTCAGCGTGTTTTTCTCCATAAGTATGCATAGTTTCATCCAGATCAAAGCAAATTTATAGGGAAAAATTAAAAAATCTTAAAACGCTTATATCTCCGAAACTAAAAGAGATAGACGAGTTTTGTCAACGGGAATCGATTCAGCGTGTTTTTCTCCTAAAGTATGCATAGTTTCATCCAGATCAAAGCAAATTTATAGGGAAAAATTAAAAAATCTTAAAACGCCAATATCTCCGAAACTAAAAGAGATAGACGAGTTTTTTCAACGGGAATCGATTCAGCGTGTTTTTCTCCATAAGTATGCATAGTTTCATCCAGATCAAAGCAAATTTATAGGGAAAAATTAAAAATCTTAAAACGCTTATATCTCCGAAACTAAAAGAGATAGACGAGTTTTGTCAACGGGAATCGATTCAGCGTGTTTTTCTCCATAAGTATGCATAGCTTCATCCAGATCAAAGCAAATTTATAGGGAAAAATTAAAAAATCTTAAAACGCTTATATCTCCGAAACTAAAAGAGATAGACGAGTTTTGTCAACGGGAATCGATTCAGCGTGTTTTTCTCCATAAGTATGCATAGTTTCATCCAGATCAAAGCAAATTTATAGGGAAAAATTAAAGAATCTTAAAACGCTTATATCTCCGAAACTAAAAGAGATAGATGAGTTTTGTCAACGGGAATCGATTCAGCGTGTTTTTCTCCTAAAGTATGCATAGTTTCATCCAGATAAAAGCAAATTTATAGGGAAAAATTAAAAAATCTTAAAACGCTTATATCTCCGAAACTAAAAGAGATAGACGAGTTTTGTCAACAGGAATCGATTCAGCGTGTTTTTCTCCATAAGTATGCATAGTTTCATCCAGA